>SJYX01003268.1:4231-85632 GCA_006410675.1 Oreotragus oreotragus
GGGAGGGGGGATCATGTTTGGGAGTTCATGTACACCCGTGGCAGATTCATGTCAATGTATGCCAAAACCAATACAGTACTGTAAAGTAAAATAAAGTAAAAAAAAAAAAAAAAAAAGGCTAGATCTTTACCTATAAAGATTAATGTCAGATGAATTCGCAATTTAAATAAAAAATAAAAATATTTTTTAAAAAAAGACCCCGGGAGATGAACAGGCAAAGGACTTCAACAGGTAGGGAGACATACAGAGTAATCACACTCGAGGATTTCATTCATCCTTGCCGACCATCTAAAGCAGAAAGCAGCACTGCTTCACCGTGGAGCAAAGTGAAAGTGTCAGTCGCTCAGTCACATCCAGCTCTTTGCAATCTCATAGACTACAGCCCACCAGGCTCCTCTGTCCAAGGACTCCTCCAAGAAAGAACACTGGAGTGGGTTCCCTTCCCTTCTCCAGGGGATCTTCCTGACCCAGGGATCGAACCCAGGTCTCCTGCATTGCAGGCAGATTCTTTACCAGCTGAGCCACAAGGGAAACCCAAGAATAGCGGAATGGGTAGCCTATTCCTTCTCCAGTGGATATTCCCCACCCACGATCAGACCCAGGTCTTCCCGCATTGCAGGCGGATTCTTGACCAGCTGAGCCCCCGAGGATCACCAAAGGATCCGCCAGCAAAGCCCTTGTGCTGGGGAGGACATGGTGACTCTGGGAGCCAAGGTGGGACAGCAGCCTGGCTGCGCCCAGGACCGTGTATCTGTTGCCCTTGGATCCCATAATTATTTTGGTCACGTAGCAAGTTCTCCCTGCTTAGAGCCAGGGCTCGAGGGGATCCAGGCCATCATGCCTTTCAGGGTTAGCAACATACACCTATTCACAGGAGAAGAACTGAGGCCAGGAGGTTCCCAAGTCAAATTCCAAGAGAGGTTGCACAAAGGGCAGGCAGGGTCATTACCACCATCCCAGCTGTGGGAGCAGCCGGCCAGCACTGCCTCCAGCCCAGCTGGGTGGACAGCAGACCTCCGCCTGGAGGGCCTGAGAAGCAGGCGCGCACAGCCCATCACGCACGCTGTCATCAGCTTCCATCCACCCCAGCGTGGGGCCCCCTTCGAAGCAGCAGGCGTAGAAGGAGGACCTGATTCACCACAAAGGCCAGGACACACACACCTCCGAGGGTCCCTGAACCTTACACTATGCTCGGCTACCCCATCCTGCAGAGCAGGGCCTCTGACTCCCAGGGCAAGAGGACCCACGAGCACACTCCAGAACCTGTCCATCTGTGGGGTCGAGTCTGGGGTCCCTGGCCCCCACCGCCAGGGTCTGGAAGCCAAGTAGGCTTGGCCTCTGGCCAGCACTATCCCCTCTGGGAAGTCCCTTCCTCTGAGCCAGGGGAGGGAGGAACAGTGGGAGGGCACAGCTCTGAGGTCCGAGGACTGGGCCCCAATTCTGCCTTCTGCACTGGGCCTGCCTCCCCACCCCAGGCTGCGCCACATCCATCCACCATCCTCCCAGGAGCTGCCCTCGATCCCTCGCTCATACCCCCGTCCTGTGAGCCCTGCCTCCAAAAGCATCCTGTGCTCGTCCACCCGGCCATCTCGCACTGGCCATCAGGACCCCCCTGGGGCCCCCTGGGTACACCCCTCCCTGCAGCCACTCTCCCCAATAAGACCTCACCTCCTCCACGACTCAACCCCATCAGCCCTCTCCACCTCCCCGGGCCCTGCCCTTGCTCTCTCTCCATTACTCCCTCCCTCCAGGCATGTGGCCCTTTTTCTGCCCCTCAGCCACATGGGCTGACTCTGGTTTCAGGGACTGGAGCAGTCTCCTAGGCCGGGCCCTCCCACCAGCTGAGTGCATCTTGTCTCTGAGACCCTCCCCCAATTCAGTTCACTCTTTCCTGGGTTTTGCTTTGCTCACAGCTTTACCCCTCTCCGCAGCAGTGCGCAGGGTGCCTGTTCTTAGCCTCAGCGTTCCATCCAGTGGTCCCACTGTTGTTTGTGATCTTCCCCCATTGACTGGGAGCAACACTAGAAGCCTGGACCCTTCCAGCCAAGATCAGGCCTAGGCAAGCCCAGCTCCCAGGCCACCTCCTCCATCCAGACCTGGCCCTCGACTCCCCCAAATCCTGTGCCATCCTGCAAGCTCTCACCTGAACCTTGCCTTCATCCCAAGCGTGCAACTTTGTCCTGCCTGCATATCCCTGGAAAGGAACACCAGCTGGACTCTGCCTCCAGCTTCTCCCATGCGCTCCACTCATACTCTCGGAGGCCTCCCTTGCTCCAGGTCAAGGGGAGGCCCACACCCCAGGACTGAGCCCAGGCCTGTGGAGCCACGAGCTCTGGGAGAAACATCCCAACTTGAGAATCCAGCCCACGTTACAAACATGTGTGCGCGGGAGTGTGTGTGCACAGCAGAGAGGGCCAGACGGAGGGGGAGACGCATACAGGGAGAGGGAGAGACAGCCAGACACCAAGACTTCCGTCTAATTGCATGACCTTTTCCCAGCTCTGAGTTCCTTCAGCGCCAAGTGCACAGCACTGCTTGGTATTAATTTGAAAGAGAAATGGGTCAAGGAAAGTTGGAAATTTTTTTATAGAAAACACTTCAGGCTTGGAGCTGGCTGAAGTGTTTGTCAACCTGCAGAGAATTCTGAGAGGAAACAGGCCTTGGTCAGAGCCCTCCAGCTGGTACAGACTTGCAGAGTTTGGACCCCTCGGGCCCAACGAGCTTCTGGGCTATGCCTGGCCTCACTGCTTCTGGGGAAGGGCTCCTCTCCTCCCTGAGCTGTCTTTGCAACCCGATATCCCCTGATACTGGGACCAGCACCTCTCCCCTGTCCTCGGACCCCCCTGCTTCGCCAAGAGGCCTCTGTCCAGGGGTCCATCGTGGGACACCTGTCCCTCTGTCCCCCATCGCACATACAGCACGCAGAAAGCCCAGATCTCTTGCAGAGCTGCCCCATGGGGTGTGGAGGGACCATGTCAGGACATTCGGGGCCCAGCCGCTCCCATCCCCGGCTGGCCAGCTGACACGTCTGAAGCACAAAGTGTCACAGACATGTAAAGTGGCCGCTGGAGACATCACATCTCTCCCAGAAACATCCCAGTCTGCTTCACTAGAGGCCAGCAAAGAGCAGGTCTGCAGAGCCCATGGCTGATGTGACAGCCAGACACACCACTTTTGCTAATTTAATTCCAGATGTACCCAGAGCAGAGCACAACTTTGCTTCTGAGATGGTGTGTTACCTGGAAGCCAGGCATAGTTACCATGTGCCAACAGAAGGCTCTTTCAGGGACAGTCACTACACAGTCCCAGGGGATAAAAAGAAAAGAGTATCAATGAATTGGGTCTGTGGAAAAGAGTTCCTCGAAGATGGGGCGGCAAGGGCAGAGAGGACCTCAGGGCCCGAGACAGCCTATGATCTTAAGCGTATGTAACAGCAAGCACAGAGTGGGCACCATAGCAAGGGTGAGATGAGGATTAGCAGGCCCTGCCGACATTATACCCATTTTAGAGATGTGAAAACTGAGACATGATGGGGCTGGGAAAGCTGCCGAGGCAGGCACACTCAACCCCTAACCAAACCGCCCCTGGCCTCTGTGCTGGGAGCAGCTACTGATGTGTGGAGGTGGCTCCTCTAAGAACTGTCTCCTGCACCACAGGCAGGCCAAGGCCCAGAGCACTATCCCTGGGTCACATTCATCATCTGTTCACGGCGCTCCAGCCAAGACCCAGGTACTTCCTGGGCCACACTCACCCAGCCAGCACCATGCCTGAACCAGATTGCATACGAATGTGGGAGAAAAGAGGAATCGGGGAAGGTAGACCTGAGACACAGCAGAGGAGCTGAGCACATGGGCTGTCTGCACCCACCAGGCCAAGTGCCCTCACAGACTGCATCTGTGGAGTCTTGAAGGAGGGGGCATGCCGGGCAAGGCTCCACTGCAGGAGGAGGTGGGCTCAAGCCTCGGTCTGGCTTCAGGCACCACCTTTGCCCTCACAGCCCACGGGGCAGAGCCCCCCAGCCACAGAGCCCAGTCAAAAAGACCCCAGCTCAGCCGCCAGCTCTGCAGCAGTCTCCTCAGTCTGACCCCAGATTGCAGCAGGCCTCAGCTGACCCAGCACGGCCCCCGCCCACCTCCCCAGTGTGCGGCCACGTCAGCACACAGGCATCTCCAGTGGCCGTCCAGGGGGCTGACCGCAGAGCAGCGGGAGCACCACAGCCTCTGCCAAGGATACACTCAGCCCTGAAACACGCCTCCCGGAGTCGGGCCAACTGCTTCGGGTTTCACAATCAGGACTTCTCTTGGGGTTCCCTCTGGCCCCCAAGCCATAGGCACAACCCAGTATAGAATGAAGGGGAAGAATCGAGAGGACCCTGGGCATAAAGTACTAAGGTGCCCAGACTTTCAGCTGCAATGCAGTGAGCTGGCAACAGCCAGCTGGGCAGGGCATGGGCCAAGTCCAGGAGCAGAGCCCTTGAGTTACCAGCCTGAAAGCACCAGGCCAGGCCCCAGGCTCCCACCAGTGGCACAGAGAGGGGCCCTAGCACCTGGACTCTGGCCAGGTCTGGGGCTCAGGGTGCAAAACCTGACTCTCTTGACCTCTCTTCCATTTCTGCCAGGACCTCAGCCTTCAACATTCTGATATCATGTAGGCTGAATCGTGGCCCCCAGGATGTCCCATCCTAACCCCCAGAACCTGTAAGGATAGCCTCATATGGCTAAAGAGACTTAGCAGACATGATTTAGCTAAAGACCTTAAAATGGGAAAATCCTCCTGCAGTAGCCCAGTGAGCCCAATGTAATCACAAGTGTCTTTATAAGAGGGAGAAACTTACTACAGACAAGAGAGAAGGCACCGTGACCACACAGCAGAGGCTGGAGTGATGCAGCCACAAGCCAAGGAATGCTGGCAGCCCCCAGAAGCTGGGAGAGGCAAGGGATGGATTCCTCTCTTGAGGCCCCAGAGGAAACCAGCCCTGCTGACACCTTAACGTTAGCTCCTTGAGATTCACTCTGGACTCCTGACTTCCAGAAGAACATAAGCCACTGACTTTGTGGTAACTTGTTACAGTGGCAATAGGAGATAAACCACCTCAGAGCAGAAAGCTTCCCCAAACGGGCTTCCAGCAAGTTAGTGCCCCCTCCACATCCCCTACCCCGTTACCCCATTACTCACCCCTCCCCTGCTCCACCAGGCCCTCTCCCTTATGATTCACACCCACTGCATCACCAAGGTAAGCCTGACCATCTACCTGGCACCAAGTGGAGCCTTGCCCACTCCCCACTAGTGTCCTGTCCTGACAGGGCTACGCGCTCTCCCTGCAGCACTGCTCTAGGCTCCCCACCTCCAGCCTGGACCAGAGCAGCCTGGTTACAACACAGGACTTAGTCCCCTTCCCTGCTGGGGCGGCCCCTGTGAGCTCTCAGCAGCAGCTCCAGCCCTCTGCTTCCTGGCCCTGAGCGCCCATCATGAGCTGTGCTCTTGGTTCCTTAGCCGTCTGGAAAACTCTCTGGCTCAGGGAAGTGGGGCGGAGACATGCAGCAGGTCAGGAGGGGAGGAGGGGCTGCTGGAGGCTGTGCAGGCAGGCCACGCTCGGCCACGTGGAGAAGCCACGCAGGGCTGTCCTCGCTCTCCTCACGGGCTTTCCTTGGCAGCAGCAGGGCACAGCACTCCCGAGGGCACCCTGCCTCCTCTGCCCGCCAGGGAGGATGGTGCAGCCTGACAGCAGCGGGCAGAGGCTTGGCACGAGCTGTTTCCGAGAGGGAGGCAGCCAAGGTCACAGGCACTGAGCTGTCTGCCTTCTCTGTCTTCAGCCCAGGGCCAGGTGAAAGGCAGGGTGGGAGACTCTGCAGCCCACTAGCAGCTCAGCAGGAGCACACAGCCCCTCCTTGTCCCAAGGCCATTCCTAAGGACTGCAGGAAGCCCGTGGAGGAGGACACAGGACATTTCCACCTCCACGTCTCTGAAAACACAGGTGGTCAATAGGGGTCGTTGTTTTATTTGGCCCATATGGTGCTTTTCAGAAATCTGAAGCAACAATTTAAAATCAAGAGAGTTCGCACCAAAGTTCTGATGTCTGGATTCTCTTAACAGCAAAAGGATTGGCTGCCCTGGGCCCACACTCCCACCAGGTCTTGGTCAGGGGAGCTGAGGACAGGCTGCCCTATGGACGTCTGTCGTCTGCCCTGTGCCCATAGTGAGGCCAGGGCCAAATGCCACGTGTCACTACTGTATCCGTTTCAGCAGAGACTTTCATGTTTGTATCAAAAGAAGGAAAATTAAAACCGGGCCAAGGGTGGGTGTAATTTGTTTTCTTGCCCTCTGCCACCCTCCTCACTGGCATTGCCTGTCGGGTCCTGCAGGTCTCTGAGTTTGCAGCCCTTGTCTTGAGATAGCAGGACTTGTTGTGAATGTGCCTGAGAGAGTGAGACCACTTGCTCAGTGTATGACCCAAGGACCTTTCCCACTCAGTGGGGACTTTCCCAGGGTCCCCAGTTCAGCGCTTCTTGGTGCGACCAGTAAGGCCAGTATCTCAGTACACTTGGTCTTAGGGTCAGACCAGTCACAGCACACCAGGCCCCACGGTCTGGCTGAGACTGCACTAGGGTCCAGCAGATGCAGAAGAGGGGCGTGGGTCCTGCCTGGGCTGTGCCTGAACATGGTTCCCTGAGAAGGAGTGAAGTCTGCCTGCCGGGTTACTCCTCCACAGACATGCAGCCCCAGTCGCTGCACAGTCAGCCTTGTAAGGGAGGCTCACTCACTTCCTGTAGGACTGATGCTGAAGCTGAAGCGCCAGTCCTCTGACACTTGATGTGAAGAGCTGAATCATTGGAAGAGACCCTGATACTGGGAAAGATTGAGGGCAAGAGAAGGGTGCGATAGAAGATGAGATGGTTGCATGGCATCACTGACTCAATGGACACGAATCTGAGCAAACTCCAGGAGACAGTGAAGGATAGAGAAGCTTGAGTTGCAAGAGTCAGACACAGCTTAGCAACTGAACAACAACCAATAGATTGAATGGTGGTCCCCAAAGATACCAGGCCCTAATTACCAGAACCTGGGAGTATTATATGAACAAAAAAGGGCTCCATAGATATGACAAAATCATGGGTCTCGACAGGTGGAGACCATCCTGGATTATCAAGGTGAATCCCAGATGCAATCCCATGCACCCTTAAAAGAGGGAGGCTGACATCACTCAGAAGCAGAGGAGGCACTGTGAGCATGAGAGCAGAGGCTGGAGTGATGCAGCCACAAGCCAGGGAGTGCCGGCAGCCCCCAGAAGCTGGGAGAGGCAAGGAACAGACTGCCGCTCGAGCCTCGGGAAGGAACACAGTCCTGCCAACACAGCGACTTCAGCTCAGCGCCACTTACTCCAGAATTCTGCCCTCCGAGAAAAGGGAAAGGAATGAGAGAATTAAGGCTTCCCTGGTGGCTCAGAGGGTAAAGCATCTGCCTGCGATGCGGCAGACCCGGGTTCAATCCCTGGGTCGGGAAGATCCCCTGGAGAAGGAAATGGCACCCCACTCCAGTACTCTTGCCTGGAGAATCCCATGGACAGAGGAACCTGGTGGGCTACAGTCCACGGGATCGCAGAGTCGGACACGACTGAGCGACTTCACTTTAAGCCACCCAGGTGATGATAACAAGCAGCCTGAGATTTGGGGCATGACATGCCAGGACCAGGCAGATGCGCTCTGAGCAGGGCTTCCAGGCTGGGCCGGGGCTCCCCATTCCCCATACCCACTGGCCCTGGCTGCTGCTCAGCAACCTTAGACAGGGCTAACAGATGGCAGCTAGGGCAGTGCTCAGGCCGGGGCCTAGAACTTGGGAGGGAGGCTCTGTCCATGCTTGTGTGTAAATGCAAGCCCACACACACGCACACGTGTGCAAACACCAGAAAAGCCAGCATTACACACACATCTCCCAACATACTGCCCTGGGCACAAGTCTGGCCCTGAGGAAGACCGAGAAAGGGACTTGAGGTGCTGGAGAAAGGTCCAGCCCAGAGGAGTCCTAGAGATGCCCGAAGCCCCTCTCCCCAAAAGGCCATGATGGCACCCTGGCCTTGGAGCACTGCCCTTCAGGCCCGGACAGGCTCCCGGGCCCAGCAGAGCCAAGCAGAGACACTTCTGCAACACCTGCGAGGCCAGTGAAGGGGAAAGTCACCCTGGTCTCCTTCAGGCCCTTGCCCACCCTAGTGCCCTCCTCCAGGGTCTGAAGGTGTGGGCTAAGCTACCCAGGGCAACATCCAGCCCTGGCCTGAGTCCTGGAAGACACCCCAAAACCTTCATTTTCCATCCATTTCCCTGGGCAGTCAGCAACCCAGTAGCTAACCTCAGATGATGGGGACTTGGCGACAAGGATGCTCCGAGGCTCTGAAAACCCCTGAGACCACCCCAGGAAGTCCACTGGCTACTCAGGGAAGCCAGGGCAATGACACTGTGTTTCAGTGCCCTGGAAGAGCTGTGTACAAGACCCCCCAACAAACCCCTCACCCCAGCCACACCAACCCCCACAAGCACCCTCACCCATAACCACACCACCCTCCACAGGCACCCCCACTCCAACTCCTGCCCTGGGAGATGCTAACCTCCCAGACCAGGAGGCTCAGGACAAGTGTCTCCGCTTCCCCTTTCTCAGAGGACCCATTACATCCATTGTCCTTGATAAATCCCCAGAGTATTTCAAACATGCTTACAGAAGTTGCTGGTGTTCTGTGCCCAGTAGGTCACGTCCTCTTGCAGGAAAGAGCACGGAGCAAATGTGCTCAGACAAGGACATTGCTTTTACGCATCTACCAGCTGCCACTGTGGGCCCTGACAAGACTGGGGCTGACGGACAGCGGGGCTGTCTGGAGTCACTGCAGGCCCTCAGACCAGCCACAGCAAAAGAGTGTGTCTGGGCCACCTCCAGCCAGTGAGTGGGCCTCAACCCTGGGCACAGGGGAACAACCAGGCACATGCAGGGAGAAATGTGCTCTCTGGGGACATCGTCCACACGGGGTCACGTGGACCCTGGGCAGGGACACCAAGGAAAGGGTGCTTGGTACCAGACTCTGGCTTCTGGCTGAGACCTGCTACCTTCAACCCACGGCCTTCAGCCTACATACCCACAGCCCTGGGCTGAGGTCCAGAGCTCAGTCCAGAGAGCCCCGCACCCCCAGCCCGTTTCAGCACAGCCTCAGCACCAGATCCGAGCAACCGGCCTTCCCTAGAATCTCCTAAGGTCAATGGTTTCTGGGCTTGTGCTGACTCTGGAATCCCGTTCCTGTGTTCCGAGTTTAAGCGCTCACCAGAGATAGGCGGATGAGGTTAGGGAAAGGATTCCAGAGAAGATGTCAGAAGGCCAGCAGAAGCCTGGGAAAGATGGCCCAGCCAGGAAAGAGGGCAGCATGTTCACGAGACAGCAGCACATGGATTTAGGGATCAGCAGCCTGACCCGGGCATCTGGCAGCCTCACTGTGCAGGCTCCACCTCACCCGGCCTAAGTGCCCCCCGCCAGGAAACCCCCTGAATCTTCCAGTAAAATCCAGCCCAGAAGCACCGAAACCAAAGTGGCCAGCCCTCAGCTCTCTGAAGCACAGGCATTTCTAATCACTCTGGACAGATGAGAAAGCAGAGGCCAGAGACCCAAACCTGCCCAAGGGCAGCCAGCAAGGAGCAACACCAGGGTCCTGATCCCTGATCTGAGGCACAGCGCCTGCCCCATTTCCACTCCTGCCCTCACCCAGTGGGGTTACTCTCCATTCCTCCCCATGCAGAGAAGCCCAAGGGTAGGAAAGATAGGAGGGGCTGAAGCTGGGAAGGCCAGGAAGGCAGTGCCTGGGGGATCCCCTGCACTGCTGGCAGATGGCTTGCAATTCATCATCTGGGAAGAAGGGGCAGGGAGTATTGATCGACTCTACAGAGCACTGGGCATCCTGATGGAACAATTCCTTTGCAAAAGTATTTGATACCATTCCTTGAAATTAGAATGGTGCCCTGCCAGGCTGCACCCAATTTATCTGTCAGCTGGGAACTCAGAGAGACCTAAATTAAATGACACGGGGCTGCCTGGGGGCAATGGGAGTGTCTTGGCTAATCACAGCACAGCTGGGCGGGCCCAGGGTTTAACGCAGATGAGTTTAACAAGACCCGGGCCTCCGTGCCCTGCCTGCTGCCACCTGCGTGGCCATGACCCAGTGCAGCCGGGGATCTACAGCTGGAAACTCAGGGCTGAGCCCAGCCTCCCAGAGCCAGGCACAGAGCCTGGGCACGGCGAGGCCTGCCAGGACCACAGCCGGAACCCAGCCTGGCCTCGCTGCAGTCAGGGACCTGAGACCCTGGGGACACTGGGAGCTCTGGGCCAAAGGTCGCAGGTCTGGCCTCCCGGAGGGCTCTGAGGGGCTGTACCACCTGCCCAGCAGCTCCCTCCTTACTCCTGGGCCCAAGAGCATGGTTGGCTCTAAGTTGAAAAAGATAAAACCACCCACGTGTGTGCACAGGTCACCGAGGCTGTACCTTTGGGCTCTCTATGGAGCACTCCCCTCTCCTGCTGGCCCCCGGCTGCCTCCCAGACGGAGCAGGATCCAGTCGGGGCCAAGGAAACACTCAGGGCCTTCGTCCGTGAGCCGAGGCACAGGCTCCCGGACGTGGGTACGGGACTCAGGCTTGGTCTGGTCTCGCCGGCTCCCTGACACTAGGTAAGACCCTCAGGCAGCTTTTACTGCCTGCTCAGGACTTCCCAAGTGGAGCTAGTGGTAAAGATCCCACCTGCCAATGCAAAAGACGTAAGAGATGTGGGTTCAATCCCGGAGTCGGGAAGATTCCCTGGGAGGAAGGCATGGCAACCCACTCCAGTACTCTTGCCTAGAGAATCCCATGGACAGAGGAGCCTGGTGAGCTACAGTCCATAGGGTCACAAAGAGTCGAACACAACTGAAGCGACTTAGCATACACACGCTCACGTGGAGGCCTCAGGCCTACAGGTTTATGGCCCACATACACCCAAAGCAGAGGTCCCCAACTCAGCATTTTAGCAACCCCCGCTGTGCTATGTGCAGCAAGGGTGGTCTCAGTCCAGGCCTGGGGCCAGACCTACAGAAATGATGCCTGGATCCCCCCAGGGGAGCATTCAAGGTCTACCGTGCAACCTCCCACCTGCAGCAGCCTTACCTGTGTCCAGGGCCTGGGGCCCCCCCAGAGGAGGGGGTCTGGAGGTGGTCGGTCGATGATACACCACGTGTACACGGCCCTGTTCAGCCTCCTTCGCCGCCAGACCTTTCTCCAGGGGCTCAATAAAGAACTCCTCCTCTTCCATACGGATCAGGCCAGCCTACAGGGCAAAGAGGAGATGGTTCAAATTCCCAGATCACAGCAGACCAAGGAGGGGAAGCAGTGAGGAGGGCCCCAGAGAGCAGAACTTCTAACCTGGCTGCGCAGGGACCAGTGAACCCCAGCTAGGTGTGAGGCCTGAACCCCAGGCCGGGAAGGGCATGAACAGGTGGCTGCAGAGGCCCCATCATGCCAGAGCCTCCACTTACAGCCAGGAAGGGCAGATCCATCTGGGGGTGGTGAACCCTGTCTGAGGAAGGGATTCTTGCCTGGGTCATCCCCACCCTCCCCACCAGGAGCTCAAAGTCCAAGACAAAGGCCAAAACTCTCAGCCAGGGACTGAATCTGCCACAGGTATGTTCAGTTGGACACAAACAGTATTTTCAAAGTTCTGAAACCAACCCTCAAAATGATAAGAGTTCATGTTTGAAATATGGAATTCCTTCTTCCCTTGGAAAATGCAGGCTCTGACAACAGTGCATGGTGCCCAGCGGTGGAGCACACACTTCCGCTGCAGGCCACGGTTCCTGCTGAATATCCTTTTATTCACGACAGCCAGCAGCCCAGACTCTACAGCAACTGGACCGCTGCCTCCACCAAAACTGGTTATGGCTCTTCCATGCTGTAAAGCCCTCAAAGGACCCCCGTCCCCATCAGGATTCAAGCCGTTCTACACCCTGGCATCCAAGGCTCTCAGCCTGCCACTGTCCTCTTTGCCCCCAGCTCACACAGCTCACACCAGTCCCTAAAATAGTCCCATCCTTCCAATACAGTGTACACCACCTGGCCTTCAAGCTCCTGAATCCACAGAGCCCTCAGCTTGGGAGGACCTGCTGCTTCCCCCACCCTTGGCCATCTGATAAACTCTAATTCTCCGAGGCTTGGCTCAGACCCCTCAAATGCCATCCCCCAGCTGCAGGCATATGGCCCTGCCCTCGCCTTGAGGCCACCCCACCATCACTGCCCCATTAACGTTTGATTCCATAAACCAACTGTCACAGTAGGAGTCTCCACTGTGTCAAGCTGCAGATGTATTTTCTTTAGATCATATACTTACAAACTACTCATGGTTTGGAATTTTTTAAACCACTCTTTTTCAGGTACAGCTGACATGTAAAAAGACGGTACATAGTTAATATATACAACTCAATAAGTTTGGGAATGAGCCTGGTGGCACAGATGGGAAAGCATCTGTCTACAACGTGGGAGACCTTGGTTCGATCCCTGGGTTGGGAAGATCCCCTGGAGAAGGAAATGGCAATCCACTCCAGTACTACTGCCTGGAAAATCCCATGGACAGAGGAGCCTCGTAGGCTACAGTCCATGGGGTCACAAAGAGTCGGACACAACTGAGCGACTTCACTTTCATATACACACGAGGGCTTTCCTGGTGGTTCAGATGGTAAAGAATCTGCCTGCAATGCAGGAGACCTTGGTTCGATCCCTGGGGTGGGAAGAGCCCCTGGAGAAGGAAACGGCAACCCGCTCCAGTACTATTGCCTGGAGAATTCCAGGGACAGAGGAGCCCTGCAGGCTACGGTCCATGGGGTCGCAAAGAGTCACATATGACCGAGCAACTAACACTTTCATTTTGACTTTCATATACTCGTAAAACCATCACCGCCATGAAGGTCATAAACATATCCATCACCTCTCACAGTATCCCCCTACACTTTTTATTGTTATTATTTTTTTTGCAATAAGAACACTACGTGTAAAATCAACCATCGTAGCAAATTTTAAGTATACCACAGACTATTTTTGATAGAGTATTGTTAGTTATAGGCACCGTGCTGTATAAAAGATTTCCAGTACCTACTCATCTTGCATACTGAAATTTTGTACTCTTTGACAATCACCTCCCATTTCCTCCTCCCTCCAGCCCCTGACAACCTGCGGGTATGAGTTTGGCTGTTCTTGACTCTATACTTAAGTGAGGTGTTACAGTATTTGTCTTTCTGTGTCTAGCTTATTTCACTTAGCATAATATCCTCCAGTTTCAGCCATTCTGTGCAAGTGGCAGGATTGCCTTCTTTATAAAAGCTGAATAAAAATATTTCCATTTCAACAGCATCTGTAGAATACATTGTACATAAATACCACAATTCTTTATCAATTTGTCATCCACAGCTGGACATTTGGGTTGTTTCCATGCCTATTGTGAATAAAGCTGTAATGAACAGGGGAGCACAGATACCTCTTCAATATCCTGTTTTTATTTTCTTTGGGTACATTCCCAGAAATGGGATTGCTGGTCACATGGTAGCTTTATTTTAATTTTTTGAGGAACCTCCATATTGTTTTCCATGGTGACTAAGCCAATTTCACTTTTTCGCATTCAGTTTTCCCAACACGGAGACACTATCTTTTCACATTGAAAGTTCTTGGCTCCCTCGTCAAATATAAATTGACTGTATATGCATAGGATTATTTCAGGGTTCTTGATTCTGATCCATTGGTCTATGTGTCTGGTTTTAAGTCAGTACCATACTGTTTTTATTACTAGAGCTTTATATTATGTTTTGAAATCAGGATGTGTGATGCCTCCAGCTTTGTTCTGTCTCAAGGTATTTGAGGTATTTTTGTGGTTCCATAAAAATTTTAGGATTTTTTAATATTGGAATTTGGAATTTTGATAAGGGCTGCATTGAATCTATGAATAGTTTTGGATGCCATGGATATTTTATAAATACTAACTTTTCTGATCCATGAACACAGTATACATTTCCATTTATTTGTGTTTTCTTCAATATCTTTAATTAGTATCTGACAGTATTCAGTCCATAGATCTTTCACTTCTTTGGGTAAATTTATCCCTAAGTATTTTACAGTATCAGATGCTATTGAAGTGGAAATATTTTATTTCTTTGTCAGTTCACTATTGGTGATTTTTCTATGTTGACTTTGTACCCTAAAACTTTACTGAATTTATTCATTGGTTCTAACAGTGTTTTTGATGGATTCTTTAGAATTTTCTACATACAAGATTATGTCATAAGAAAACA
Organism: Oreotragus oreotragus; assembly: GCA_006410675.1. Taxonomy (NCBI): domain Eukaryota; kingdom Metazoa; phylum Chordata; class Mammalia; order Artiodactyla; family Bovidae; genus Oreotragus; species Oreotragus oreotragus. Next base: position 18,555 of record SJYX01003268.1, read on the forward strand.
GATAAAATTTTACTACGTCTTTCCTATCTGGATGCCTTTTATTTCTTTTTCTTGCTCTGGCTAGAACTTTCAGTATTATTTTCAATAGGAGTTGTGAGAATAGGCACACTTGTCTTATTCATGATCTCAGAGAGAAAGCTTTTAACCTTTTACCACTGTACATGATATTAGCAATGGGCTTGTCACATATGGTCTTTATTATGTTGAGGTATGTTCCTTCTACACTTAATTGGTTTAGAGTTTTTATCATGAAAAAGGTTGAATTTTGTCAAATGCTTATTCTGTGCATATTGAAATGATCATATTAATATAAATTTTATTTTTCATTCTATTAAGGTGGTATATTACATCTATTGATTTTCATATGTTGAATCAACCTTGCATCCTAGGGATGAATCTCACTTTGATCATGGTGTATAATCCTTTTAATGTGCTGTTGAATTTGGTTTGCTAATATTCTGTCAAGAATTTTTGCATCTATATTCATCAGGGGTATTGGCCTGTAGTTTTCTTTTCTTATAGGGTCCTCGAGTCGGACACGACTGAGCGAGTTCACTTTCACTTTTCACTTTCCTGCATTGGAGAAGGAAATGGCAACCCACTCCAGTGTTCTTTCCTGGAGAATCCCAGGGACGAGGAAGCCTGGTAGGCTGCAGTCCATGGGATCGCTGAGTCGGACACGACTGAGCGAGTTCACTTTCACTTTTCACTTTCCTGCATTGGAGAAGGAAATGGCAACCCACTCCAGTGTTCTTGCCTGGAGAATCCCAGGGACGAGGAAGCCTGGTAGGCTGCAGTCCATGGGATCGCTGAGTCGGACACGACTGAGCGACTTCACTTTCACTTTTCACTTTCCTGCATTGGAGAAGGAAATGGCAACCCACTCCAGTGTTCTTTCCTGGAGAATCCCAGGGACGAGGAAGCCTGGTAGGCTGCAGTCCATGGGATCGCTGAGTCGGACACGACTGAGCGAGTTCACTTTCACTTTTCACTTTCCTGCATTGGAGAAGGAAATGGCAACCCACTCCAGTGTTCTTTCCTGGAGAATCCCAGGGACGAGGAAGCCTGGTAGGCTGCAGTCCATGGGATCGCTGAGTCGGACACGACTGAGCGAGTTCACTTTCACTTTTCACTTTCCTGCATTGGAGAAGGAAATGGCAACCCACTCCAGTGTTCTTGCCTGGAGAATCCCAGGGACGGGGGAGTCTGGTGGGCTGCCGTCTATGGGGTCGCACAGAGTCGGACACGACTGAAGCGATTTAGCAGCAGCAGCGGCATCTGGCTTTGGTATCAGGATAATGTTGGACTCACAAAAATGAATTTAGGGGTGCTCCCTCCTCTTTAAATTTTTGGAGGAGTTTGAGAAAGATTGACATTAATTCTTCAATAAATGTTTGGTAGAATTTACCTGTGATGTCATGTAGTCCTGGGCTTTTCTTTGTTTGGAGATTTTTGATTACTGACTCAATCTCCTTACTCATTATTGGTCTATCGAGATTTCTGTTTCTTCACGATTCAGTATTGGTAGGTGGTATAATTCTAGTAATTTATTCATTTCTTCTAGGTCGGTCAATTTGTTGGTATATACTTATTCATGGTAGTCTCCTATGGTCTTTTATATTTCTGTAATATCCAGTTGCAGTTGTCTCCCCTCTCGTGTATTATTAGTCTTCTCTTTTCCTTGGCAAGTCTACCTAGAGGTTTGTCAATTTTATTTTTAAGCCAACTCTTAGTTTTGTTTATCTTTTTCATTGTTTTTCTATTCTCTGTTTCACTTATTTCTGCTTTGATCCTTGTTATCTCTTTCCTTCCACTAACTCTGGGCTTAATTTTTTCATCTTTTCTTAGTTCCTTCTGGTATAAAGTTAGGTAGTTTATTTGAGATCTTTTTTATCATATGCTTTTATTGCTATAAACTTTCATATATACATTTATAAATATATATAAAATTTATATATAAATTTCAGAACTGCTTATGTTATACAATTTCAGAACATACATAAAATTTCAGAACTGCTTTTGCTATGCCACATAAGTTTGATATGCTGTGTTTCCACTTTTGTTTTTTTCAAGATATTTTCTTTCCCTTTGAATTTTCCTTGGACCCTTTGGTTGTTCAGCAGGGTGTTAATTTCTATGAATTGTGAATTTTTCAGTTTTCCTCTTGTTATTGATTTCTAGTTTCATACCACTGTAGTCAGAAAAGTTATTTGGTATGTTTTCAGTCTTCTACATTTGCTAAGACTTGTTTTTTGACATAATATATGATCTCGTTTGGAAACTGTGGCATGCAGGCTTGAGAAAAATGTGTATTCTGCTAATATTGGGTGGAAAGTCCTATGTCTGCTAGGTCCATTTGGCCTACAGTATGGCTTAAATCCAGTGTTTTCTTATCGATTTTCTGACTGGGTGATCTAGAGTCTCCCACTATTACTGTATTGTTGTCTATTTCTCCTTTCAGATCTATTACTCTTTGACTGAAAATTTTAGGTGCTCTGATGTTGGGTGCACATACGTTTACAATTGTTATATTCTTATGCTGAATTTCCACTTGGCCATTATGTAAAGACTTTCTTTGTTTCTTGTTACAGTTTGTGACTTAGTCTGTTTTGTCTAATAAGTAGAGCTTACCCCTTTCCTCTTGGTTTCTCTTTGCATAGACTATCTTTCTCCATTCCTTCACTTTGAATTTATGTATATCCTTAAAGCTAACTAACCTGAGTCTCTTGTTGGGAGCACACAGCTGTGTCTTGCTTTTGTTTGCTTGTTTTTTAATCTATTCAGTCATTCTGTCTTTTGATTTGAGAATTTAACCCACTTACACTAAAGTAATTGTTGATAAGTAAGGACTTATCAAAGCCATCTTGTTAATCAATTTCTGACTTTTTTATAATTCCTTTCTTCTTCTCTTCCTGTCTTCTTTCGTGAATTGATGATTTTCTGTAGTGGCATACTTTGATTCTCTTCTCTTCAGTTTATGAATATGTTCACGTTGTGTGTATAAAGGCTTTTGTTTTGTGGTTACTGAGGCTTATTTGAAACATATTATAGATACAAATGTATATTTTAAGTTAATAATTTAATTTCAATTACATGCAAAAACTCTGTATTTTTATCCTCACGTCCACATTTTATATTTTAACATTATAATTTATATCTTTTTATATTGTATATCTACTGACAAACTATTGTAGTTATAGCTATTTGTAATACTTTGATTCTTTAATCTGTATACTAGAGTTAAGTAGTTAACATACCACCATATTACAGAATTAAAGTATTCTGAATTTGACCATATATCGACCTTTACCAGTGTGTTATATACTTTCACATATTCATATTACTAGTGTCATTTTGTTTCAGCTTAAAAAACTCCTTTCAGCATTTCTCATAAGGCAGATTTAGTAGGGATGAACTCTCTCAGCATTTGTTTGGGAAGGTCTTTTTCTTGCCTTCACGTCTGAAAGACAACTTTGCCAAGTAAAGCATTCTTCATGGGTAGTTTTTTTTTCCTTTCATCACTTTGAACATACTATTCCACTCTCCTGATCTGCAAAGTTTTTGCTGAGAAATCCACTGATGGCCTCACTGGGATTCTCTTACATGAGAGAAATTTTTTCTCTTGCTGTTTTTAAGAATATCTCTTTGTCTTTGCTTTTAGATGGCTTATTATAATGTGTCTTGAAGAAGGTCATTTTGGGGTGACTTCGTAGCTTCATGAACTTAGATGTCCAAATCTCTTTCCAAGGTCTGAGAAGTTCTCAGCTATTGTTTATTAAAAGACTTTCAATAAACCTTCGGCCACTTTCTCCCCCTCTTCTCCCTCTTGGACTTCAGTAATGCATGGATTATTCTCTTAATGAGTCCCCTAAGTTTCCTCAGTCTTTTTCACTCTTTTCTTTTTGCTCTTCTGATTAGATACTTTCAAATGATCTGTCTTCTGGTTCACTGACTCTCTGTTTTCTGTTCTCTACTGAACCCTTCCGTTTAGTCATTCTATGTTTTCAGCTCCAAAATTTGGTTTGGTTCTTTTTATGTTTTCTGTTTCTTTGTTGAACTTTTCATTTTGTTCTTGCACTGTTTTTCTGATTTCATTAAGTTCTTTGTCTTGAGTTATCATGTAGCTTTCAGATTATCTTTAGGACGGTAACTGAATTTTTTATCATGCAATGCATGTATCTCATTTCTTTGGGGTCAGCTACTGAAAATTCACTGCATTCCTTTGACGATGTGAGGTTTACCCAATTCTTCCAAATCCTTGTGTCTTGCATAGCTCTCTACACATTTCCAGACTTTATAGACTGACTTCAGTAAGAAAGACCTTCACCTGCGGTTGGGGGGAGGGCACACTGGACATAGTGGGGCAAAGCACCAGGTGTGGGGGACACTTGGTATGGCGGCTCTGGGCCCAGGGGACACCTGAGATCTCATTGGCTCAGGCTGCTATATCCATGACATCAACAGCCATGGGGTCCCTGGTGACAACTATTGCAGTGAGTCCACAATGGTTGCAAGGACCCCTGGGGTCCTCAGTGGGGCCTATGGGTTCAGCAGCTAGTTACCAGAGCTGGCAGTGGCAGTCGCCAGAACAAGCAGTATGCACATACTCACCTTCAGGGCCTGTGCAGTGGCAGTGTCCACTTGTCGTTCGTGACAAGGGTCAGGCCCAGCAGGAAGGACCAACTGCAGGCACACGAGTGGCTACCTGAGCCCTGGCTGTTGATGTGCACTCCCAAGGCTGTAGGGTCTCACCATGGGGCACACGTGGCAGTGGAGGCTGAGGACGGAAATCAAGTTGATGGCAAACATGTGCACAATTGGAGGCTGCTGCTGCTGCTAAGTCACTTCAGTCGTGTCCAACTCTGTGCGATACCATAGACGGCAGCCCACCAGGGTCCCCCATCCCTGAGTATATGCATGCTGGTGGGGGTTAAACATGGTCTAAGATAATTCCACACTTTCGTTCAGTTGCTAAGTCGTTTCTTACTCTTTGCAACCCCATGAACTGCAGCATGCCAAGCTTCCTTGTCCTTCACTATCTCCCAGAGTTTACTCAAACTCATGTCCATGATACCATCCAACCATCTCTTCCTCTGTCGCCCCCTTCTCCTGCCCTCAATCCTTTCCAGCATCAAGGTCTTCTCCAATGACTCAGCTCTTTGCATCAGGTGGCCAAAATATTGGAGCTTCAGCTTCAGCATCAGTCCTTCCAATGAATATTCAGGGTTGATTGCCTTTAGGATTGACTGGTTTGATTTCCTTGCAGTCTTTGAAAGGGACTTTCAAAGGGATTTTCAAGAGTCTTCCCCAGCACCACGGTTCGAAAATTATCAATTCTTTTAGAGCTCAGCCTTCTTTATGGTGCAACTCTCACATCCGTACATGACTACTGGAAAAACCATAGCTTTGACTAGATGCTCCTTTGTCGGCAAAGTGATGCCTCTGCTTTTGAATATGCTGTTTAGCTTTGTCATAGCTTTTCTTCCAAGGAGTAAGCATCTTTTAATTTCATGGCTGCATTCACCATCTGCAGCGATTTGGAGTCCAAGAAAATGAAGTCTGTCACTGTTACCACTTTCTCTTCATTTGTTTGCTATGAAGTGATGGGACTGAATGCTATGACCTTAGTTTTCTGAATGTTGAGTTTTAAGCCAGGTTTTTCACTCTCTTCTCTCACTCTCATTGAGAGGCTATTTAGTTCCTCTTCACTTTCTGCCATTAGAATGGTATCATCTGCATATCTGAGATTGTTGATATTTCTCCCGGCAATCTTGATTCCAGCTTGTGATTCATCCAGCCCTACATTTCACATGATGTACTCTGCATAAAAGTTAAATAAGCAGGATGACAAAAATAAAGCCTTGGCATACTTCTTTCCCCATTTTGAGCTGGTCTGTCATTCCATGTCCTTATATCCTGCACTTATGTAGCTCTAAAGGCCTGGGCCAGCTGCCCATCCTGTGTTGAAGGTGGGGAAGGGGAGGGTGGCAGCAGGAGGGCTCGGGTGCCTTGTGTCTGTGAATGCAATTACCCATAGAGCAAAGCCTCAGCAGTAAAATCTGCAAGAGGTCTGCAGCAGCCGTGTTGGCCATTGGTTTCTTTAGCGGTGAAAGCTATTGGGCTCCTCTGCAGAGCAGGCCACTAAGAAACACGGTCACTCCCACTACGCAGCTCATGTGAGTCCCTGTTCTTCTTCCTAGTGGTTTCTATTCATCTCAGTTTTGCTGGTCTCTGGGTGAAACCAAAGCTGGTCCTTTGTGCATTACCCAAAGAAGCTAGGAAAGCTGATGGCTCACACCACTCCTTTTCCCAGTGAAGGAAACATTCTTGCTGGGCATGATAGGATGACACACGCAGAATGAAACCTCCTTCTTCTCTTCTTGAGCTGTTATTCTCAGGGGTTTTTTGTTGTTGTTGTTCCACTGTGTTACTGAAGTTTTTAAGTGGACTCCAGAGCTCTCCTGGGGCTGCTTCTGTTCATGGATAGCTGTTTAATTGTTCATCCTTGCTGAGGGATGGAGGTTGGGATCACCTAACACATCTACTTAGTGACTTCACTCGAGTTTTAAAAGCTTGAATTAGTTGCTCCGACTTAAGAATCAGAGGGTTCCACATAAATGGAAAGATTTCAAGATTCTCTCAGAGCATCAGAAAGGCTGGCACTTCCTGTTTCCCATCAGCTTAGCTGGCAGTGGCCAGAGGTTCCCTCTAGGGTTCTCCCCTTGAGCCTCCAGAGAGAATACAGCCCTGCTAATAACTACTTTGGCCTCCAGACATGAGAGAAGGCGTTTCTCTTGCCTTCAGTAATTTTCAGCAGCTGCAGGAAGCTAATACAGGGCCCCGGTGGGCAGAGGGGCGAGGTGGGTGGCCATTCTCTGAGGGCCACAGGATGGGGCGCAGGCATTGCAGACCCCTGAGGACACATGTTTGAGGCATCCTGGACTTCTGGGGAAGGGGTCTAGGGCAGGGGTCTAGGAAGGGCAGGAAGAATGAGAGCCCGACTGGGACACCAAGGTCACCCATCTGTGCGAAGAGAGAGGAGAAGAGAGACCCATTGGAACCCTGCAGGCCCCCACACTCTGACTCATCCCTGAGTCCTAGGGCCCTTCCAGGTTTGGAGAGGGTGAGCAGATATCTGTGAGATAAGTGAGTAAGTGACCCCGAAACAGCAGGACATGTCTCTGAGAGAAAGACAGATGGCGGGGCGAGGATGCTGCGGGCCATTCCCTCGTCCTGGCACACGGTTAATAGTGTTCACACCAGCAAACCTCTCTGTATGCTGCCACGGACTCTTCCCATGTCTGCAGTTTGGGGCACACTGGTGTCTTGAGCCCATCTCACTGATGGAACCCAAGGACACGTGGCAGGGTGGCAGCGGGTGAGTGGTCTGGGAGTTTGGTGTCCTGAGTTCCCAGCATCATTTCTGTCTGACCAGGCGGCCTCAGCCCAGGTGTCGGAGCTCCTGAGCTTTCGAGACACTTGCCTGTAAAGGAGGGAGGGTTGTCCCTCCCCTCACGTGGTTGCTGCAGGTACATAGGCAACCTAGGAGGCACTCAGAATCAGGGTACCACATAGGCCGCGCTCTGCAACCCAAGTGGTGTCATCTACCTGCTTGCTTTCCAAAGGAGAAGACTGAGATTGAGAGGCAGGAAGCTCGGCCAGGGACACACGAGGTCCAAGAATCAAACCCCAGACCCCAGATGGAATGAATGTCTCCTAGGTGGAGACTCAGGCCTATCCTGCCTTATTAAGGCATGGCATGGAGAAGATCCTCTGGAGTAGGAACTGGCAACCCACTCCACTGTTCTTGCCAGAAAAATCTCATGGACAGAGGAGCCTGGCGGGCTACAGTCCATAGGGTCACAAGGAGCAGACACCACTGAGCCTGCATGCATGAACTGGGGCACTGGGGTCCAGCAGGGCAGCCCCCTCTCCTGGAGGGAAACTTGCACCCCAGAGTCACAGCCTTGCCACAGGCCCAGCTTCCTGGGATCATTCTGGAGGGACCCAGTGTGACAATGACCCAGAACCTAGTCTGATGGGGAGCCAGTCTTCTCTGGCTTGAGAGACTCCAGGACTCTTTGGGGTCCCCCTGTCCACAGGGATCGGGTTCTCTTCCCTGGCCAGACTTTTCTAGTTAAAGGTCATGGGGCTGATGAGCGGGCACTGGATCTGTTCGATGCTGACCTCTACCTTGCTGTTATCAGAAGCCAAGGTCCAAGCTGGCTAAGCTGCCTGGCAGGGACCCTCCAGAGTGCCATCTGAAGGGCACTGCAGTGCTCTGAGAGAAATCTGAAGTATGGTGCCAGCTTACTCAAGTGTCCTCATGCAACCAGAGACTTCTAAACTGACAGTTCTCTCATGGAGAAGTTACCTCCCTCACCAGCATCAGCCCATCTCTGACAAGTACTGAGGAACAAACGCTGGGGTCACACTGACGTATAAGCTGGGCCTGCCCCAAGAGCAGCAGCTGACCACTCTGAGACTGGTGGATGACCACCGAGCCCAGCGGGCGATCACCCCTCAAGACCACCAGACAAAGCGCTGCTTGGTAAGGCACTGCCCACGAGGAGAGTGGTATTCCTTTCATTGCCTGCTTCCCAGGCATTTTAGTATGTATGCCGGGAATAATCTGTCTGAAAAACTGCAAAGGAAAATTGACAAGAGAACAAGGTACAGAATGTGGGGTATGTTTTGCTGAGTCTTCTTCTCCAGGACTTTGATTTTTTTCTGCTGCCAGTGGCAAATATATCTGGTTTTACATGTAATTTTTATTAATAAGAATCAATTTCCTCTCCCCACTTAATAAATATTGAAGAAGTCTCTGAAGCACACTGATGTGAAGGGCATTCAATCAGGAGCCTGCCCATGTCTGTCCAGCCTGGTGTTACACGGAGGGGCTGGCTCTCTCCGGAAATCCACTCTGCTCTTGAACTTTGTGACTGTCGGCCTAACCTGGCCAGGAGGGAGGCTCACGGGAGGACACTGTCCCTGACCCTCAGGGTCCTCCACTGAGACCTGGCAGGTCTTTGATCATCAAATCGCTAGTTCTCAGATCTCAGTGAATTGTAAGGCGCCTGCCCTTTTCCCCTCCTTTCTCTAGGCCTTGTTCTTTTGCTGTTTGATTTTTTACAAGTATGGCTTGTGGCATCTTAGTTCCCCGACTAGGGATTGAACCTGAGACTCAGCAATGAAAGTACCAAGTCCTCATAACTGGACCACCAGGGGATTTCCTGCTGTTTGGTTTTTGATGAAGCAGTGACTAGAAATGGAAACTAAAAGGTAAACATTTCTCAGAACCAAGAGGCTTGACAGATACCCTCCGTCACTTTGAATTCTAAGCACTAGAGAGAGACACTGACCCTCTCGGGGTCGCGATCTCACAGGAAGGCCAGTCTATATCCTGCTTCCGTGTGTGAGGCGCCCAGTCTGCAGTCCCCAGGGGCTCCCCCAGTGGAAGCCACAGGCCGCAACACACGCAGATTCCCGTGCGTGCGGGACAGGGGTCGGGGCTGTCACTCAGCCTTGTCACTCTTGCAACCTGCAATGCCATGACCCCCATGTGTCTGTCAGGGTTGCCGTGGTGATGATCGAGAATAGAAAGAAAAAAAGAAGTTGGTCCCAAAACTGAGGGATCCAGACTATGACAGAGGACAAGACAGCATGTGTCTGCAGCAGCTCACAGATGCCCCAAACTTGACTTCGCTCTGAAGCATACATGCCTGTACGTAAACACACATGTCCATGCGCGCACACACTCTTGCCACCGGAATTCCCCCAAATGCCGGCATCTGATAAGCATGCATCCGTCCTCTCCTGTGCCTGTCAGCTCCTGCTCTGCCCCTTGCAGAACATCACCTCCTGGAGGGATCTGCCTGCGGATGCCCCAGTGGCAGAGTCCCTGCCTCCCCTGCTCTCTGCCTCACTTGGTTGACAAGTAGGCCTTGCCATGTGCCCCTTCCTCTTGGGGAGGCATCCCTCCTGCTGGTGTATAACCTCTCTCCTTATAAACAATTAGAGAGGTGTTAAAGATCTGTGAGTATCAAACCGAGACTATCTTTGATTCAATCAGAAAGTTTAAAATAGAGCTGAAAAGGGAATAATTTTCTCACTATGAATTTCATGCTTTTTAAAATATGAAAGAGCTTTACTGGGCTGTAATGCATATATCATACAATTCATCCACTTACACCATACAACTCAACCACCACCACAGTTTTAGGACATTCCAACATAGCCCCCAAAGGAAACGCTATACACATTTGCAGCCAGTCCCCATTTTCTCCCAGTCCCCTCATCGACCCTGCTGCCATGCGTCGGACCCTGGCAACCACTTAATCTACTTTTATTTCTCTATGGATGTGCTTATTCTGGACATTTTCATATACATCGAATCATACAGTTATGTGATCTTTTGTGACTGGTTTCATTCACCTAGTAAAATGTTTACAAGATTCCTAATATGTAAGCACCTGAGTTCATTTTTATTGTCCAGTAATACTCCATTTTACAGATATTCCACATTTTATTTATCCCTTCACTGATTGATGGACATTTGGATTGTTTCCACTTTTTTGGCTTTTATGAATAATGCTGCTTTGAACATTTATGCTCAAGCTTTTGTATAGACATATGTTTTCATTTTTCTTGAGTATAGACCTAGAAATGGAATCACTGGGCCATATGGCAACTTTATGCCAAACCTGCTGCACAATTTTACATTCCCACCAGCAGTGTATAAGGGTTCCAATTTCTCCATAATGCATATATCATACAATTCATCCACTTACACCATACAACTCAACCACCACCACAGTTTTAGGACATTTCAACATAGCCCCCAAAGGAAACGCTATACACATTTGCAGCCAGTCCCCATTTTCTCCCAGTCCCCTCATTGACCCTGCTGCCATGCGCTGGACCCTGGCAACCACTTAATCTACTTTTATTTCTCTATGGATGTGCTTATTCTGGACATTTTCGTACACGTCGAATCATACAGTTATGTGATCTTTTGTGACTGGTTTCATTCACCTAGTAAAATGTTTACAAGATTCCTAATATGTCAGCACCTAAGTTCATTTTTATTGTCCAGTAATACTCCATTTTACAGATATTCCACATTTTATTTATCCCTTCACTGATTGATGGACATTTGGATTGTTTCCACTTTTTTTGCTTTTATGAATAATGCTGCTTTGAACATTTATGCTCAAGCTTTTGTATAGACATATGTTTTCATTTTTCTTGAGTATAGACCTAGAAATGGAATCACTGGGCCATATGGCAACTTTATGCCAAACCAGCTGCACAATTTTACATTCCCACCAGCAGTGTATAAGGGTTCCAATTTCTCCATGTCCTCACCAACACTTACTATCTACCTTTTTCCTTCTAGCCACCCCTCTGTGTATGGACTGACGTCCTATTGCGATTGTGATTAGAATTTTCCTGATGATTAAGGAGTTAGGCATCTTTTCATGTGNGAGTTTTAAAAGCTTGAATTAGTTGCTCCGACTTAAGAATCAGAGGGTTCCACATAAATGGAAAGATTTCAAGATTCTCTCAGAGCATCAGAAAGGCTGGCACTTCCTGTTTCCCATCAGCTTAGCTGGCAGTGGCCAGAGGTTCCCTCTAGGGTTCTCCCCTTGAGCCTCCAGAGAGAATACAGCCCTGCTAATAACTACTTTGGCCTCCAGACATGAGAGAAGGCGTTTCTCTTGCCTTCAGTAATTTTCAGCAGCTGCAGGAAGCTAATACAGGGCCCCGGTGGGCAGAGGGGCGAGGTGGGTGGCCATTCTCTGAGGGCCACAGGATGGGGCGCAGGCATTGCAGACCCCTGAGGACACATGTTTGAGGCATCCTGGACTTCTGGGGAAGGGGTCTAGGGCAGGGGTCTAGGAAGGGCAGGAAGAATGAGAGCCCGACTGGGACACCAAGGTCACCCATCTGTGCGAAGAGAGAGGAGAAGAGAGACCCATTGGAACCCTGCAGGCCCCCACACTCTGACTCATCCCTGAGTCCTAGGGCCCTTCCAGGTTTGGAGAGGGTGAGCAGATATCTGTGAGATAAGTGAGTAAGTGACCCCGAAACAGCAGGACATGTCTCTGAGAGAAAGACAGATGGCGGGGCGAGGATGCTGCGGGCCATTCCCTCGTCCTGGCACACGGTTAATAGTGTTCACACCAGCAAACCTCTCTGTATGCTGCCACGGACTCTTCCCATGTCTGCAGTTTGGGGCACACTGGTGTCTTGAGCCCATCTCACTGATGGAACCCAAGGACACGTGGCAGGGTGGCAGCGGGTGAGTGGTCTGGGAGTTTGGTGTCCTGAGTTCCCAGCATCATTTCTGTCTGACCAGGCGGCCTCAGCCCAGGTGTCGGAGCTCCTGAGCTTTCGAGACACTTGCCTGTAAAGGAGGGAGGGTTGTCCCTCCCCTCACGTGGTTGCTGCAGGTACATAGGCAACCTAGGAGGCACTCAGAATCAGGGTACCACATAGGCCGCGCTCTGCAACCCAAGTGGTGTCATCTACCTGCTTGCTTTCCAAAGGAGAAGACTGAGATTGAGAGGCAGGAAGCTCGGCCAGGGACACACGAGGTCCAAGAATCAAACCCCAGACCCCAGATGGAATGAATGTCTCCTAGGTGGAGACTCAGGCCTATCCTGCCTTATTAAGGCATGGCATGGAGAAGATCCTCTGGAGTAGGAACTGGCAACCCACTCCACTGTTCTTGCCAGAAAAATCTCATGGACAGAGGAGCCTGGCGGGCTACAGTCCATAGGGTCACAAGGAGCAGACACCACTGAGCCTGCATGCATGAACTGGGGCACTGGGGTCCAGCAGGGCAGCCCCCTCTCCTGGAGGGAAACTTGCACCCCAGAGTCACAGCCTTGCCACAGGCCCAGCTTCCTGGGATCATTCTGGAGGGACCCAGTGTGACAATGACCCAGAACCTAGTCTGATGGGGAGCCAGTCTTCTCTGGCTTGAGAGACTCCAGGACTCTTTGGGGTCCCCCTGTCCACAGGGATCGGGTTCTCTTCCCTGGCCAGACTTTTCTAGTTAAAGGTCATGGGGCTGATGAGCGGGCACTGGATCTGTTCGATGCTGACCTCTACCTTGCTGTTATCAGAAGCCAAGGTCCAAGCTGGCTAAGCTGCCTGGCAGGGACCCTCCAGAGTGCCATCTGAAGGGCACTGCAGTGCTCTGAGAGAAATCTGAAGTATGGTGCCAGCTTACTCAAGTGTCCTCATGCAACCAGAGACTTCTAAACTGACAGTTCTCTCATGGAGAAGTTACCTCCCTCACCAGCATCAGCCCATCTCTGACAAGTACTGAGGAACAAACGCTGGGGTCACACTGACGTATAAGCTGGGCCTGCCCCAAGAGCAGCAGCTGACCACTCTGAGACTGGTGGATGACCACCGAGCCCAGCGGGCGATCACCCCTCAAGACCACCAGACAAAGCGCTGCTTGGTAAGGCACTGCCCACGAGGAGAGTGGTATTCCTTTCATTGCCTGCTTCCCAGGCATTTTAGTATGTATGCCGGGAATAATCTGTCTGAAAAACTGCAAAGGAAAATTGACAAGAGAACAAGGTACAGAATGTGGGGTATGTTTTGCTGAGTCTTCTTCTCCAGGACTTTGATTTTTTTCTGCTGCCAGTGGCAAATATATCTGGTTTTACATGTAATTTTTATTAATAAGAATCAATTTCCTCTCCCCACTTAATAAATATTGAAGAAGTCTCTGAAGCACACTGATGTGAAGGGCATTCAATCAGGAGCCTGCCCATGTCTGTCCAGCCTGGTGTTACACGGAGGGGCTGGCTCTCTCCGGAAATCCACTCTGCTCTTGAACTTTGTGACTGTCGGCCTAACCTGGCCAGGAGGGAGGCTCACGGGAGGACACTGTCCCTGACCCTCAGGGTCCTCCACTGAGACCTGGCAGGTCTTTGATCATCAAATCGCTAGTTCTCAGATCTCAGTGAATTGTAAGGCGCCTGCCCTTTTCCCCTCCTTTCTCTAGGCCTTGTTCTTTTGCTGTTTGATTTTTTACAAGTATGGCTTGTGGCATCTTAGTTCCCCGACTAGGGATTGAACCTGAGACTCAGCAATGAAAGTACCAAGTCCTCATAACTGGACCACCAGGGGATTTCCTGCTGTTTGGTTTTTGATGAAGCAGTGACTAGAAATGGAAACTAAAAGGTAAACATTTCTCAGAACCAAGAGGCTTGACAGATACCCTCCGTCACTTTGAATTCTAAGCACTAGAGAGAGACACTGACCCTCTCGGGGTCGCGATCTCACAGGAAGGCCAGTCTATATCCTGCTTCCGTGTGTGAGGCGCCCAGTCTGCAGTCCCCAGGGGCTCCCCCAGTGGAAGCCACAGGCCGCAACACACGCAGATTCCCGTGCGTGCGGGACAGGGGTCGGGGCTGTCACTCAGCCTTGTCACTCTTGCAACCTGCAATGCCATGACCCCCATGTGTCTGTCAGGGTTGCCGTGGTGATGATCGAGAATAGAAAGAAAAAAAGAAGTTGGTCCCAAAACTGAGGGATCCAGACTATGACAGAGGACAAGACAGCATGTGTCTGCAGCAGCTCACAGATGCCCCAAACTTGACTTCGCTCTGAAGCATACATGCCTGTACGTAAACACACATGTCCATGCGCGCACACACTCTTGCCACCGGAATTCCCCCAAATGCCGGCATCTGATAAGCATGCATCCGTCCTCTCCTGTGCCTGTCAGCTCCTGCTCTGCCCCTTGCAGAACATCACCTCCTGGAGGGATCTGCCTGCGGATGCCCCAGTGGCAGAGTCCCTGCCTCCCCTGCTCTCTGCCTCACTTGGTTGACAAGTAGGCCTTGCCATGTGCCCCTTCCTCTTGGGGAGGCATCCCTCCTGCTGGTGTATAACCTCTCTCCTTATAAACAATTAGAGAGGTGTTAAAGATCTGTGAGTATCAAACCGAGACTATCTTTGATTCAATCAGAAAGTTTAAAATAGAGCTGAAAAGGGAATAATTTTCTCACTATGAATTTCATGCTTTTTAAAATATGAAAGAGCTTTACTGGGCTGTAATGCATATATCATACAATTCATCCACTTACACCATACAACTCAACCACCACCACAGTTTTAGGACATTCCAACATAGCCCCCAAAGGAAACGCTATACACATTTGCAGCCAGTCCCCATTTTCTCCCAGTCCCCTCATCGACCCTGCTGCCATGCGTCGGACCCTGGCAACCACTTAATCTACTTTTATTTCTCTATGGATGTGCTTATTCTGGACATTTTCATATACATCGAATCATACAGTTATGTGATCTTTTGTGACTGGTTTCATTCACCTAGTAAAATGTTTACAAGATTCCTAATATGTAAGCACCTGAGTTCATTTTTATTGTCCAGTAATACTCCATTTTACAGATATTCCACATTTTATTTATCCCTTCACTGATTGATGGACATTTGGATTGTTTCCACTTTTTTGGCTTTTATGAATAATGCTGCTTTGAACATTTATGCTCAAGCTTTTGTATAGACATATGTTTTCATTTTTCTTGAGTATAGACCTAGAAATGGAATCACTGGGCCATATGGCAACTTTATGCCAAACCTGCTGCACAATTTTACATTCCCACCAGCAGTGTATAAGGGTTCCAATTTCTCCACGTCCTCACCAACACTTACTATCTACCTTTTTCCTTCTAGCCACCCCTCTGTGTATGGACTGACGTCCGATTGTGATTGTGATTAGAATTTTCCTGATGATTAAGGAGTTAGGCATCTTTTCATGTGCTTACTGGACATTTGTTTCTCCTTTTTGGAGAAATGACTATTCAGTCTTACTGCTCATCTTTTAACTGGATTAATTTCACTTTTAAGTTGTAAGAGTTATTTATTCTAGAAACAATTCCCTAATATATATATGACGTGCAAATATTTCCTATCATTCTGTAGGTTACCTTCTGACTTTCTTGATGGTGTTCTTTGAAGTTATAAAGGACATTCAGAAAGTACACCTTATCTACTTTTCTTTTATCATTTGTGCTCATGGTGTTATATCTAAGGCTTTGCCTCAGTNTTTATGCCAAACCAGCTGCACAATTTTACATTCCCACCAGCAGTGTATAAGGGTTCCAATTTCTCCATGTCCTCACCAACACTTACTATCTACCTTTTTCCTTCTAGCCACCCCTCTGTGTATGGACTGACGTCCTATTGCGATTGTGATTAGAATTTTCCTGATGATTAAGGAGTTAGGCATCTTTTCATGTGCTTATTGGACATTTGTTTCTCTTTTTTGGAGAAATGACTATTCAGTCTTACTTCTCATCTTTTAACTGGATTAATTTCATTTTTAAGTTGTAAGAGTTATTTATTCTAGATACAATTCCCTAATATATACACGATGTGCAAATATTTCCTATCATTCTGTAGGTTACCTTCTGACTTTCTGATGGTGTTCTTTGAAGTTATAAAGGACATTCATAAAGTACACCTTATCTACTTTTCTTTTATCATTTGTGCTCATGGTGTTATATCTAAGGCTTTGCCTCAGTTCAGTTCAGTTGCTCAGTTGTGTCCAACTCTTTGCAACCCCATGAACTGCAGCACGCCAGGCCTCCCTGTCCATCACCAACTCGCAGAGTCCACCGAAACCCATGTCCATCGAGTCGGTGATGCCATCCAACCATCTCATCCTCTGTTGTCCCCTTGTCCTCCTGCCCTCAACCTTTCCCAGCATCAGGGTCTTTTCAAATGAGTCAGCTCTTCACATCAGGTGGCCAAAGTACTGGAGTTTCAGCTTCAACATCAGTCCTTCCAATGAACACCCAGGACTGAATAATAAAGATTTGTTCCTACATTTTTATGAGTATTATAGTTTTAGATCTAACATTTAGATCTATGATCCATTTTGAGTTAATCTTTATATGATATGGGGTAGGGGTCCAACTTCATTCTTTTGCGTGTGGATACCCAATTGTCCCAATACCATTTGTTGAAAAGACTATTCTTTCCTCTACTGATGTCTCGGCACTCTTTTTAAAAATCAATGCAGAGTTATTTCTGGATTCTCAGTTCTGTTTCATAGATCTATATGTTTATCCTCCTGTCAGTACCACAGTCTTGACTACCATAGCCTTGTAAGTTTTGAAATCAGAAAGTGTGAGTTCTCCAACCTCATTCTTTTTCAACATTGTTTTGACTATTTTGGGTTTCTTGTATTTTCATATGAACTTTAGCTTGTCACTTCCTGCCAAGAAGCCACCTGGGATTGTGACAGAATACAATGCCTTTTAATACCATGTTTGGTGCCACACTGATTCACCCTTATGCCAACCCTTGAGGAAATGCTGGCCTAGAGAGAACGCTGCATTAGAAACCAAGAGACTGGGATGGGAATCCTAACTCTGCACACTAACCAGATAGGTGACCTTGAGCAAATCAGAACCTCAGGAAGCTGCAGTGTACAGATGCACTGTGCCACCTCTGCTGCTAGACAGAGTCTTCTCAATAGCATCACCTCAGCTCCAGTGTGTATCTCTTTTCATCCTTCCTCTCCTACCACTTAATGCAGCCCAAACTTGAATTAAAAATTCAGTCCCCACGGATAAGGAAATCATAGGTGAAAAGTATCAGAACTGACCTCTTCAACCAGAAGTCACGTACCATATATTCTGGAAAGGAAATCCATGCAATGTAAAAAATAATTTATAGTTCAACTTTAATAACTTGCGGCAAAAACTGTCAAACAAGTCAGCAAAAATGAAAGAAAAGAGTGGAGGAGGTATAAGAAGTAGTCTAACTATATTAATTTCTTAAACGTACATAAAAGGATCAATAGTTACTGACAAGCTGGTAAAGCTGATAGCCATACNACTTTAATAACTTGCAGCAAAAACTGTCAAACAAGTCAGCAAAAATGAAAGAAAAGAGTGGAGGAGGTATAAGAAGTAGTCTAACTATATTAATTTCTTAAACGTACATAAAAGGATCAATAGTTACTGACAAGCTGGTAAAGCTGATAGCCATAAGTTTAAGAATACTAAAACAGCCATGACTAGAAAAATTAATATATTCCTTCCAAATAACTGAACATGAGGAATAGAAAATAGAAAAACAGCAAAAAAAAAAAAGGCATTAAAAAAACGTAGGTAGGATGACAGAAGTAACAACAAATATAGCTGTTATAACAATAAATGTAAATGCTCAGATTACTTCCAAAAATTTCTATGACTTGCCAAAAAAAAAATGACAAAATTTATGCTAGACCAAAAGAGTTTTACAGATAAGACTTTTCCTCACTTAAACAACAAAGACATCCATGTCATAACATTGACTAAGAAGGCAGGCCCAGCTCTACTGTGACGATGAACTTAGGTAAAGTCTTACATGTCTCCGAGCCGACTGTCAGCACAGCCTAACAGAGCAGGGTGAGCCCATTAAGTTACTCAGCTTCGATTCAAATGTTGCTTCAGCACTGGCCAGCTGGATTCAGCTTCAGTGTTTCCAGCATAAAATAAGGATAATAATAATATTCACACAGTGGGTTTGAGGGTTAAACCAGGTAAAGCACTCAGCACAATGCACACAGAACAAACTAGCCAATATCATCCTTATTAGTAAGACAAAGGGAATGCTGTGTGGGCAGACAGAGCAAGCAAAGAGCTTAACAGAGCCACGGTTTGGAATGGGTTTTGCTTTTTTATCACTGTTGTCTGTATTTTTTGACGATTTTTTTCTTTTTTACAAAAGGCACACATCAAAACAGACAATTGGTTTAGAGAAAGGAGCAGGGAAAGAAAGACAAGGGAGGGGAAAGAAATGGGATAAACAAGATGCTGACAAGAATGCTTCACGGGGACCTGCCAGTCTTCTCACTAAATCAAGCAGCGCCAGGACGGCTCCCACGGGAGCTGGCCTGTCCGGCCTGTCAGAGTCCACGCCAGTGCTGGGGAGGGCCTCCAGGAGCTGGTCTCCCAGCCAGGCTAAGAGAGAGGGGTCAGCAGGTCAGGCCCAGACCCCAGGACCGTAACAGGCCTGCCCATCCATCACAAGAACTGACACCCACCCCTGCCAGATGCTCTAGCTGACATTTCCCAGGTCCTACTCAGCATGAAGACTGTGTCGGGGAATGTCCCCAGTCACAACTTAACATTCGCATAAATAACAAGGCACTCTCTAGTAAAGAAGAAAAATGACTCTTGCTGTAGGAACATTCGCCAGAATACCAAAAAGCGGACTTTTTCTTTCTGAGCTTCCATATCTCAGCAGCTGGGCCTCAGCAGACTATGGCCTTGAGACACGAGGTGGAGGTGAGCTAATAGAATAAAGTTCAAGTGTCTTGTTCAACATCCTGTTAACAGATCCTCCCCTGAGCCAGCGCCCAACCCCAGGGCATCCCAGCCCGCACAGCACACATACCAGCAGCTAAAATCCAACACATTTGCACTGCTGTCCAGCAGGCCTCCCTGCCTCCTTGGAGACCACACACACCCTGCTTTCCCTCCCCTCCTCTCACTTGTCTGGGACCAGCCTGTCTGAGCCCCACCAGCCCTAGCCTGGTCCAGACATAGTCTGGTCAGGGGCTGGGGAACTGGAGCCCTTGTCTAGGAGCACCACTGTCTGCTTTTGCCCCAGACGTGTGTTCTCTGAGGTGCTATTATGAAGGCACTAACACCCCCATAGGCAGTGTCACAGGTGGCTGGGGTCCTGGGCCGAGGAGTCACCCACAGAGCTTCAGACCCTGCACACACTGTCGCCCAGTCATCCTTGGCGGCCAAGAGACATACACCGGCAAGCGGAGCACACGAGGTCCCACGTCAGGGCCCAGGTGCCTGGCAACCCCAGGACCATCCCTCGGCATTCAAGCAGACGCACTCCACACTGGCCAGCTTCCTCCCACAAGACGCCAGGGCCAGCACCTCCTCCACTACCTCTGCCTTCATCTGCTCATCTCATCAAAATACTGTAGTCTGCGTGTCTTCAACCATAGAGATTTATCTTCCTGATTCCTGGACGTCAGAAACCAAGTCAGCGAGGCTGTCAGCAGGATGCTTTCTCCTGACGCCTCTCTCCGTGACTTGTAGGTGGCACGTGTCCTCCCGTGGTCACCCTTCTATGTGGGTCTATGTCCAAATTTCCTGTTAATAAGGAAGTCACATTGGATTAAGGCTCCACCCAGCTGACTCATTTGAAAAGACTCTGATGTTGGGAAAGACTGAAGGCAGGAGGAGAAGGGGACGACAGAGGATGAGATGGTTGGATGGCATCACCAACTCAATGGACATGAGTTTTGGTAAACTCCAGGAGTTGGTGATGGACAGCAAAGCCTGGCGTGCTGTGGTTTATGGGGTCACAAAGAGTCAGACATGACTGAGAGACTGAACTNGGAAAGACTGAAGGCAGGAGGAGAAGGGGACGACAGAGGATGAGATGGTTGGATGGCATCACCAACTCAATGGACATGAGTTTTGGTAAACTCCAGGAGTTGGTGATGGACAGCAAAGCCTGGCGTGCTGTGGTTTATGGGGTCACAAAGAGTCAGACATGACTGAGAGACTGAACTGAACTGAACACATGACCTTAATGGAACTTAGTTAATCTCTGGAAAGGCCCTATCTCCTGTTCTGGAGTCACATTCTGAGGTACTGGGGGGTTAGGATTTGCCATATGAATGTGGGTTGGGGGGCCTTCCCTGTGACTTGGATGGTAATGCATCTGCCTGCAATGCGGGAGACTCCAGTTCAATCCCTGGATTGCGAAGATCTCCTGGAGAAGGAAAATGGCAACCCACTCCAGTATTCTTGCCTGGAAAAATCCCATGGACAGAGGAGTCTGGTGAGCTACCATCCATGGGGTCACAAACAGTCAGACACGACTGAGTTACTAACAATTTAGCCCAGAACAGCCTCTGTGTACCAACGCCGCCCAGACTCAGAGCTGGTTGCTGGTAGGGGTGCCAGGTGGTCCTTGGGCCCAGAATAACAGAGCTGGGCAGGGCTACTGCTCAGGGAGAGACCCTGGGCAGTAGTAAGGAGGTCACCCTCTGAGTCACACCTAAGTTGGCCAGCACTCAGGCAAGGTGGAGCACAGCCAAGGCTGACCTCATGGGACTCCTGTCTCTTGCTCCTTCTAGCATGGACATTCTCGTTTCCATGACACAGAGTAGTGAGTGCAGGCCCACGGGGGTGAGAAAGCTGCACAGCATGCACAAGGACCCTGTCTTCCAAACCAACCCCCGTCCTGGGAGCCAGAGAGAGCCCTGCCCCAGAGCCCCACTGGGGACAGGTCCCTCAACCCTCCACGCCTATAGAGAGGAAACAGGCCTCCTGCCAAGGGGCTCCCCCATGCCCACAGCACCCCAGAATTTTAGGGGCTCCCAAGGCTGAGTCTTCACAGTTGCAGAAGACTCGGGAACGCAATGCTAGCTGGGCAGCACATCCAAAGAGGCAACACCCCTTCCAGGAAGGAAACCCTCAGTTCCAGGGGCCCAGGAAGCAGTGGGCCCCGTCCGACATGGAATGCTCCTCCAGGACCAGGGGGAAGACACAGGCTCACCAAGGGCCCAGCAGCCTGGTTGATGGATGGACAAAAGCGGGTTTGGTGGCCAGGGCTGCTACCCAGACAGGTACAGGAAGCTAGACCCAGGGGAAGCCTGCAGTCTTAACCCAGAGTCCCCTTAACAAACATCTGGGTGGGGTGGACTTGGGCGGGAGCAGCTAGGGTCACAGCACGAAGCAGGGATACTAGGTCAGGCTCAGAGCAGCGGGGCGGGGGCGGGTGGAGGTGGGGAAGATGCACCGCCCAGTGGGTGTGTCCCTCAGAGACACAAAATCCCTGGCAGGGAAAGTGCAGCCTGCCCCTCGGACCCCAGAGCAACTTCACTGGGCAACGCTGGCTCAGCTCTCCTCTTCCTGAGCCTGTTTCCCAAGGTAGAAGTCAGTGTCACGGAGGGCAGGTTGAGGGTATCCTGGGCGCAAACAATTGCTGGGCGCCCAGGTCTTCAAGTTTTCCAGGCAGAGGAGCCTCACTTTCTGTGCTCACCATGGGCCATCGCGTCCCTGGGTCTCTGGGCGACCAGCCCCTCTCCAGGCATTCCGGCTTCATGCTCACAGAGAGCCTGGCGCCCTGCCTGACTTTGGTTTCTTTCAAATCCGGCTTCTTTTCCTACTTGGATCTCTAGGGCCTGTGGTGGTATCCGGGGCAGGCTGACCGCCAACCGTCCTCTGCCCGCCCGCCCAGCTGCTTCTCTCGGGCAGGCAGCCCTGCCAGGGCCCAAGGCTCTCCACTGTCCCTTCTTGTCCAGATTTCCCAAAACAAAAATCAGGCCACACCATCTGACAAAGAATCTCGTCTGGTTTATTTATGGGGAAAGACAGGGCTGGAAGGGCCAGGTTCTCTGGGTGGCGGCCAGGCTCCTCCACAGGCCCTTGGATGCTGCATCCTCCCTTCCGAAGCACTGATGTCCAGGGTGGCGGGCTGGGCCCCTGCAACAGTGACCTTGGGATGTTGCTTACTTCCAGAGCCAGAACGGCAGCCATATGCCCCTGGGCCCCTCTGTGGGTCGTCACTGCCTAGGCATGGAGTCTGAGCAGCAAGGCCAGCAGTGACCAAGGGTACTGCATCCAAAAGAAAGGCTCAGCGGGCGCACTGTCTCTTCTCACTGTGGGAAATTCAGGGCAAGTTCACACATGGCGTCCAGTGCCCGTGGGATCCTGCTCCCGACAGGGGACCAGGCCACCAGGTGCCCGCCGGGAGACAGTGGTAGAGTCCCAGAGTATGAAAGGAGACATCAGACAGATGTCCGATCCACTCCCTGAATCCAAACTCATCCGTGGAAACTCCAGGCACCGCATGGAAACCACACACACTAACCCGGCCTGCCTACCAACGGGGCCCCGCCTGGGCTCTCAAGGCCTCCGCTGGAGGCCAGCAGGTGAGCTGACGGCAGCTCAAGCAGGCAGAGGCCACACGTGCTCCAGGCCAAGTCCACGAGGAGACCTTTGCCGAAGCCAGCTCTCCCCGCCACGGGGCTGCCTCCCCTCCTTCAGGGCTCCTCACACAGCAATGCTCTTTCTGCACAGAAGGATTGCCTCACCACCCCAGGTGAAACGGTGCACCCGCTGTGAGAAACAGTTCGACTGTTCCTCAAGAAATTAAAAATAGAACTATGATATGATCCAGAAACTTCTGGGTATATACCCAGAAGAATTGAAAGCAGGGTCTCAAAAAGTTATTGGTACATCCCTGTTCACAGCAGCGTTATTCACAGTAGCTAAACTGTGGAAGCAACCCAAATGTCCCTCAGTGGATGAAATGGATAGCAGCAAGTGGCATGCGCAGACCACGGAATGGAAGATATTAAAAAGAAAAGAGGTTCTCACACATGCTACCACCCGGATGGATCCTGAGGACATTATACTAAGTGAGACCAGACAATCACAAAAGTACAGACACTGTATGACTTCACTTATATGAGGTACTTAGAGCAGCAAATTCATAGAGACAGAAAGCAGAACAGTGGTTGCAGGGGGCTGTGGGGAACAGAGAAGCGCGGAGCTACTGTATAACAGGTAGAGAGTTTTGCTTTCACAAGATGAAAAGTTTCAGGAATGGATGGTGGTAACAGTTGCACAAAAACATGAACATATTTAACACCACTGAACTGTGCTCTTAAAAACTATTAAGACTATTACTTCACAAGACAGTAAATCGTAGGTTAAGTGTGTTTTATCACAATGAGAAAACAGCTTCTTAAATCATACCTAAGCATATCAAAAGGGTAGAGGATCCAACCTGAAGATGCTTCCATTTGCCAAATCCGATAACTTTAATAAAAGAACAAATCAGTATAGTAATAGGCTAAAACCCACAGAATAAAATACATATCCACAAGTCCATACTGGTACAAATAAATAACTGAATAAGGGCTTCCCCGGTAACTCAATTGGTAAAGAATCTGCCTGCAATGCAGGAGACTCGGGTTTGATACCTGGATTGGGAAGATCCCCTGCAGAAGGAAATGGCCACACATTCCAGTATTCTTGCCTGGAGAATCCCATGGACAGAGGAACCTAGCAGGCTACAGTCCTTGGCACCCCAAGAAGAGCGAACAGGTCTTCCTTACAGTGGAACGCAATTAGCAAATGTAGATGAGATGATGGAGATTGAAGGTCACCGAGGTAAACACCGCAGTACAGGATCATTGCAGATAAGAATCACCCACGGGTGCTAAAATCAGTGGGTGAAAGGAGGAGAAACAGAATGATTGCATAATCTCCGAGTATCTCTTCACAAGACATCTATGAATTAGAAAGGAAAAACCCGAAGGTTTACAGAGGAGAGCCCCAGGAGACGAAGGCGGCGGGGGCAGGAGGTTCCTCAGAGTGATGAAGATTACTGTCTCTAACAGCCAGACAATTTGACATCACACAGCACAATGTGGTCCCATCACTTCATGACTAATATGATGGGGAAACAATAGAAATAGTGAATATATCTTTATTTTCTTCGCCTCCAAAATCACTGCAGGTGGTGACTGCAGCCATGAAATAAAAAGACACTTGCTTCTTGGAAGAAAAGCTATGACAAACCTAGACAGCATATTAAAAAGTAGAGACATTACTTTGCCAACAAAAGTCCATATAGTCAAAGCTATGGTTTTTCCAGTAGTCATGTAAGGATGTGAGAATTGGACTACAAAGAAAGCTGAGTGTCAAAGAATTGATGCTTTTGAGCTGTGATGTTGNAGGAGACTCGGGTTTGATACCTGGATTGGGAAGATCCCCTGCAGAAGGAAATGGCCACACATTCCAGTATTCTTGCCTGGAGAATCCCATGGACAGAGGAACCTAGCAGGCTACAGTCCTTGGCACCCCAAGAAGAGCGAACAGGTCTTCCTTACAGTGGAACGCAATTAGCAAATGTAGATGAGATGATGGAGATTGAAGGTCACCGAGGTAAACACCGCAGTACAGGATCATTGCAGATAAGAATCACCCACGGGTGCTAAAATCAGTGGGTGAAAGGAGGAGAAACAGAATGATTGCATAATCTCTGAGTATCTCTTCACAAGATATTTATGAATTAGAAAGGAAAAACCCGAAGGTTTACAGAGGAGAGCCCCAGGAGACGAAGGCGGTGGGGGCAGGAGGTTCCTCAGAGTGATGAAGATTACTGTCTCTAACAGCCAGACAATTTGACATCACACAGCACAATGTGGTCCCATCACTTCATGACTAATATGATGGGGAAACAATAGAAATAGTGAATATATCTTTATTTTCTTCGCCTCCAAAATCACTGCAGGTGGTGACTGCAGCCATGAAATAAAAAGACACTTGCTTCTTGGAAGAAAAGCTATGACAAACCTAGACAGCATATTAAAAAGTAGAGACATTACTTTGCCAACAAAAGTCCATATAGTCAAAGCTATGGTTTTTCCAGTAGTCATGTAAGGATGTGAGAATTGGACTACAAAGAAAGCTGAGTGTCAAAGAATTGATGCTTTTGAGCTGTGATGTTGAAGACTCTTGAGAGTCCCTTGGATTGCAAGGAGATCCAACCAGTCCATCCTAAAGGAAATCAGTCCTGAATATTCATTAGATGGACTGATGCTGAAGCTGAAGCTCCAATACTTTGGCCACCTGATGTGAAGAACTGACTCACTGGAAAGAGCCTGATGCTGGGAAAGATTGAAGGCAGGAGGAGAATGGGATGACAGAGGATGAGACGGTTGGATGGCATCACCAACTCGATGCACATGAGTTTGAGCAAGCTCTGGGAGCTGGTGATGGACAGGGAGGCCTGACATGCTGCAGTCCGTGGAGTCAAACAGTCAGACACGACTGAGCAACTGAACCGAACGGAGCCCAGTGTGGAGCAGGCAACCCTTCCATGATCTCCCTGCCCCAAACGTGTATCTCATCTAACCTGAGAAAACACCAGACAAAGCCATGCAGAGCCCATTTACAAAACAGCTGACTGGTCCTCTTCAAAAGAGCCAGGGCCAGGAATGACAGATTGAGGATCTCAGACAGGAAAACACCTCAGAGACACAACTACTAAATGCCACGTGGGGTCTTGCCTGGGATCCTGAACCAGAAAAAAAGACAGGAGTCAGAAAATAGGTGAAAGGCAAGTACAGTCTGGAGTCTAAGTAATGACGTGAGGTTGTTCAGGGTGACCCTCCTGGTTTCGATCCTAACAAGGATCTTTGCCGCATTGACTAGACAGTAAACCACCAGGCTGGCACCCCTTCTCCCCCATTCCTCTAAATCTGCATCAATACCTCACAATTCCCTCCATGGGCTTGTGGATCTTGGGACAC
This sequence comes from Oreotragus oreotragus, assembly GCA_006410675.1. NCBI lineage: Eukaryota > Metazoa > Chordata > Mammalia > Artiodactyla > Bovidae > Oreotragus > Oreotragus oreotragus. The sequence continues at coordinate 44,903 of SJYX01003268.1, forward strand.
ACTTTAATTAAGTTATTTATACAGAAAACAAATATCTGCCCAGGACCCCCCAAATATCCTAGAGACAGCCACACTGCTGGAAGCAGTCTAGAAGAACTGTTACTAAGGAGCCCAGGTGAGGAGAGGCGGGAGCCAGCTTACCCATTTTGACGCTTTCTTCCTGGAACATACATCTGAGACAGAGGAAACACAGCAGGGCCAACCGCGCCCCTCACCCCACTCTGGTGCCCTGACCACTGTGCAAGCAGCTTTCCATTTCTAAGTCTCCATCACCAGTCCCCAAAGCTTGCCTTTAATGCCCTTCTGCTTAAGCGAGTTGAATCAGGCCAACACTGCCAGCTTCTGCACCTGTCTTCCTGGCGCTGTCAGGGGCTCTGAGCCCCAGCGGTGCCAGCCGTGCCCACTACAGCCCCCGGAACTGTGAGCTCGCCGCTGAGGGCCCGCGGACCCTCTCTCACGCGTGCAGTAAGTGCTGACGCACCGCCTCCCTCTCTGTCTGCAGAGAGGTGGTGTGGGAGACCAGTCTGGCCCCTCATCCCCCTGCGCTCCCCAAAAAGGGGCGCAACAGCCGTCATGTTACTTTGTCCCCACAGAGTCGCGCTTCCTCAGAAAGTGCTAATCTTCACCAGAGTCCAGGGTGCTATGCATCCCTCTAAGTAAGTCAGATTAATTAACCAATTCACATTTGGGGAGCCTCTTATTCTTGCAGGCTTTGTTTACACGTCAGAAATTAGACTTGAAGTGAAAACTGACATCTCAGTGTAAAGAGTGTGTTCCTCACAATACAGCGACTCAGGGCCCGGGGCTCAGACACATGTGGGACATCCTTCCCTTCACTGTGGATCGGGGCGTGGCAACGGCCGGCAGGACACAGGGGACGTGAGTCTTCCATGGCCATGGACCAGGATGAGCCGAAGGACTGGGAGGACTCAGGCCCGATGCGAACTGGAACCTGCCTTCCCGAGTCGTCTCATCTTGTTTAGTTGCTTTATTGAGATGCCGGTGCCTCCTGAGCACTCAGCTTTATCCCTGAGATCTGGGTGTGTGGTACTGATGCAGGTGTGTGGCGGGTAGCCAGAACTGACAGCCTAGAAACACAGCCAGCCAGCCAATCATCTTCAGCTGATGCTCTTTCCTTAGCAACTCGATCGCGTGAACGGGGACGGGGGCCTAGCAGTGCTGGGACCTAACTCCTGGGGACGCTGGGCGCAACCTGGCCCAGCGTTGCCAAGCAGCCCCAGCAGGTCTGATCTGCTCAGCACATTCTCGTGTGAGCAGTTTGTGGTGCTCAGGAGTGGTGGGCCTAAGAGCCCACAACCTTGGCACCACAGGCTCTGGGAAACAGCAGGGCTGCCCCCGGCCCCGGCCTCGGCCCCTCCCGCAGCAGCGCTGCAGCGGAACCTGCAGGGTGGCCTCAGTGCAGCGCTGCAGCTTCCAGGAGGCCGTGCTGGCTGAGTGGGAAGGCATATCGCCAGCAGCAAATTATCCCCGAACAGCCCTCAACTCCCGCATCAGGTCGAGTAGATGTGGGTTTCATAGGCACTCAACACGATAACTGTTTTGCACACAAATGTGGAGACCCACCAAGGCAGTCTAAAGGAAGAAAAGAAACTCCACGTGCAGATGTCCAGCGGTGCTACCCTTTCGGTCTGCCTGTCACTACTGCCTCCTGGCGATCAGGGAAGGCTTCTGCTGGCTCCACGGTCCCTTGGTTTCTGCTCCAAAACCAGGCCTGGAACACCCTCCTGGAGGCTTGTTTGTCATCCTCACAGTGTGACAGCACCCAGCAAAAGATCCAGTACCTACCAGTGCTAAATAAATAAGCTCCGGATGGAGAAGCAAAGCTAAATTGGAAAAGACAGAGAGAATGGGGTTGGCTTCTCTCCTTTCAGGTTGAACCTCGGGGCTGGCTGTTCTTCTGCCTCCCAACCCCCTTCACCTCTATCCTGCCCTGCGCTGCACGTGGACCAGGCCAGCGGCCTCTCCCTGGCTGTCCTGGCCAAGGGAGGTGGTGACAGGAAGTCAGGGGCTGGAGAGAGACTTTCTCTCTGCTCGGCCCTGCAGGTACAGCCGCAGTCTCTGCTCCCACTGTGGTTGGTCCCTGAGCCCCATCCACCCTGCGGGTCCCCTAATCCTGTCCAAGGCTCAGTGAGGTGTGCAGCGGACCCCCAGGTCCTCTGGGGCCCTGGCTGATGCACTGTCTCTGGTTCGGGATGGGACTCCCACACTCCAGCCCAATTCCTGCCTTTAAGGACACAGGGTTAGCCTGCTCCCTGCAACCATGCAGACTCAGGCAGACAGAATCCAAGGTCACCCCAGAGCATGCTGAACAAGGCAGGCAAACCACCTCACCTCCCCCACCTTCTGTGCTGCTGCGGGCCATCCCAGACAGGAGGCAAGGGTCAGAGGGGAACAACTGGATGCTCTGGAAGGAATTGTGGGATGGCCCCTTGAGGCCACTCTTCACACACAGGCCCTAAACCTTCCTCCCAACTGAAAACAACTAGATAGATCTGTGCTGGGAGCAAGGGGGTGATGCAGACATGGGCCTAGGGAGGAGCCTGCCCCACGAAGAGGAAAGGACCCCCCACCCCAGGAGGAAACCCCCTTCTGGACAGTGGTGTGGGGACCATGAATATGGCCCACAGGCCTGCAAGGGTATCATGACCTGTAGAGAGGGTCACCATCCTGGTTAGAAGAGGGATTCACCACCACCAGGAAGGCCCCCAGCCAGCTTGGCGGGAAAGAGAATGAACAGGCAGATAGGGAAGACAGGCCAGCAGTGACAATGCAAACAACTGCCTGGGTCTACGCAGGTCTAGATCATCCTAAAGCAGCTATGAAACTTAACACAGAAATCAAACTGTGAAAATGGAAGGTGCATATTAATTTTTAAAAGTGGTGGTATAACAAGTATGCTGCTGCTGCTGCTAAGTCACTTCAGTCGTGTCTGACTCTGTGTGACCCCATAGACGGCAGCCCACCAGGCTCCCCCATCCCTGGGATTCACCAGGCAAGAATACTGGAGTGGGTTGCCATTTCCTTCTCCAATGCATGAAAGAGAAAAGTGAAAGTGAAGTCGCTCAGTCTGTCCGACTGTTAGCGACCCCATGGACTGCAGCCCACCAGGCTACTCTGTCCATTGGATTTTCCAGGCAAGAGTACTGGGGTGGGGTGCCATTGCCTTCCCCATAACAAGTATAAGATGTTCCAAATTCTAACCACAGTGAAATTCGTTGGGTTTGTATATGGCTGGGAGTGAGATGCTCTAGTCCTTTTGAAGAGAAATAGTCCAGAGCTTTGTCTAATTCTTAGGGCAACTTAAGTTTAAGAAGGTTTTAAAAATTGAAAAATAATAGCTAGCAAGATAAAAACAGGATGTATATCTTCTAAGTTATTGTAGAATGGAGCAAAGCAGAAGATGTAGTCCAGATAAAAAGACAAGAAAAAAACTTTAAAACCACAAATTAATGAATTTATGCTGAGACCTAAGGAAGGCCAAGGCCCAGGGCAGAAAGGAGCTGGAGAGAGCTGAGTTGTGACGTTCACAGACAGAGGAGGGGTAGGTGAGACGCCTGGAGTGCAGCCAGACCCTGGCCAGAGCTGTGGGATTTCCTCTGAAAGCAGTGGCAGTCAAGAGAGTGTCTTCAGGAGAGGTGGGTGGTCTGATACAGCTGTGGAAGGGCCAGCTTCAAGGCACTCTTCAGAGGCAGCATGAGGAAACTTGCTAAGGGGCAGTGGTGGGGCAGGGATGATGGAGATCAAGATCAAGGCCAAGCTTCCACGTGGAAGTCCCTGCATGGGGCTGCCCTTTACCAAAATGGTGAAAGTTCAGGATTAGAGGCAGGACTGGGGTCTTATTTTTGGTTCAGTCTCGGGGTTGAGAATAAAGGAGCTGGGGCGGGGGGAAGAATCAATCCTTCCATTCTGGAATTCCTGCCCTCATCAATGCGTAAGCAGGCACATAGAGAGTCAAGACCGACTTGGAAAGGCCAGCTAATGCTGGAGGATGGTCATGATGGCCCTGGAGGAGATGCAGGGAAAGGAGAATGGGTCGAGACTCCAGGACTTCTGCCATGTCCAGGTTAAGTAGAAGAGGGCCAGAGGCATGGGAAGAAAGTCAGGGGCCAGGGGTGCGCGGCACAGAGGGAACAGGGGAGCCTGAGACACGGGACAGATGAATGACCACATCCCGTGGACAGGGGGCACTGTATCTGGACACTGTCAGTGATACAAGGGGGCAGTGGAGGAAGCAGAGGATGGAGGCAATGCTTCTGAGAAGGTTGGGAACTGGCCAGTAGCCCCAGGGACAGCTGGGCCATGGGTTAGGGGCAGTACCAGGGCCTAATGTACCCTGAAGTGGGAAATGGGCTTCTAGAGGGAACCAAGGGAGAAGCAGGGAACAGCTGCCGGGCAGGTGGGTGGGCAAGGACCTGGAGTGGAGGAGGGGCCTGCAGTCAGGAAGTTAAAGGTAAATTTCTTCAGCTAAGGTGGAGAGTTTCCTCTGCCTGCAGACAGGAAAGTGAGGGGGCTGGATAGGGTTTGGCTCAGTAATTCACTGAAGACGACAAGGAATGGGGATGCATAAGCATAAAGACAAGCTGTGGCTGGACGACAGGTTGGATGACTAAGAACAAGGAGGCAGGGCAGGTGGAGATGGGGCTGGGCTGGGTGAGCAGGGTCCTGAGAGGGCAGGACAGAGGTGGGACTGGGGGCAGTGACTTCAAAGGGAGTGTCAGGGTGCTGCATCTGGTGTCAGACCAGCTCCCCTGTGTCCCCTGCAACTGGGGGCAGGTGTGGGGGCCAGGGAGAACAAGTCACACTTAGAGACACAGGCCAAGAAACAATGACAACATCAAGTGTTTACTTTTTGGTTACAGATCAGTTAGGGCTTTTTTCTGTAGTGGCCTGCAGTACTGTACAAGTTCGAGGTGTCTAGCATAATGACTTGAAATACATGTATTTCAAGATGATCACCACAATAAGTTTAGTGAATATCAGTACTCTGGCCACCTGATGCGAAGAACTGACTCATTAGAAAAGACCCTGATGCTGGGAAAGATGGAAGGCAAGAGGAGAAAGGGACCACAGAGGATGAGATGGTTGGAGGGCTTTACCGACTCGGTGGATGTGAGTCTGAGCAAGTTCTGGGAGTTGGTGATGGACAGGGAAGCCTGGCGTGCTGCAGTCCATGGGGTGGCAAAGAGTCAGACATGACTGAGCGACTGAACTGAACTGAACTGACTGAATATCTATGACCTCATATAGTTACAATTTTCTCTCCTTGTGATTAGGTTCAGTTTAAGTTTTAAAAAATAAATGACAATGCAAGATGTGGGGTGGGAGGTGGGAGGGGGGGGTTCATGTTTGGGAGTTCATGTACACCCATGACAGATTCATGTCAATGTATGCCAAAAGCAATACAGTACTGTAAAGTAAAATAAAGTAAAAATAAAAAAATTTTTAAATAAATAAATAAATAAAAATTAAAAAAATTAGTAAAGGGACTTTCCTGCTAATCCAGCAGCTGGGGCTTCACCTTCCAATGCAGGGGTGTGCGTTCAATCCCTGCTTAGGATGCTAAGAANGGGGGGGTTCATGTTTGGGAGTTCATGTACACCCATGACAGATTCATGTCAATGTATGCCAAAAGCAATACAGTACTGTAAAGTAAAATAAAGTAAAAATAAAAAAATTTTTAAATAAATAAATAAATAAAAATTAAAAAAATTAGTAAAGGGACTTTCCTGCTAATCCAGCAGCTGGGGCTTCACCTTCCAATGCAGGGGTGTGCGTTCAATCCCTGCTTAGGATGCTAAGAACCCACATGCCTCCCCTCCAAAAAAACAAACAATAAAGAACAGAAGCAACATTCAATAAATATTCAATAAAGACTTTTAAAATGTTCCACGTAAAAAATCTTTAAAAAACATAATAATTGAAAACAAGTAAAAATGCCGAAAGATAAAAAAAAAAAAAAATACACTCACGGAAAGCAAGGAATCTTTAGTATCACAAGCAGAAAACTCAGATCACGAAGTATGAAATACACCTGCCTCTCCATTCTTTCCCTGCGAATCGCTTCATCAGCCCCATTCTTCTAGATTCCGTATCTAAGCATTAATACATGGTATTTGTTTTTCTCTTTCTGACGTACTTCACTCTGTATAACAGGCTCTAGGTTCATCCACCCCAGTTCAACTGAGTCACACTTGTTTCTTTTTATGGCTGAGTAATATTCCACTGTATATAATGTACCACAACTTCTTTATCCATTCATCTGTTGATGGACACCTAGGTTGCTCCCATGTCCTGACTATTGTATTGATGATACAATATAAAATCATAATAATAATGGACCCAGTGGGGGAAGGAGAGGGTGGAATGAACTGAGAAAGCAGTATTGACATATATATGCTAGCATGTGTAAAACAGATGGCTAGTGGGAAGCTGATGTAGCACAGGGGTCCAAGCCTGGAGCTCTGCGACAACCTAGAGAGGTGGGGTGGGGGTGGAGATGCGAGGCTCAAGAGGGAGGGGAGAGACATATATGTTTATATGTGTATATAGTTATAGCTGATTTGCATTGTGGTATGCCAGAAGCCAACAGAACATTGTAAAGCAATTACACTCCAATTTAAAAAATCTAAAAAATAAGAAGTATGAAATATCTCTTAGAGACCCTCGTTTTGTCGACTCATGATGAAAATGCACAGCCAGCAAGTGACACAGCCTCTGCCTCTGTTCGAGCTGTGAGGAGAGAGCAGGCAGGTGGTGGTGTCGGCAGGCCTCTCACGGCCTGTCTCAGCTGAGGATAGACTGTCTGACAGGAGCAGAGGGGCACAGGGGGTATCAACAGTGAAACAAGTGGGGCTCACTTACCTGGGAAAGCACATGGAAACACGTACCAAAACTGATCTGGACACTTCAGCCAGCCAGACTAAATGCCCTGACCTGCCACCCAGGAACCCCCACCCCCTGCCACACAAAGCCAAGCCCAGACCCCTCCCAGATGCTGCCTCTCGAGAGGTGAGAGGGCTGTCTCCACCGGCTCCTCCCCTGTCCACACTCCTGGACCAGAAGCTCCCCAGTAGAGCCTGCCAGGCCTGTCCCGTGACCTGCGTCCTCACACCCCCTGTCCCAACACCCAGAGTCCTGTGCCCTCCCTCAAGACCCCCGGATCTGCAATCATGGAGCATAATGCCCAAGTCTCCACCTTCGACTGATGAAGCCACTTCAGGGGCTCCTCACTCCCTTTCACGCAGTCTCAGAGCAGGAGGAAAGTCGTTTGAGTCAAAACCCCCACACTGCTCCACCGCCTTAGCCTGCTCAAGAGTTGCACGGCATTCCTTGTCCCTCACCCGGCTGCCTCTTCAGCCACCTCCACTCCAGGACTTTCTCCAGGGCCAGCAGCACACCCGGGTCTGCCTGTCCAGTTCTAAGCAAGAAAACCCTGCCTCTCCCTCCAGTTACCATCGCCAACGGCTGCTCCCCCCATCCACTCTTCCCAGCACGCTGGCCTGTGCTGGTCCCAGATCCGCATCCCCTGTGCTGCACACGCAGCACCCACGTCCTCTGCCTCACCTTCAGGGACTTCTCACCGCCCTCTTTCAGCTTTTCTCTGGTGCTATCTGGTTTCCATGGCACCAGGGGCTACAGGTTTCCTCTCAGTGTATTTGCCCTGAAACAGAATGTACCTTTCCTTGAAAGTCAACTAACATTTACAAAGCTGAGCAAACGCCAGAGACAAGACAATTTCAGAAACTCACCAAGGCTCATAGCACCCAGGTCATCTGCCACGCTCATAACTCAGAATGTGCTGGCCTCGACCACGGCATCTCTGCCAAGTCTCCATGGAGACCGGCTCTCCTCCTTCCTCTGGAGTCTGGCAGCTGAGGAAGGTGCCCGAAGCTCCATGAAGCCTCGGANGGTCTGATCTGCTCAGCACATTCTCGTGTGAGCAGTTTGTGGTGCTCAGGAGTGGTGGGCCTAAGAGCCCACAACCTTGGCACCACAGGCTCTGGGAAACAGCAGGGCTGCCCCCGGCCCCGGCCTCGGCCCCTCCCGCAGCAGCGCTGCAGCGGAACCTGCAGGGTGGCCTCAGTGCAGCGCTGCAGCTTCCAGGAGGCCGTGCTGGCTGAGTGGGAAGGCATATCGCCAGCAGCAAATTATCCCCGAACAGCCCTCAACTCCCGCATCAGGTCGAGTAGATGTGGGTTTCATAGGCACTCAACACGATAACTGTTTTGCACACAAATGTGGAGACCCACCAAGGCAGTCTAAAGGAAGAAAAGAAACTCCACGTGCAGATGTCCAGCGGTGCTACCCTTTCGGTCTGCCTGTCACTACTGCCTCCTGGCGATCAGGGAAGGCTTCTGCTGGCTCCACGGTCCCTTGGTTTCTGCTCCAAAACCAGGCCTGGAACACCCTCCTGGAGGCTTGTTTGTCATCCTCACAGTGTGACAGCACCCAGCAAAAGATCCAGTACCTACCAGTGCTAAATAAATAAGCTCCGGATGGAGAAGCAAAGCTAAATTGGAAAAGACAGAGAGAATGGGGTTGGCTTCTCTCCTTTCAGGTTGAACCTCGGGGCTGGCTGTTCTTCTGCCTCCCAACCCCCTTCACCTCTATCCTGCCCTGCGCTGCACGTGGACCAGGCCAGCGGCCTCTCCCTGGCTGTCCTGGCCAAGGGAGGTGGTGACAGGAAGTCAGGGGCTGGAGAGAGACTTTCTCTCTGCTCGGCCCTGCAGGTACAGCCGCAGTCTCTGCTCCCACTGTGGTTGGTCCCTGAGCCCCATNGCACGTGGACCAGGCCAGCGGCCTCTCCCTGGCTGTCCTGGCCAAGGGAGGTGGTGACAGGAAGTCAGGGGCTGGAGAGAGACTTTCTCTCTGCTCGGCCCTGCAGGTACAGCCGCAGTCTCTGCTCCCACTGTGGTTGGTCCCTGAGCCCCACCCACCCTGCGGGTCCCCTAATCCTGTCCAACGCTCAGTGAGGTGTGCAGCGGACCCCCAGGTCCTCTGGGGCCCTGGCTGATGCACTGTCTCTGGTTCGGGATGGGACTCCCACACTCCAGCCCAATTCCTGCCTTTAAGGACACAGGGTTAGCCTGCTCCCTGCAACCATGCAGACTCAGGCAGACAGAATCCAAGGTCACCCCAGAGCATGCTGAACAAGGCAGGCAAACCACCTCACCTCCCCCACCTTCTGTGCTGCTGCGGGCCATCCCAGACAGGAGGCAAGGGTCAGAGGGGAACAACTGGATGCTCTGGAAGGAATTGTGGGATGGCCCCTTGAGGCCACTCTTCACACACAGGCCCTAAACCTTCCTCCCAACTGAAAACAACTAGATAGATCTGTGCTGGGAGCAAGGGGGTGATGCAGACATGGGCCTAGGGAGGAGCCTGCCCCACGAAGAGGAAAGGACCCCCCACCCCAGGAGGAAACCCCCTTCTGGACAGTGGTGTGGGGACCATGAATATGGCCCACAGGCCTGCAAGGGTATCATGACCTGTAGAGAGGGTCACCATCCTGGTTAGAAGAGGGATTCACCACCACCAGGAAGGCCCCCAGCCAGCTTGGCGGGAAAGAGAATGAACAGGCAGATAGGGAAGACAGGCCAGCAGTGACAATGCAAACAACTGCCTGGGTCTACGCAGGTCTAGATCATCCTAAAGCAGCTATGAAACTTAACACAGAAATCAAACTGTGAAAATGGAAGGTGCATATTAATTTTTAAAAGTGGTGGTATAACAAGTATGCTGCTGCTGCTGCTAAGTCACTTCAGTCGTGTCTGACTCTGTGTGACCCCATAGACGGCAGCCCACCAGGCTCCCCCATCCCTGGGATTCACCAGGCAAGAATACTGGAGTGGGTTGCCATTTCCTTCTCCAATGCATGAAAGAGAAAAGTGAAAGTGAAGTCGCTCAGTCTGTCCGACTGTTAGCGACCCCATGGACTGCAGCCCACCAGGCTACTCTGTCCATTGGATTTTCCAGGCAAGAGTACTGGGGTGGGGTGCCATTGCCTTCCCCATAACAAGTATAAGATGTTCCAAATTCTAACCACAGTGAAATTCGTTGGGTTTGTATATGGCTGGGAGTGAGATGCTCTAGTCCTTTTGAAGAGAAATAGTCCAGAGCTTTGTCTAATTCTTAGGGCAACTTAAGTTTAAGAAGGTTTTAAAAATTGAAAAATAATAGCTAGCAAGATAAAAACAGGATGTATATCTTCTAAGTTATTGTAGAATGGAGCAAAGCAGAAGATGTAGTCCAGATAAAAAGACAAGAAAAAAACTTTAAAACCACAAATTAATGAATTTATGCTGAGACCTAAGGAAGGCCAAGGCCCAGGGCAGAAAGGAGCTGGAGAGAGCTGAGTTGTGACGTTCACAGACAGAGGAGGGGTAGGTGAGACGCCTGGAGTGCAGCCAGACCCTGGCCAGAGCTGTGGGATTTCCTCTGAAAGCAGTGGCAGTCAAGAGAGTGTCTTCAGGAGAGGTGGGTGGTCTGATACAGCTGTGGAAGGGCCAGCTTCAAGGCACTCTTCAGAGGCAGCATGAGGAAACTTGCTAAGGGGCAGTGGTGGGGCAGGGATGATGGAGATCAAGATCAAGGCCAAGCTTCCACGTGGAAGTCCCTGCATGGGGCTGCCCTTTACCAAAATGGTGAAAGTTCAGGATTAGAGGCAGGACTGGGGTCTTATTTTTGGTTCAGTCTCGGGGTTGAGAATAAAGGAGCTGGGGCGGGGGGAGGAATCAATCCTTCCATTCTGGAATTCCTGCCCTCATCAATGGGTAAGCAGGCACATAGAGAGTCAAGACCGACTTGGAAAGGCCAGCTAATGCTGGAGGATGGTCATGATGGCCCTGGAGGAGATGCAGGGAAAGGAGAATGGGTCGAGACTCCAGGACTTCTGCCATGTCCAGGTTAAGTAGAAGAGGGCCAGAGGCATGGGAAGAAAGTCAGGGGCCAGGGGTGCGCGGCACAGAGGGAACAGGGGAGCCTGAGACACGGGACAGATGAATGACCACATCCCGTGGACAGGGGGCACTGTATCTGGACACTGTCAGTGATACAAGGGGGCAGTGGAGGAAGCAGAGGATGGAGGCAATGCTTCTGAGAAGGTTGGGAACTGGCCAGTAGCCCCAGGGACAGCTGGGCCATGGGTTAGGGGCAGTACCAGGGCCTAATGTACCCTGAAGTGGGAAATGGGCTTCTAGAGGGAACCAAGGGAGAAGCAGGGAACAGCTGCCGGGCAGGTGGGTGGGCAAGGACCTGGAGTGGAGGAGGGGCCTGCAGTCAGGAAGTTAAAGGTAAATTTCTTCAGCTAAGGTGGAGAGTTTCCTCTGCCTGCAGACAGGAAAGTGAGGGGGCTGGATAGGGTTTGGCTCAGTAATTCACTGAAGACGACAAGGAATGGGGATGCATAAGCATAAAGACAAGCTGTGGCTGGACGACAGGTTGGATGACTAAGAACAAGGAGGCAGGGCAGGTGGAGATGGGGCTGGGCTGGGTGAGCAGGGTCCTGAGAGGGCAGGACAGAGGTGGGACTGGGGGCAGTGACTTCAAAGGGAGTGTCAGGGTGCTGCATCTGGTGTCAGACCAGCTCCCCTGTGTCCCCTGCAACTGGGGGCAGGTGTGGGGGCCAGGGAGAACAAGTCACACTTAGAGACACAGGCCAAGAAACAAGNAGTGGAGGAAGCAGAGGATGGAGGCAATGCTTCTGAGAAGGTTGGGAACTGGCCAGTAGCCCCAGGGACAGCTGGGCCATGGGTTAGGGGCAGTACCAGGGCCTAATGTACCCTGAAGTGGGAAATGGGCTTCTAGAGGGAACCAAGGGAGAAGCAGGGAACAGCTGCCGGGCAGGTGGGTGGGCAAGGACCTGGAGTGGAGGAGGGGCCTGCAGTCAGGAAGTTAAAGGTAAATTTCTTCAGCTAAGGTGGAGAGTTTCCTCTGCCTGCAGACAGGAAAGTGAGGGGGCTGGATAGGGTTTGGCTCAGTAATTCACTGAAGACGACAAGGAATGGGGATGCATAAGCATAAAGACAAGCTGTGGCTGGACGACAGGTTGGATGACTAAGAACAAGGAGGCAGGGCAGGTGGAGATGGGGCTGGGCTGGGTGAGCAGGGTCCTGAGAGGGCAGGACAGAGGTGGGACTGGGGGCAGTGACTTCAAAGGGAGTGTCAGGGTGCTGCATCTGGTGTCAGACCAGCTCCCCTGTGTCCCCTGCAACTGGGGGCAGGTGTGGGGGCCAGGGAGAACAAGTCACACTTAGAGACACAGGCCAAGAAACAATGACAACATCAAGTGTTTACTTTTTGGTTACAGATCAGTTAGGGCTTTTTTCTGTAGTGGCCTGCAGTACTGTACAAGTTCGAGGTGTCTAGCATAATGACTTGAAATACATGTATTTCAAGATGATCACCACAATAAGTTTAGTGAATATCAGTACTCTGGCCACCTGATGCGAAGAACTGACTCATTAGAAAAGACCCTGATGCTGGGAAAGATGGAAGGCAAGAGGAGAAAGGGACCACAGAGGATGAGATGGTTGGAGGGCTTTACCGACTCGGTGGATGTGAGTCTGAGCAAGTTCTGGGAGTTGGTGATGGACAGGGAAGCCTGGCGTGCTGCAGTCCATGGGGTGGCAAAGAGTCAGACATGACTGAGCGACTGAACTGAACTGAACTGACTGAATATCTATGACCTCATATAGTTACAATTTTCTCTCCTTGTGATTAGGTTCAGTTTAAGTTTTAAAAAATAAATGACAATGCAAGATGTGGGGTGGGAGGTGGGAGGGGGGGGTTCATGTTTGGGAGTTCATGTACACCCATGACAGATTCATGTCAATGTATGCCAAAAGCAATACAGTACTGTAAAGTAAAATAAAGTAAAAATAAAAAAATTTTTAAATAAATAAATAAATAAAAATTAAAAAAATTAGTAAAGGGACTTTCCTGCTAATCCAGCAGCTGGGGCTTCACCTTCCAATGCAGGGGTGTGCGTTCAATCCCTGCTTAGGATGCTAAGAACCCACATGCCTCCCCTCCAAAAAAACAAACAATAAAGAACAGAAGCAACATTCAATAAATATTCAATAAAGACTTTTAAAATGTTCCACGTAAAAAATCTTTAAAAAACATAATAATTGAAAACAAGTAAAAATGCCGAAAGATAAACAAAAAAAAAAAAATACACTCACGGAAAGCAAGGAATCTTTAGTATCACAAGCAGAAAACTCAGATCACGAAGTATGAAATACACCTGCCTCTCCATTCTTTCCCTGCGAATCGCTTCATCAGCCCCATTCTTCTAGATTCCGTATCTAAGCATTAATACATGGTATTTGTTTTTCTCTTTCTGACGTACTTCACTCTGTATAACAGGCTCTAGGTTCATCCACCCCAGTTCAACTGAGTCACACTTGTTTCTTTTTATGGCTGAGTAATATTCCACTGTATATAATGTACCACAACTTCTTTATCCATTCATCTGTTGATGGACACCTAGGTTGCTCCCATGTCCTGACTATTGTATTGATGATACAATATAAAATCATAATAATAATGGACCCAGTGGGGGAAGGAGAGGGTGGAATGAACTGAGAAAGCAGTATTGACATATATATGCTAGCATGTGTAAAACAGATGGCTAGTGGGAAGCTGATGTAGCACAGGGGTCCAAGCCTGGAGCTCTGCGACAACCTAGAGAGGTGGGGTGGGGGTGGAGATGCGAGGCTCAAGAGGGAGGGGAGAGACATATATGTTTATATGTGTATATAGTTATAGCTGATTTGCATTGTGGTATGCCAGAAGCCAACAGAACATTGTAAAGCAATTACACTCCAATTTAAAAAATCTAAAAAATAAGAAGTATGAAATATCTCTTAGAGACCCTCGTTTTGTCGACTCATGATGAAAATGCACAGCCAGCAAGTGACACAGCCTCTGCCTCTGTTCGAGCTGTGAGGAGACAGCAGGCAGGTGGTGGTGTCGGCAGGCCTCTCACGGCCTGTCTCAGCTGAGGATAGACTGTCTGACGGGAGCAGAGGGGCACAGGGGGTATCAACAGTGAAACAAGTGGGGCTCACTTACCTGGGAAAGCACATGGAAACACGTACCAAAACTGATCTGGCCACTTCAGCCAGCCAGACTAAATGCCCTGACCTGCCACCCAGGAACCCCCACCCCCTGCCACACAAAGCCAAGCCCAGACCCCTCCCAGATGCTGCCTCTCGAGAGGTGAGAGGGCTGTCTCCACCGGCTCCTCCCCTGTCCACACTCCTGGACCAGAAGCTCCCCAGTAGAGCCTGCCAGGCCTGTCCCGTGACCTGCGTCCTCACACCCCCTGTCCCAACACCCAGAGTCCTGTGCCCTCCCTCAAGACCCCCGGATCTGCAATCATGGAGCATAATGCCCAAGTCTCCACCTTCGACTGATGAAGCCACTTCAGGGGCTCCTCACTCCCTTTCACGCAGTCTCAGAGCAGGAGGAAAGTCGTTTGAGTCAAAACCCCCACACTGCTCCACCGCCTTAGCCTGCTCAAGAGTTGCACGGCATTCCTTGTCCCTCACCCGGCTGCCTCTTCAGCCACCTCCACTCCAGGACTTTCTCCAGGGCCAGCAGCACACCCGGGTCTGCCTGTCCAGTTCTAAGCAAGAAAACCCTGCCTCTCCCTCCAGTTACCATCGCCAACGGCTGCTCCCCCCATCCACTCTTCCCAGCACGCTGGCCTGTGCTGGTCCCAGATCCGCATCCCCTGTGCTGCACACGCAGCACCCACGTCCTCTGCCTCACCTTCAGGGACTTCTCACCGCCCTCTTTCAGCTTTTCTCTGGTGCTATCTGGTTTCCATGGCACCAGGGGCTACAGGTTTCCTCTCAGTGTATTTGCCCTGAAACAGAATGTACCTTTCCTTGAAAGTCAACTAACATTTACAAAGCTGAGCAAACGCCAGAGACAAGACAATTTCAGAAACTCACCAAGGCTCATAGCACCCAGGTCATCTGCCACGCTCATAACTCAGAATGTGCTGGCCTCGACCACGGCATCTCTGCCAAGTCTCCATGGAGACCGGCTCTCCTCCTTCCTCTGGAGTCTGGCAGCTGAGGAAGGTGCCCGAAGCTCCATGAAGCCTCGGACGCTGGTTGGGAGACTATAGATGTCCAGACACCTGGCAGGAGGGTGCAGACAGGCTCTCTGGAACTGAAAGAGAATCCAGAGATGCCCAGAAGCATTTGATCATGTTTCAGTGGAAGTAGGAGAAGTGGGCCCTTGCAGGAAACTTGAGTCTGCACTGGCTAGTGGTGGGTGTCAGCGAATGGGTGAAGAGACCAGATTCAAACCCACAGGCACTGAGATCTAAAAACATTTGGGATGTACTAGGAAGTAACTTCAAAGGAACAACCTAACACCCAACCACCTGGGAGTTTTTTAAACTTTCTCCTAAATAACTCAGGTTATTAGAATCAAAACAATAATTTTGTAAACTTTTTATTTTGTTTTGAGATATGCAGATGACATCGCCCTGATGGAAGAAAGCAACGAGGAACTAAAGAGCCTCTTGATGAAGGTGAAACAGGAGAGTGAAAAAACCTGGTTTAAAGCTCAACATTCAAAAACTAAGATCATAGCATCCGGTCCCATCACTTCATGGCAAACAGATGGGAAAACAATGGAAGCAGTGACAGACTTCATTTTCCTGGGCTCCAAAACCACTGTGGACAGTGATTGCAGCCATGAAATTAAAAGACACTTCCTCCTTGGAAGGAAAGTTGTGACCAACCTAGACAGCATATTCAAAAGCAGAGACATAACTTTGCCAACAAAGGTCTGGATAGCCAAAGCTATGGCTTTTTCGGTAGTCATGTACGGATGAGAGAGTTGGACCATAAAGAAGGCTGAGCACCAAAGAACTGATGCTTTTGAACTGTGGTGCTGGAGAAGACTCTTATGAGTCCCTTGAACAGCAAAGAGATCAAACCAATCAATCCTAAAGGAAATCAACCCTGAATATTCATTGGAAGAGTTGATGCTGAAGCTGAAGCTCCAAAACTTTGGCCACCTGATGCAAAGAGGCAACTCACTGGAAAAGATTCTGATGGTGGGAAAGATTGAGGGCAGGAGGAAAAGGGGGAGACAGAGGATGAGATGGTTGGATGGCATCATCAACTCAATGGACGTAAGTTTGAGGAATCTAGGGGAGATAGTGAAGGACAGGGAAGCCTGGAGCACTGCAGTCCATGGGATAGCAGAGTCGGACACGACTGCACAACTGAACAAGATAAGCAAAATTGAAAGCTTCTGCACAACAAAGGAAACTGTAAGCAAGGTGAAAAGACAGCCTTCTGAATCATAGAAGATAATAGCAGATGAAGCAACTGACAAACAACTAATCTCAAAAATATACAAGCAACTTATGCAGCTCAATTCCAGAAAAATAAACGACCCAATCAAAAAATGGGCCAAAGAACTAAATAGACATTTCTCCAAAGAAGACATACGGATGGCTAACAAACACATGAAAAGATGCTCAACATCACTCATTATCAGAGAAATGCAAATCAAGACCACAATGAGATACCACTTCACACCCGTCAGAATGGCTGCGATCCAAAAGTCTGCAAGCAATAAATGCTGGAGAGGGTGTGGAGAAAAGGGAACCCTTTTACACTGTTGGTGGGAATGCAAACTAGTACAGCCACTATGGAGAACAGTGTGGAGATTCCTTAAGAAATTGCAAATAGAACTGCCTTATGACCCAGCAATCCCACTGCTGGGCATACACACCGAGGAAACCAGAATAGAAAGAGACACATGTACCCCAATGTTCATCGCAGCACTGTTTATAATAGCCAGGACATGGAAACAACCTAGATGTCCATCACCAGTTGAATGGATAAGAAAGCTGTGGTACATATACACAATGGAGTATTACTCAGCCATTAAAAAGAATACATTTGAATCAGTTCTAATAAGATGGATGAAACTGGAACCGATTACACAGAATGAAGTAAGCCAGGAAGAAAAACACCAATACAGTATACTAACACATATATATGGAATTTAGAAAGATGGTAATGAGGACCCTGTATGCAAGACAGTAAAAGAGACACAGATGTGTAGAGTGGACTTTTGGACTCTGAGGGAGAGGGAGAGGGAGAGGGTGGGATGATTTGGGAGAACAGCATTGAAATATGTATACTATCATGTAAGAAACTAATCGCCAGTCTATGTTCTATGCAGGATGCAGGATGCTTGGGGCTGGTGCATGGGGATGATCCGGAGGGATGATGTGGGGTGGGAGGTGGGAGAGGGGGTTCATGTTTGGGAGTTCATGTACACCCATGGCGGATTCATGTCAATGTATGCCAAAACCAATACAGTACTGTAAAGTAAAATAAAGTAAAAATAAAAATTAAAAAAAAAAACAACATTGTTATAGCCTCAGGTGAATGGTGAAGGGACTCAGCCACACATGTACATGAATCCATTTCCCCCAACCCCCTCCCCAAAGCACAAATACTTTTTAAAATAACAATGAGAATTCAGCATAACAAAATCAATAGATAATACCACAGGTGTCACCAGAAGCAAATTCACAGCCTCAAATGCTCCACAATTATAAAACAGAATGATAATAAACAAAGCAGGCACTCAAGAGGCAGAAAGGAAAAAAAAAAAAACCTAAAGTAAATAGTTAAAATAACATGTATATGAATCCCATTTATGAAAAAAATACGTCTTTGTGAAAAAAGGAAAAGGGCCCCCCAAATATCAGTGGTGGCTAAACTCGTTCCTATGGCTGCTGTAACAAAGTATTGCGAACACATTTCATTATTCTACAGTTCTAGAGGTCAAAAGCCCAATATGTGTCTCGATGGGATAAAATTAAGATGTTGGCAGGGCTAAGTTCCTCCGGAAGCTCTAGGAGAGAATCCGTTTCCTTGCCTTTTCCAGCTTCTGGAGGCCACCACATTCCTTGGCTTGTGATCCCTTCCTCCATCTTCAAAGCCAGCGTCTTCAAATCTCTCTCTCACTCTGATCTCCTCGTTGGCACCCCTCTTGCATGTTTGAGATGACTTGTGATTACAGGGGGACACTGAACAATCCAGGAGTGTCTCCTTGCTGTGAACTCGGCTTATTAAGATCTCACCTCCACTGCGCCCTTAATTCCCCCTTGTCCCCTGGCAGAACATGTCCACAGCTCCCAGAGACTCGGCTATGGGATCTCTGTCGGCTATTATTTTCCCTCCCAGAGTGGCTATGTCAAAATGGTAGGATTCCGTGTTTTTCATCTCCTTCCTTATACTTTTCTACACTGTTGGATGTTTTTGGTTTACAATAAGTATATACTTACATGCTCAAAAAATAATGAGCAGAACAGAAAAAAAAAAGAAATAATAACTTCCTCTTACATGCCCCATTGACAGCACCCCTGCAACACCATTTTTTGGCTGGTTTTTCTATTATCCTCCCCTGACTGTGACCTGCCTAAGGACAGGGCAGACCTTTTCCTTCCTGTGTCCCTAGCACCAGGCACAGACTTTCTTTTTTTTTTTTTTAAGCACAGCAGGCTTAAGCAAACATTTCTTGAACTTAAGATAAATCCCTTTATCAAGAAGACTGTTTCTGGAGGAATGATGTGCACACTCAAGAATGTGCTTCAAAGCCGACATCCAAATAAACACGATATCACTGACAAGTCCTCACACACAGAACTTAATGAAGAAGCAGTCTGGAAAAGGCAAGCCAGCAGGCAGAGAACATGTTATTGGTTGGGCTCTGGAGAAAACCTTCCCTCTGAATAGAGCCAGAACAGAGATGTTAAAAGCCAGAAGGCCCCGCAGAACACAAGGCTTCCAAAAAACATCTAACTCCTCAACCTGACCAAGGACATGCTGGTCTCACTGCAGGAACACCCCCACCATGACCTGAGCTAGGCTCTGGGGCCTAGCTTGTCCCTGAGCCCCAACAGGAAGCCCCAGAAAACAGAGGGAATTGCCCAGAGGCTCAATCTGACCATGCCATCCCCAAATCCAGGCTGGAGGAAAGTGCGAGCTGGGCCAGCTGAGACTTGTATGAGGCTTCTAGATCAAATCCCTGCCCTGTCATTCCCGAGCTATTTGACCTCCTTTAGCCTCGGTGTTTTTACATGTAAAATGGCACATTACCTACTTTGTAGAGTTGTTAAGGAATAAAAATAAGATGATGAGGCAAAGTTAGTGAGAGGAGTATCATTCCCATTCTACAGATTGGGAAGCTGAGGCTCAGTAAGATTACATGACTCTTTCAGGGTCAGGCAGCTAATGACTGGCTGACTCTTCCCCCACCAAACACTGTGATGGGGTTCCCCATGGGGCTGCCCCTGTGGCTCATGGATGCCACCCAGATGAAAAGCTATTCACAGACCTCCTTCTTCCTAGTAGCACTTGAGTCACTGACGGACTGAAGAGGATTTAAAGAGTCTCCTTCATGAATGCTTTGGGTTTGGGGATGCTGAATTCCAGATTTGATGCAGAACTTGAGACCAACCCACCTCCTGGGAAAGGAATACAAATTAAGACAGAATCCCCCTAGTAAGTAGACTTTAAGAAGGAGAGAGCTGCTGGAGACCTAGACAGCAGTGGGGAGTACTGGGGAAAGGAGGAAGGAAAAGCCTCCTATAGCTCCAGACAAGTTGGGTCCAAAGACTCAGCCTGTGGGCTCTGGGTTCAGGGACTCCCTGAAAGGAGCTTGGAAAGTCAGACCCGTCCAGCATCTGGCCAACCTCTGACCAGTTTCCGGAAGGAACGTGTAGAGTGAATTGAAAGCCCATGCAGGCATCACACGGGGCAAAGCCCTCAGCAGAGGCTGGGCTGCCAGGATGTCTGCCTCTTATCTAAACACATTTATGAAGACAGATGGGGTGGTCAGGCCAAGGTACTACAAGCTGAGGTCACCAAGATTCTCAGTAGGGGAGAGCTGCCTCCTACTTGGGTCCCCTAGATCAGAAAGGATCCCTGAGGTCCTGGGGTCCACAGCATCCAGTTCCCCAAACTCACCTTGACAGCAGTACCATCAAGATACATCCACACATTCACACACACGGCCAGCATCTGTGATCTGGAGCTGCCTGCAGACCATGGGGAGCAACTCCTAATGGCACAAGTGGGCAGCAAACAAGCAAGCAGGAGATGGGGAAAGTAAGAGAGCTACAGAACCACGAAGACAACAGTGCAGGGCAATGTCACGGGAATGACAAGGAAAGCTTCCCGGAGGAGGTGACGTTGGCGCTGAGGCCTGGCCAAATGACATAAAGGAGCCAGCTACTCAGAGATCTAGGGAAGCAGGTTCCAGGCAGAGGGAACAGCAAATGCATAGGCCCTGTGGCCAGAATGGACCTGACGTGTTTGAGGAAGAGAAAGAAGGCCAATGTGATTAGATGATGGGGAGGTCACGAGGTCATGAGAGGTGGGCCAGCCCATTAGGTAGAGCGTCATCAGCTGTGCTTAATTCCCATTTCTCCTTTCTGTAGCGGGAAACCCCTGGGAGGTCTTAGGCAGCGGCTGACATGATCTGACGCCCATCTCACTTGTGCCGGGCGTGTTGCAAGAACTGCAGGGCGGCAAGTATGAGAGCGGGGGGGCGGTCAGTGAGGAGGAGGCACAAAGCCTCCCTCCCCTCTCTATCAAACGCCCTTATAAAAGGGGGAAGTTCCTCCCCAGATTATAAACCACCCAATACACAAGGTCTCCCAAGCAAGAGGGAGCACACGTCACCTAGTGTCGCCCGTTGAATGAGCTACACAACACAGACTGCAGGCATGCAGCAGCTAGCAACTGGAGGAAGAAGACCAGAACCTGAATCACCTCCAAACTCACAGTGATTTCGCTGTTCTTCTAACCTCCAGTATCTCGCAGTCTGGGTATAAGGCAGGGGAAACCCTAGAAGTAGGCACCAGGGTGCAGATAGCTGAGACAAGCCCTCTAGTTGTGGCTCAAGGAGAAAGGACGGACTTTCTAACACTCAGAGTAGGGGAAACACCCAATTTTTCTTTTTTATTTCATTTTTCTCTTCTCCATTCCCTGTCACATTCTCTCACACCTATCAGTACACTCACAAAATATGAGAGAGGGGAGCCTTATTACTCTCTAATTGGCGTGCCTGTAGTCCCAGGAGGGTGAATCAAACATCCGTTGCTCTTTTCTTTCTGTATCCTCTCATGCAGTCGACTTCAGGAAGTCTACAACAGAGCAGGGCCCCAACTTTGTGGTCAGAGAGCCTTAGGAAACACCAGGAAACTGGAAAACACCAGGGAAACGGTGGACAAAGTGGAACTCTGGAAACTGAAGCCATAAGTTGTTTATGATCTCCTGGACTCACCCCTGAGCTGGGCATCCATAGATCTGACTCTAAACAGCACACCACAGGCTTTGGGAACCAAACTATGAGATAAAACAATGCCTGGGTCCCAGAATGGCCAGTGGGTGTTGCACGCAGGGAATTAAGACAAATATCACTGCATGATTTTCAAAACTGTACCTGACATTAAAACTACAACCCATAGAAGGCAGGTTACAACTTGTAACCTGAACCTAGCTGGGTTAATTATCTGACAAAATAAAAACATCAACCTTCTCCATAGGACGTAAATAAGACTACAGCATTTAAACAAAACCAAAAGTTTCATAGCATAGTAGCAAAATGTCCAGCATCCAATCCAAAATTACTTGGCATCTGAAGAACCAGGAAAATCTCAACTTGCATGGGAAAAGACAATCAACAGATATCAACACTGACATAACATATATGTTAGAATTATCTGACAAAGATTTTTAGGCAGCTATCATAAAAAGTCTCTATAATGCAAAACCTCTTGCAATGAATGGAAAGATAGTCTCTGGAAGAAATATAAGATAGAAAATAAAGAAAAAAATGGAAACTTTATAACTGAAAAATACAATAAGCAATTTAAAAAAAACTCACTGAATGGGTTCAAAAGCATAATGGAAATAACAGAGACTGAATCAGTGAACTTGAAGACAGATTCACAGAAATCCAGTTTGAACAGCAGAGAGAAGAAAAACATTTCTATGAAGAAAGGAGCCTTAGGGACTGATAAAATACCAAAAGAATCTAACATTAATGTCATCATTGTTCCAGGAGAAGAGAATGAGTATAGTGATTAAAAAAAAAAATCTGGTGAAAGATACAAACCTACAGATTCAATAACACAGGGAACCTCAAACAAGATAAATCCAAAGAATTCCACTCCTACACATGTTATGATCAAACTTCTGAAAACTATACAAAGAAAAGCCTTGAAAGCAGCCCGAGAAAAACAGCGCATTACTTATAGGGAAAAAGACGATTCAAATTACCACAGATATCTCATCAAAACCATGGAGTCTAAAGGCAGTGGAAAAACAATTCTAACATGCTGAAAGAAAATAACTACCAACACAGAATTCTAATATTTCCAACAAAAAAAACATCCTTCGAGACTTATGGAGACATAAAGACATTCTCAGAGGAAGAAAAACAGAGAGAACGTATTACCAGCAGACCTACCCTAAAATAGGTGCTAAAGGAAATTCTTTAGGCAGGCAGGAAAGGATTCTAGAAGACAATGCTGAACATCAGGAATAAGAGAAGAACCATGGAAACAGTTAACATCTGGAAAAATATAATAGACTGTTCTCTTAAGTAGGAATGATATTGTCTGATGGCTCACTGTATGCATTTGTAAACATAACTAAAACAGAAAGGGAGTTAAGGGACCTATATGATGCTCAAGTTTCAACATTCAATTTGTATTGGATCTAGTAAGCAGTGAAAAAGTAAGCGTGTTTACTGTAGTCCCTAGAGCAATCAGCAAAACAGCTACACAAACAGTTATAGTCACACAGATAAGTTTAAATTCTAAAAGCAAAACAATTCAGTAGTTAGGAATATTAAAGACACCCAAAGCAAGCAGAGAGAAGGAAATCGCAATAAGAATAAATAAACCTGGGGTTTCCCTGGTGGCACAGTAGTAAAGAATCCACTTGCTAATGCAGGAGACAGATTCAACCCCTGATCCGGGAAGACACCACACACCGTGGAGCAGCTAAGCCTGAGCACCAGAACAATGGAGCCTGCGCTCTGGAGCCCAGGAGCCGTAACTGCTGAGCGCAGGTCCTGCAGCTACTGGAGCCTGCACGTCCTAGAGCAGAGCTCCACAGCAAGAGAAGCTGCCACAATGAGAAGCTTGCACACTGCAACTGGAGAGCAGCCCCGCCTCACCGCAACTAAAGACAGCCCACGTGGCAAGGAAGACCCAGCCCAGCCATAAACAAATGAATACAATTACTTTTTAAAATCAATAAACCGGAATACACAAAAATAATAGAGAAAAATCAAGGAAGAAAAAAACTGTTTCTTTGTAAAGATCAATAACATTGATAAATCTCTATCAAGACTAACATGTTTTAAAAAGAAAGAAATGTATATTAACAATATCAGGAATTTTTAAGAAGGATATCATTGAAGACTTCACAGGCATTAAAAAGATAAAAGAATACCACAGACAAAACTATACACATAATACAACTTTGATAAAATTCATGATTTCCTCAAAAACCACAACCTACCAAAATTCACCCCAAGATAAAACAGATAGCCTGAAAGGCCTATAACCATCAAAGAAATTGAACTTATAGTCTAAAAGCTTCCAACAAAGGAATCTTTAGGCCCAGACTATTTTATTGGCAAATTCTACCAAATATTTAAGGAAGAAATGACACCAATGCTACACAATCTATTTTTAAAAATAGAAGAGGAGAGAATATTTCTCAATTCCTTTTATGAAGCCAATATTACCCTGATACTAAAATCAGACGAATATAGCTCAGGGGAAAAAATGATAGACCAATTTCCTCAAAAACATAGATGCAAAAATCCTAAGCAAAAAGTGTTGAATCAAATCCAGCAATGCCTAACAAGTATAATATATCACAAGTAGAGTTTACCCCGCAATGCAGGCTGGCACAATATTTAAAAGTCAATGTATCTACCATATTAACAGAAAAAAAAAAAAACATTGTCATATCAAATGTTGCAGGAAAAAATTTTGACAAAATTTAACATTCATTTACAAATAAAAATTTTAAACTTTCAGCTAACCAATATAGAAAAAAACTTTCTCAACATGAAGAGAATATACCAATAAACCCTAAAGTTAATATAATACTCAATCTTGAAAAACAATTTTATCTCCTAAGAAAGGAAACACATTTTTCCTACTCTTATTCAGCATTGTACTGGAGGTCCTAGACAGTGCAATAAGACAAGAAAAATAAATACAAGGCATACAAGACTGGAAGGGAAGAAATAAAACTGCCCTATTCCCCAATAACATGATTGTATATGCAAAAAAAAAAAAAAATATATATATATATATATAAAGGAATCTATAAAAGAAACTTCTAGAAATAACAAATGAGTAAGGTAACAAAATATAAGGTCAAAACCCAATAAATCAATCATGTGCCTATATTTCATCAACAATCTCTTGGAAACAAAAACCATTAAGCCATTTGCTGCTGCTGCTGCTAAGTCACTTCAGTCGTGTCCGACTCTGTGTGACCCCATAGACGGCAGCCCACCAGGCTCCCCCATCCCTGGGATTCTCCAGGCAAGAACACTGGAGTGGGCTGCCATTTCCTTCTCCAATGCATGAAAGAGAAAAGTGAAAGTGAAGTCGCTCAGTCTGTCCGACTGTTAGCGACCCCATGGACTGCAGCCCACCAGGCTACTCCGTCCATTGGATTTCCAGGCAAGAGTACTGGGGTGGGGTGCCATTGCCTTCCCCGATTAAGCCATTTACAATACTGAAAACAAAATACTTAGATATAAATCTAAACTACACACACAGGATTTGTATACTGAAAACTAAAAATGCTGATAAAAAGTAATTTTAAAGGACGTAGATAGACGACCCAGAGGGATGGTACAGGGAGGGAGGAGGGAGGGGGGCTCAGGATGGGGAACACGTGTATACCTGTGGCGGATTCATGTTGATGTATGGCAAAACCAATACAATATTGTAAAGTAATTAACCTCCAATTAAAATAAATAAATTTATATTTAAAAAATAAAGGACGTAAATAAATGAAGAGATATACTATGTTCATGAGGAGGGCACGGTAACCCACTCCGGGACTCCTGCCTGGAGAAGCCCATGGGCCAAGCAGCCTGGTGGGCTACACTCCACAGGGTCACAAAGAGTCAGACACACTGAAGCAACTGACCACACACTATGTTCCTGGATGGGAAAACTCTGGACGTAAATAAATGAAGAGATATACTATGTTCATGAGGAGGGCACGGTAACCCACTCCGGGACTCCTGCCTGGAGAAGCCCATGGGCCAAGCAGCCTGGTGGGCTACACTCCACAGGGTCACAAAGAGTCAGACACACTGAAGCAACTGACCACACACTATGTTCCTGGATGGGAAAACTCAGTAAAGATGTCAGTTCTCCATAAATTGGTCTGTAGATTTAAGTGATTCCAACTGAAATATGAGCAGGATTTTTTACCGATATAGACGAAATAAGCCATTAGGCTATAAGCCATTTAGCTTGATTTAATAATCAAGACAGTGTTGGCAAAAATAGACCCACGAAGTTGAGGTTAATGGGGGCTCTGCAGACAGCAGATGTGGCCAGAGCCTAGGTGTATGTCCCTGCTGCTGCTGCTGCTGCTGCTGAGTCGCTTCAGTCGTGTCCGACTCTGAGCAACCCCATAGACGGCAGCCCGCCAGGCTCCCCCGTCCCTGGGATTCTGCAGGCAAGAACACTGGAGTGGGTTGCCATTTCCTTCTCCAATGCATGAAAGTAAAAAGTGAAAGGGAAGTCGCTCAGTCATATCCGACTCTGAGCGACCCCATAGACGGCAGCCCACCAGGCTCCCTCGTCCCTGGGATTCTCCAGGCAAGAGTACTGGAGTGGGAGGTGTATGTCCCTAGAGAATAGCAATCATGCACCTCAGCCAAGGGCTACAACTTCCAAGGTGATGCAGTGAGCACTTGGATGCGTGGCACAAGGAGAGTGGTGCTGACTCTGATTTGGCACACGCCAGAGCGGATAGGTCAAAGATAGCTCTGAAACTACCGCACTTACTCAGTGGCTTTCGCAGGAACTGTCCTGAGGAAGGCCAGGGAGAAAACCGTTTGTGCCCACACGTGTCCAGAAGTAGACCTTGTCTGTGAGCTTCACGAGTGTCCGAAGGAGGGACAGAAGGTTGGTAACCACTTGGGAGCAGGGCCAACTCCCCCACACTCCAGGCCGCCGTGCGTGGCCTCTGCCTCTCAAGCCCCATTGCACTCTATGCCTCTCCACGACCCTCTTCCGGCATTCAGAAAACTAAAAGTCTGGCTGCCTCTGCACTGCTTCTGAATACCCTAACCCTCAGCCCCACTTGAAAAGCTCCTACTCAGCTTCAGGGCCCAACTCCAATGTCCTCTTCCTCCTTCCACAGATACAACTTTGGTCCTAGACAGAAAGTTTGAGGAGGAGCAGGCAAGGAGGGAAGTAATGTGGAAACAGCACCTTCAGTGCCCCGACTCCCCACACACGGGAAAGCCAGACCTTCAAGAATCAGCCCACTACACTGAACCTCTGATCATTAAAATGCCCATATGCTCTGTTCCAGCAGTGCCACTCATGACATCCACCCTACAGACATCACGCCACCTCAGAACACCAGGAGCTGGGCTCACTGAGTTTCACTTTCAATGGCAAAAGGCTGGAAATGACCCAGGTACCCAATCACAAGGGCCCATTTAATATTCCATGAGGTGTTCACATGTACAGTGCTGGATGAGGGCTTGTAAAATGAGTTCAGTCTCTGCACATCAACATGATGAGGTCCCCAGGGTTTATTTTTCAGTGAAGAATACAAAATTACAGGGTGATAATTATGGAATGATTTTTAAATATATATGTAATTTTTAAAGGAAATATACAATCTTATATACTTTTCTCAAAGTACATTTAGGTGCATGTAAAAACATTTTAAAAAGATCTATAAATATATTTTTCATTTCCTCAAAGGGGTGGCAGTCAAGAGTCTGGGGCGTGGCAAACTAGAGCCTTGGCCTAATCTGCACAGGTATAGGTTTTACAAGGAGAACATATTCAAAAAACTTGAGTGACTAAAATATAATGAAAGTAGATGAGTTCATTAAAATTAGAATTTTTCTCAATAAAGAAAATCCTGCTATGAAATCTCCAAGGTTGAACCTGTGGCCAGGGCCCCGTAGGGTGAGGCCAGGGTGCACACACAAGGTTCCCAGTCCTCACTCTGATGAGATGAGATCGCACTGGTATGAGAGAGAGGAAGGCTCAGCACAGGGGCCCCATCAGGCCACAGAACACAGTCAGATTTGTCTGAGGGCAAGGCCTGGTGGGCTGCAGTCCATGGGGTCACTAAGAGTAGGACACGACTGAGTGACTTCACTTTCACTTTTCTCTTTCATGCATTGGAGAAGGAAATGGCAACCCACTCCAGTGTTCTTGCCTGGAGAATCCCAGGGACAGGGGAGCCTGGTGGGCTGCCATCTCTGGGGTCGCACAGAGTCAGACACAACTGAAGTGACTTAGCAGCAGCAGCAGTAAGCTGGCCTGGCAGCTTAGAACACCCACATGCACACATGTGCATACACAATCATACGTACACACACATACAGACACACACCACACAAATACACATCATAGTCACATAAACATATACTCAGGTACACTCACTCACATGGATGTACACACACAAACATACATCCACACCACACACACACACACACACACACCCCACTTTCAGTCACATAGATACACACTACAAATTCAAGCTCACACACCATTCACATGCGTGAATACACACAGACCCATAAGTACACATTTGTACACAACACTCGAACACACGTTTGCACATTCTCCCAGGGCACATGATCATGCGCACTCACGCACACATTCACACATTCCCAACACTCACAGATGCCTGAGGTCGGAGCAGCCAGTCCCAGAAGCCTCAACCCTGGGACTGAGTCCTCGGGGCTGACGGGGGAGCCCAGTACACAGCAGAGGATGAGCATTCACCAGGGGCGGCCAAGGGAAGTGAGCCTTGAGATGAGCCAGGAGCCAGCCAGCCTGAGCCCAGCCCAAACCCTCACTGCCAGCAAGGGGCAAACATAAGCACCCACATGGCAACCTTCCCCCGGGTCATCCATTCCTGCTGTGCACTGTGGTGCCCCCAGCAGATGCTGTGGAGGGATCACTACCCTCCAGAGACCATCAGCCGTCCCCTGGTCCCGGCACCAGGCACTGCTCACCATGCAAGGAAAGGTTTGTGGTACAGCGGAAACTTTGCTCACAAGGGCTCCGCAGCTTAAGAAGCCGGCCCTGGAGCCCCCCAGCCTGCAGGCGCCTCCTGGGCCAGGCTGCGCTGCTCCAGGCTGGGAGCCAGGGCTTGCTGAGCCCATGTGACCGCCATCTCCACGTGGCTGTGCGATGGAATCTCTGAGACATGCAAACCCATCCCCGTATCCTCCAGAGGCTTCCCACAGCATGACTGCCCTGTCCCCTGACTCCTCCACTCAGAGCTCCTGTCCTTAGCACACTTCAGCTTAATTCCTGCCCCAGGGCCTTTACACCTGTTGCTCCCTGCACCTGGAAGTCCAGGTCTCAACTCAGATGTCTCCTCCTCAGAAAGACCTCGGTGATAAGCGCTCCTTCTCTGTCATTCTCTATCCTGCCATTCTGTTCTATTTTTTTCCATAAAACGATTTCCCAGTAATCGACATATGGGTTCTTTCCTGGGTCACTGTCTGCCCTCCAACCAGAAGATCTCAGCAGAGTGGAGTTTTCCCTGCAGGATCCACAGCCCCCAGATCAGTGCCTAGCACCTCAGAGGTAGTCAATAAACATGGGAAAATCGCCTCACCTTTGCAGCCCCTCTTCCCCCTACTTGCATGAGGCTTCCTTTGTAAGGTCAGTTTCACAAAATGGGCCAGGCTTACTGCCTTCCAGCATGAGCAGAGCATAGAGGAAGTGTAAAAGAAATGTTTATGTTGAGAATTCTGGTGCTCTGATTTCTCTCTGGTTTATAAAATATTCGGGCTGCCTGCGTGGAGGTGGGAAGACAGGCACTGGGAGTTGTCTGACACAGATTATCTTAACAGCAGGGGAATCTGAAGGGATGTCGGGAGGCTCCAGGACCATCTGACAAATGACCACCTCGGGGATCCGCAGAACTCAGCGGCGCTGGGAGAGAGCACTTGAAATGCCAGCTGGAAAGGTCGTATGCACCAGCTGGAAGCGGAGCTGTGTAGCCTCATGGGCAGGCAAAAGGTGGGCACCATGCGGCCACCACTGGGAACCCCTGCAGACCCCACGCAGTAGATCACCTCGTTTTCTTTTTTTTTAGACAAATACTTTGAAGGACTTTTTTAAACTGTATTCACAGAATAACTTCTCCCAAAATGTACATCAATGGGAAGGCAGGGAATGAAGGTTTGAGCACTCCCAGAGAAGTGAGTCCTCCTCTGGGTGGTGGGCCCAGAAGGCGCGTCAGCAGCCGCAGATAACCGTGTGTCACCTGGGAGCTCGACAGAAGTGAGGAACCCCAGCTTCACCCCAGATCTCCAAACCAGAACCTGAAGTGTTGCATGTTCCCAGATGAACTGAGGCTTATTAGAGTCTAGGACATACCTTCATGTGTGTGTGTGTGTGTGTGTGTTGTGACAGCACCTGAAATCTACCCTCCTGGCAATTTTCCAGTACTGAGTACAGTATTAATAACTCTAACATGCATGCTGTACATTAGATCTCCGGACTTACTCATCCTGCATAACTGCAGCTTTAAACCTCTGACCAACACCTTCCATTTCCTCCACCACCTATCCCCTGGTAACTGCTGCTCCGCTCCCTGCGTCTATGGAGAGGACTTTTTTAGATTGCACATATCAGCGAGATCATGTACTGTTCTTCCTTACCTGGCTCATTTCACTGAGCATAACGTCTTCCGGGTCCATCCACACTGCCACAAATGGCAGGACCTCCTTTTGTAAAAGCAAATAATATTCCACTGTGTGTGTGTGTGTCACAATTCTTTATCCATCCATTTGTCTGTATAATCACTTTAATAATCATTTCACTATCTGTGTGTGTATCAAATCGTCATGTATACCTTAAATACATACAAGCTTTCTTTCAAAAATAAAATAAAATTTAACTTAAAATCAGCCTGGGACATGCCACTCTACACTCTCCAGGGCCTCTCGAGGATCAGCCGTGTGGCCGATCAGGGCAGTGAGCTCTTCCTGCTCACCGGGTCTCCTTCCCCAGCGGTAAGATGAGAGGACTCTCTCAGGTTGGCAAAGACCCAAGGGAGAGGAGGGCCAGGGAGAGGAAGCTGGGAATCCCTGGAGAAGCGGGAACCCCAGGGCCTTGGTGGGCCTCCTCGTGATGGTAAGAGGGCTACCACACTGCACAGAGCCCACTGTGGGGTGAGGGAGGCCTTAACCCGGGCAAGCTGCCCACCCTCACCATGCAGCACCCAGGTCCAGGCCACCCACCTACCCCAGCACACTGTCACCTACCGGATACCTCTTTCCTCCTGGCCTTGGCCCCCTGTCTTCCGCTTTGGAGTGGGGCCAAGGATCCCCATGAGGGCAGGACCCGTGTTTGCCATCCACCATCTCAACAACAGGAAACAATTTTTCCAAACCACGCTCCAAACCAGATGATATAAGGGGGAGATGCGTGTGTTCAACAGATGTCTGCTCAGATGCCAGTCTTCCCCAAGCCCTCTGAGCAGGAAAGCCTTCCCCACTTCTGCTCGGGACTGGCCCTCCCAGCCCAGGGGGAGCTGGCCTCCGGCTGGACACACCTCTGGGAGGCCTGGTCCTGGGCTGTGCTGAGCCAGGCTGCAAGCCCAGCCCTTCTCCAAGAGCGCTCACTGCTCTCAGTAACCTAAGGGCAGGCGCAGGCCCTGCGCAGAGGCGCCATGAGTGGCCAGGAGCAACTGGCTGCAAGTAACACACAAAGAATCAGAGCAACTAACACAAGCCTGCTGGCAAAGGCCCAGCCACAGAGAAGAATTGAGAACAGTGAACACCCTGCCGTGCAGAAGGGGAGGCAGAGACGACGGAAGTGGGGAGGGCACAGAGTGGGCACCGGCGACCCCAATCACAGTAAGAGAGGTCGGCTGATGCCAGAAGAAGCAGAGATGCAAGCATGGTATTGAGGGGTCCACAGGGCGTGATCAGCTCCAAAGATACACACTAGTCCTAATCTCTGGGGACCTGTGAACGCTGTTACCTCGTATCGCAGAAAAGCACTTTTATATGTGATTAAATTAAGAATCTGGAGGTGGGAGACAATCCCGAATTAGCAGGGCACCCTCAGTGCAATCACATGTTCATTTCCTTATAAGAAGAAGGCCAGACACCCAGAGGAGAAGGCCCGGGAAACACAGAGAAGAGCAAAGGAAAATTCTGGCCTTGAAGTCAGAAGCGAGGCAGCCACAAGCCAAGGGATGCCTGGAGCCACCAGAAACAAAGGCGCAGGAATGCATTTTCCCCTGGAGCCACTGCTGAGAGCACAGCCCTGCCAGCACCCTGCCTTCTGCCTCCAGAGCCAAGGTGTTAGTGGCTCAGTCGTGTCCGACTCTCCACGACCCCATGGACTTAGCCCACCAGGCTCCTCTGTCCATGGGATTCTGCAGGCAAGAATACTGGAGTGGGTTGCCATTTCCTTCNACAGCCCTGCCAGCACCCTGCCTTCTGCCTCCAGAGCCAAGGTGTTAGTGGCTCAGTCGTGTCCGACTCTCCACGACCCCATGGACTTAGCCCACCAGGCTCCTCTGTCCATGGGATTCTGCAGGCAAGAATACTGGAGTGGGTTGCCATTTCCTTCTCCACTCCAGAACTGGGAGGCAATACATGTCTGTTGTTTAAGCCAGTAAACTGGGGGTAATTTGTTACATTCAGAGGCAGAAATTTGATAAAAGAGGGAAACTTGATATTGGACTAAACTGGTCAAAGAAATGCTGTGGAAGACCGGGGCAGTTAAGGGGGCAGGAGGGTTGTCAGAGAGCTCAGTCCTCATCTTCTGTGGCAGAAAGTCCAAAGATAAAGTCAAAACCTGACACATCAAGAAAGAGTGCCAGGAATGCCCGCAAAGACACGATGGTGACTGTTGGAACCCACAGCCCCAAACCCTCCATGGGCCCCACTCTTGGGGATGGCCTGCGAGGAAGAGGCACACACGCTCACACACTCATTCACGGGGACTCTCACCCACATTCTCTTGCATACTCTCACACTAACAGGCACCCTTATAGTCACACACACACACACACACACAAGCAGTCACACACTCATACACACACACACATGCACTCAAAATGCATTCTCACACTTGCATGCATCCTCAAATCCGTTCACATCTACACATACAGACACACACTTATACACCACACCAGAAGGGGAGCCAGAGGGACCCCGAATCAGAGCCAGGATGTCAGCTCTGGCCCTACAGGTCCCAACCAGAAGCTGAGGAGGGCCCCCTGCACCCAGAACACAAAGGGCCACGCAGGGCCCCACACCCGAGCACTGCGCTTCCGCACCCACCTGGAGCAGGCGGGGCTGTGCCAAAGCCAGGCCACGGATGGCACTCGCCGGGCTCCAGGCCCTTTCCTGCCCCTGCCAGGCCGGCTCCTGTCCTTGTCTTACTCCGCTCTCGGGAAGCACCTCTCGCCAGCCATCTGGGGTTTGGCCGAGCCTCAGCCTCCTGGCTGCCACGTCTCACTCGGCGCTGGGCGGGTGCCAGCTCTGAGCTAAGTGAGTGCGGGCGGAGGAAGGGGAGAGCAGGGAGCAGGGACAGGGCTGCTCCTCCCCACTGTTTTCCCATCCCTTTTGAAATAGAGAGGAATAAATCCACCAGGCTTTACTCAGAGCTCCCTGGGCTCACAAGCCCTCCTGCCAGCTCGCCCTCTGCAGGCCCAAGGCCATGCCCCTCCTCTCCTGGTGTGTACTCTGCCACATCCTCACTGAATTATGGCCCCGTTTTATAGATGAGGGGAACAAAGCCTGCAGAGGCCAATGTGCCTGCCAGGTCACAGAGCCCACGGGAGGTGATCCCGGCCAGACTCCTATCCCCTGGCCCTGGAGTCTGCCTCCTGCCAGCCAGCCCCCATGGCCTCTGTGCACCCAGGTCATGCCCTGCTCCTACATCCATGCCAGCTGACTCTCCAACCAATGGGCTGGGCTCCCCATCTCCCCATGCCAGGGCCAACCAAGAGCCATGGGAACTCAGGAGGCGCCCTCGGCACGGTGTGAAGAGGCTCAAGCCCAGCCTGTCCAGACGAAGACTCTTCCCATCCTCTACACCCTGCTCCTCCCCTCCCTCATCCCAGGCGGGTGCGGCCCTCCTCCCAGTCACACAAGCCAGGAGCCTGGAGGCTGTACTGGGCACTCTCTCCCTCCCACTCACATCCCCAAAGCTCATCCCCTCCACTTCCCAACTACCCACCACCTCCTCCTTGCCTCTCCCTGCCCCTTTCTCAGCATGAGAGCCACATCTCTCTCTTCTGTTCCTCCAAGGGTGCCACCTCAGGCCCTGTCCATCCGGCACAGTCTCTTCCCAACCCCAGAGAGCTCTTCCCAAGATACACATCACAAGGTAACCACGGGTAAGATGAAATACCCCCAATGCTGCAGAACGCACTGCGACCAGATCCCTGCGTGAGGGTCACGTCAGCGTCCTGGAGGCACTGCACTCCTGTCGGTAAAGTGTGGGTGTCCCCAGGAGCACCCATTTCCCTCTGCTGTTAATCCAGGGAGCCAGTATCAAAGGTCAGGGAATAGGAACTGGAGTCAGGAGGTGCACGCAGGAGTGGGAGGAAAGCCAGCTCCTGAGACAGTCTTCCTCACCTCCCTTGTCCCATTCACTAGAAGGGACACAAACCGTCCATCCACATGACCAGCCATGGTCATAGGCCCTGGGAAATAAGAGGTCACGTTTGAGTAGTACTTTAAAAGAAAAGCCATACCCAAGACAGCCCATAGATGAGAGAGAACTGAAATAAAGATACCATGCATTCACATAGAGATGACATTTATCTCTATTCACACAGAGATACCATTGGGAACATGGAGCAGGAATGAGCAGCTACCAAAAAACCTAGTTAGGACAAATGTTTATAATTGGAAAAATACCTAGTTACTGAACTGAACAGCAGAAAGAATGAGCCAACCAACCAACTCAGAACCTGAGGGTGTGGTGGGAGCACTCCCTCTGGATGCTTCGGGATCAAGCCAGAGAAGGCAAATGGGAAAACTCAAATGACGTAGATGAACCCATATCATCCACATGATGCAGGAAAGGAGGGAGGGAGAAGAAATTTCCCAAAATTAGATGAAATATTTCAACTTAAGTGGGTTCATAGAGAACAGATCAAGATGTATGTGGAAAAAAAAAAAAAAAAAAACTTACTAAGGAAACAACTCACCGAGATACAGTATCCTGAAACCCAAGAATATCAAAGACAAAAAGAACCTTCTGACAGCTCCCAGAGAGAAAGGGCAGATCAATAAAGAGGAAAGCGTCTTCAGACAGATAAGCAAGTTTAGGATCAGGACCAAGCACCAGAGGCAACAGATAGAGACCAGCATCAGGCAGCAGTATCTGCAAAGAATTCAAGAAAAGGATCTCAAAGGGAGTGGGGCGGAGGGACACAGCCCATTCCCTGGGGCCAAAGTGACAGCAGACACAGCGGAGAACATCCAAGTCCCTTCGGGAAGGTGGGCAGTGGCAGAGGCCACGGCAGAGCAGAAGACCCACTGACCTAGCAGGTCAGCATCTTGGGGGACACTTAAACAGCTGGAATAGGGGACTCACCCCACTGTGAGCATGGGAGGTTCCTGCCTAAGTCCCTTAAGGGCTCCCCACAGCAGAGCACACCTTCGTCCCCTGGGATGGCATTTCAGACCCTCCTGATGTTGCTCCTGGCGAACACTGCCTCTTCACAGTGTCCACAGGGCCTGGCCAAGGAAGCACAGAGAAATGTGGTGGAACAAAGGAGGAGCGGGGAAGGAAGGAAAGAGAAAGAAGGGAGGGAAGCAAGAGGGAGGAAAGGAAGATGAGAAGGAAAGATGAAAGGGAAAAAAAACAAGAAAGGAAGAAAGAAATCGCAGCTAATTCTCAGCAACAGACAAGTGCAGGGGTGTGAGGACAGCAGCCAGCTCGTCCAGGGACTACCTGGGGGCCACTGCAGCCAGCCTGCAGCCAGCAGCCTCAGCCCTTCGCCCCAGCACCTCGGTCTCTCCTCCTGATGGCTTCCAGGTAATTCCTCACAAACCAAGCTTGGGCTCTGGCTTGAACTGTCCTTGTCCCCAAAGCTGGCTCAGCTGGCAGAGCAGCTGACATTTCAATGCAACATCACACTGCAGGGCCAGCCTGCTTGGGTGATGCACTTCTGACCCCAATTTCTGACTCCAACGCAACAAAGAGGGAGCATGAAGACCTCCAAAAACCCACAGCCCAGCTTCACACACACAGAGGCACACAAACAGCTGAGGGTCCAGGGAGGCAATGACGCTGGTCTGCAGTGAAACTTACCCATGGGGAGGGAGGCCCCAGGGATATGAATGGGCATTCCTCCTCACTGTTCCCACAGCACCCTGCTGCCACCCAGCTGTCCAGAGAGGAGGCTAACTGAGGGAAAGAAACAGGATCTCATGCCCTGGAGCAGAGCCGAGAGCTCTGCAGCCGTCAAGGACCACTGGATTCACGGCTAGACACGCACCCTGAGACTTTCCAGGAATGCTTCTGGCATTCAACACCACGTGCCCCAATAATTACAGGGAAAACTCACTCACTTTCTTGTATTAATTACACGAGTATTTTGTCAACATACTCTCCTGAGCATCATCCTGCCATCTGCTCCTCCCTCGCGTGTCTTCCTGTTCACTCTTGCCCACCCCTGTGCCCACACTTCCACCTCACTCCTCGACACCCCTCTGCTCAACTCAGGGGAGCCCATTCATTTGGACAGACGTGGAGGTACTTTTAGACATCTTATCTTGCAGGATGGCGCCCTTTGCATCTATGTCTCAGGGAAATCTCAAGGACTGGAGCGCAGGATGGGTGCCCATCCAGTGGGTCTTTGCCCTACACGTAGACCTGGGCCTTGCTGCTGCCTACCCACAGGGGACCAACAGCACGTCCACACTGGGATAACTGATGTTTCTCTAACAGCCCAGGCAACTCAGAGTTTACGTTTGTTAGACACAAGCTAACACACATCTGTGTCAGCACATGTCTCACTGAGGACCGTGTGGCCAGCACCAGGCCAGCACCAGGCAGGCCATCCTGGCCAGGCGAGGAGAGAGGTGCAGGTGTGCAGGGGGCAGATACGCCAGCGTCCCAGTGAGCAGAGACAACAGGGGTAGACTGAGGCCTTCCAGCGTCTCTGAGAGCCTTGTCCACGGCTGACACGGAGCTGGGACAAGAGGAACAGGCAATAGGAAGCCCAGTCTCTGCCTCCCAGCAGGATCCCTACCTGAAAGCCTCCCCAGGCCTCGGGGGTGCTGACACTGGGTTGATGGTTGCCCTAGTTCTTAGCAAGAAGGCCCTCCCTGGAGCAGGCAGGTGGGGCAAGCCAGCCCTTCTGGCCCCCAAGCTCAGAGCCCCGGCCCAGCGCCCACAGTGCCCACCCTGGCACTGCCACACAGAAGGAGATCCTAGACTAATACATCCCCGGCAGAAAAGGCCATTTATCTCTGGGCTTAACTAGCCTCTCCCAATTAGTGAAGAATAAAATGGCAGCATTTACTCTGAAGAACTGCAATGTCAGATTATTAATTAAATGCACTGCTGCTGAGCCGCCCCACACAGGAGGCCAAGCCCTCATTAAAATGGCATGAGACTAAAGCCGGGAGAGGGAGCAGAGGCAGAGGGGGAGCCAGACCTGAGACAGGAGAGCGGGAGACAGCGGTCAGGGGCAGACGCGGGGCAGACAGGGCCAGCAAGGCCACGGGCGCTGTCGCGGGGAGGGCCCCACCGTAAACCCCTTTGGGAGAATGTGCCTGCTGCAGCTGCTTCGAGTCCTTTCTCAACACGATTGGAAGAGGGGATAAACCCAGGGCACGTCGGAGGGGCTGCAGCAACACTGGGCCTCCTCTTCACGAACCTTAGCAGGGAGACACACAGGGCACAGCCTGCAGCTGGCCTTCACTCCCACGTGGCAGAGGGCAGCTCCTCCCTGGGCGCAGGGACCAGGCTGAGGCCCTTGACTCAGGCGGGGGCTGTCCTCTGGCAGTTTCCTGGGAGGAGCGCTAACGGTGCTCTCTTGGACCCTGAGACGTTGAGCCCTGTCCTCTCCTGGGGGAGAAGCCTGAAGGGCCATCCAGGAATGTCAGACCCAACCCAAAGGAGCAGGTCACAGACAGCACCGTCCACTGGGCAGGAAGGCCTTCTTCAACCGGGCACTTGGGAAAGGGTCGCTGCTTGCTAGGCTGACTTTGCTTTCCCCTGGGCCTGCCCTTCTCTTCTACCAGCAGCCCCGGAGCTGGGCGTTCTTTCTCTTCTTTTTTCCTCCAGCCATGAGTGAGATGTTGTGAAAGGTTACAGGCACCCACTCATGACGGTGGGTGCCCAGCAGCTCTAACCTTTGACAAGCACATGTGCAGCACACACACATGAATGTACATTTGTGTGCACTCCTACATGCTTCACACATGTATCCACATGCACAACACAGGCCCTTGTACATGCACATCACACGCACACATGTGCGCCCACACAACACACTACACATATGCAGAAATCCAACACGCGTGCACATGTGTTCACACGTGTGCGTGTATGTGTCGTTTCTGCACGTGTGTCACAAGTACCTCCAGGCACTTGCATGCACGAATACCCGCCCTGTTAGCTGCTCCTGGGCTCATTCTTTGCTTACTTATTTCATGGTTCTTGACACTGTCTGAAATGATGTTCATTCCTGTCTCCCCTACTCTACCTGCCCACAGTTTGTTGTGATCCACACAGCTAAAGGCTTTAGGGAAGTTAATGAAGCAGAAGTAGATGTTTTTCTGGAATTCCCTCCTGGAATTTCTTCCAAGGAGTAAGCGTCTTTTATTTTCATGGTTGCAGTCACCATCTGCAGTGATTTTGGAGCCCAAGAAAATAAAGTCTGTCACTGTTTCCATGGAACCGGGGGCTTGTCCCCACCCCAGTCTGGGCGGGGCTTATCTCCACCCCAGTCTGGGCGGGGCTTCTGCTGTACTTCCTGTGTGCTAGGTGGGGACAGTCCCCATTCCTGTTTGCTCAGTTACTCCCCTCAAGGCAGGGTGAGGGGCACCGGTGACCCTAGTTCAGAGATGAGGAAGCAGGCTGAGTGGTCAGTCAGCCTCCAGGGGGGTCATCCACCACAACTTGAATCTTGTCCACCCAGGAGCTCTACCTAGAAAGCTGACCTTGAGAGAGTCCGGGAAGCGGCCAGTGGAGAGTCCCCTGGGTTTGAGAAAAGGGTGGGCTCTGGACAGTGGTGGGAGCCATTCTTGGCTGGGAGAAGCCTGGGAAGGTGGGCAGTGAAAGTGAGCTGGAAGGCAGAAAGGAAGGAGAGGACCTTCCTGGAGGGCAGGACAGGCAGGCCAAGCCAGGATGTCCACACAGAGTCGTTACCTCTGGCTGGGTCTTGGCACAAGCACCTCAGCATGGAGAACCAGCCCTACCTAGTCCCTGGCCTCTCCCTGCCAACACTATCCCCCGCCCTGCACGCCCATGCTCCAGCTTGCTGTATTTGCACCATCCCAGGCCCAACTTGAAAGTCACCTCTTCCATGGAGCCTTCCGGGATTGAACCCTGTTGGAGCACGTGGCACTTTCTATTGGCATGTACATTTGCCAGTCCGTTTCCCTGCTCATGGTCCCCTCTCTGTGCTCACTGTGCCCAGCACCAGCACGCAGCCTGAGGCATAGAGGACGGGTCTGGAAAATCAGGAAGGGGACTGGACAGAGAGGCAGGAAAACCACTGGAGCTCCTTAGAGATGACTGGGCCCTGGAGGAGGTGGAGAGGGAGAAAAGCAAGGGCCGAATCGCGGGGCCTCCCACGGGGTCCCAGCAGAGAGAAAGGGGCCAAGAGGGCTCTGAAACAAGTCAGTCGCTGGGGCGGGGCGTGAGTGGAGCCGGTTCCTGAGCGCTTCCTATAGGCTAGGCGCCGGGCCGTCTCGGCTCAAGTGCAGATGATGGGAGGCGGGATGTTGAGAAATACCGCCAGGGCCGGCAGCTCCAAGTGATGGGATCCACCCACTAAGTTTTTGTACTCTCGCGCCTTGCGAGCCCAGCGCAGCCCGCCCGAGCTCCCGGCGAATAAGGGGCGGGGCTCGCAGCCTGTTGCCCGCAGCACTGCGGGGTCAGACCCTGGACCCAGACGCCGTGTCGCCAGTCCGGGTGCCCGGCGGGAAGGGGCAGGGCCGGACCCCAGCGCAGCGCCCAGCCGCGGCGCCTCTCACCTGTCTTCCCGCGCCTCGCACCCCGGCAGGAAGTGCGGGCCTCGGTGCAGAGCGGAGAAACTGCCGGAGGTCGGGGAGAGGAGTACGGAGGGGAGAGGCGGCGACCAGAGGGTGGGGAGCTACGGTTCCTGTCATGTGACCCCCCTCCCCTCGACTTTCTCGCAGCCCTGCCCGGCGTGGCGGGAGACGGTCGGAGGACGGTCTCCTCCGGACACTTGGTCTCTGGGCCTCAGGTGAGTGGGTGCAGAGTTGGGGTGCGGGGGAGGAGGCGGATCATCAGAGGAGTGGGAGAGAGAATTGAAGCCCAGAAGCTGCTGGTGGCTGGCCGGGGGAGGGGTGAGAACCGCAGCTGAGCGGCAGAGGGGCCCCTTCCTTCCTCCCTTTCTCACCGCTGGTGCTGTACCCACGCCCCCCTCCTCCCGCATCTGGGTTCCTTGGGGAACCCTGGCGGACGCAGTCCCGGAAGCTGGACCACCAGGTAGAAGACAGAGGAGGTCCCAGCAGGTCCAGATTCGAGGTGCT
The DNA here is from genome assembly GCA_006410675.1 of Oreotragus oreotragus. Classification (NCBI taxonomy): domain Eukaryota; kingdom Metazoa; phylum Chordata; class Mammalia; order Artiodactyla; family Bovidae; genus Oreotragus; species Oreotragus oreotragus. The sequence continues at coordinate 84,965 of SJYX01003268.1, forward strand.
GCTGCAAATGCTGAATCCTGGGAACTGTTGGGGTTCGGGGCCGAAACTATTTCGGTCCCAGTGGGAGAATTAGCACGTGGAATTGTCTCTTGCCAAAGGGTGCTGGTGAAGGCATGTGGCCCCTGGGAGCAGGTTGGAGGAGCGCAGAGCTGGCCTTGTGCCCCCACCGTGCTTAAAACGGTGGCTACACCTGGCTTTGGCTTCCTTTGTGAGTCCCATCTTTCGGAGCCCTTTGGACTCCTTTCTCCCCATTTGACAGATGGGAACACTGAGGCCATATGTTGCTTTGAGATGTGGCTGGACACTGAGCCAGGTCTCTTCCAACAGGATTTCTCTTCATTACTGACCATGCCAGGGCCAAGACTGTGAGGCTCCCTCAACAACCGCCCCACATCTCTCCCAGGAAGGGGCGCGTTGCCGCCCCAACTTCCACCCCACCGCAGAGATGCAGAGACAGTGGTCGCTGCAGGCCCCAGGGGAGCCAGAAGCCGAGCCAGGGGGCGAGGAGCTATGTGAGCAGGAGATGGAGAGGCTGTGCCTCTCCCAGCAGCCGGTGCGGGTGCTGCCGTACGCCATGGTGGACAAGCGCCTTATCCGGTGGGTACCGGAGAACAGTGCCGAACTCTACCGGGGCCGAGCAGTGAGGGGGGGGCGGGGGGGGAGGCGGA
>SJYX01003268.1:85761-166192 GCA_006410675.1 Oreotragus oreotragus
CCAGGGTGCTGCTCTGCCTGGCCAGGTGAGCATGCTGGCTGACTCAGGGCACCCCACTCCCCATCACCACCCCATCCCAGGCAGCTACGGGAGCCCGAGGGGGTGAAGACCTCCTGCTGGCAGCAGTGGCGTCGCAGGCGGCAGACTGCGGGCCGGCGACTCGGGGAGGCAGCTCAGCGGCTGACCCGGGGCTGTGGGCTCTGGGAGGGGGCTCTCTACGAGATCGGCGGTACGACCTGAAACCCAATCCCCACCTCCCTCCTCCCCTCTCTGGAGTCTCAGCGTCTAGTTTAGAAACCAGAAGAGGGAATCAACCCCCTTTGCCGGTGCACCGTTTTCCCCCCCACCAATCACCCGCCCCCCAGTCACGTGGCTTTGAGGTCACACACCCGCCTCTGTCCCCAGAGCCAGCCCCCCCAAAACATTGATGGACGATGGCGCGCCCTCGTGGCTGTTAGAGGTACTGCTAGGCAAGCCTCCGGAACTGGCCATAAAGCTGAGGTCCTGGGGAGGCTAGTCACCCACACCCCCGCCGGGTTGGTCAGCCCTAGGATGACCAGTCGGGCCCACGGCTGGGCGCCTCCTGACTACCCTGCTGTCCCCCGCAGGCCTCTTTGGCACTGGAATCCAGTCCTATTTCACCTTCCTTCGCTTCCTGCTGCTACTTAACCTGCTGACCCTGCTTCTGACCAGTGGCTTCGTTCTGCTGCCTCTGGTCTGGCTCCGGCCCCCTGACCCAGGACCGGCTCTGAACTTCAGTGAGTGCCCGGCCCATGGAGAGAACAGTTCCCCTGAGCTCACCTGAATCCTGGGGGTGGTCCAGCATTCTTGTGCTGGGACAGCCCCAACCCTGTGTGTCCCATCCCTGGGCATCAACCTGCTTGGGTCCAGCCCTGAGACTCTGCCTGACCTTACCATTTGCGTGCCAGCCTCCTGACTGGCTCTCAGGACCCTGCTCAGGCCCCTAAGATTGGGGGCTACGGAGTGGGAGGGGCAGAGCCTCCCCTATGCCTTGGGGACCCTCCCCTATGGGACCCCTCTCCCTTTTTAACAGCTCTCCAGTGTCCTGGTAGTAGCCACCTACCGCATACCGGTGTTTCCAAGTTCAACAATCTACTCTGGAATGTTTTTACCGGCAGGGTGAGTGAGTCTGTCCCGGCCAAGGAGCAAGGAGGCTGGGGGACCTGGGGATATGGCCTCAGGAGACCCCAGTCTAAGATGACCCCCACCCCTCCAAGGGCATGTTGGCGTCCAGGGGGACAGTCCTGCATAGACAGGCTGTCTGGGTCAGCAGCGGAGTCACGAGAGAGGCTGAGGCTGCTGTGCACTGTCCTTGCCCATGCATGTGCGCATAGCCCTCAGAGCCCAGGTGGGGTGGGGGTAGGAGGGACAGGAAGGGAAAAGCCCAGGCTTCTGGGATAAGCACCACCCTACACTCATTCCTGGAAGCCACCGTGTGGTTCCTGTGTGGGCTGCCGTGTTCCCGTTCTGGCTCTTTCTTCCAAGCTGTGTGTCCTTGGACGAGTTGCCTAACCCCTCTGGGCCTCTGCGAAATGAGGATATTCTTATTCTCTACCCGATGGGGTTATTGTGAGGGTTAATAGCAAGAAAACACTCAGCACACAGCCTGGGTCCACCGTTATCATTGTCTGACATCCGCAGGCCTTCAACAACACCTATCTCTTTTACGGAGCGTACCGGGCGGGGCCCGAGAGCAGCTCAACATACAGCATCCGCCTGGCCTATCTCCTGAGCCCACTGGCCTGCCTGCTCCTCTGCTTCTGTGGGATTCTGCGGAGGTGAGAGCAGAGCCCCAGGTCTCCCCGATCATTCCGCCTCAGTGTGGTCCACTTAAGCTGGTGGGGAGTCCCTGACGACAGACCTCAGGCCCGGAACTCTGCATTCCCAGCTGCAGAACTCAAGAGGCACAGCCACCACTCCTGTATCCCCACCCCACCCCCCAGTCAGGCCAAGGTCCAAGCCTGCCCCTGGGGCTGCCCGGGGCTTCCCACCCCAGAGCAGGGCTGAGCCAAGGCTGAGCCCTGCACCCCACTGCCCCCTCCAGGATGGTGACGGGGCTGCCACAGAGGATGTTCCTGGGCCAGGACTACCGGTCGCCTCTCAGCGCAAAGGTCTTCTCATCCTGGGACTTCTGCATCCGGGGGCAGGAGGCCGCCACCATCAAGAGGCATGAGATCAGCAATGAATTCAAGGTGTGCGTGCGTGAGGATGTGCATGAATGTGAGATGTGAGTGTAAGTGTGAATGAGTGTGAGAGCGCATGGGACTTTGTATATGAGTGTGTGGCTTGAGTGTGGGAGTGTGAGAGTGTGTGTGCACACAAGATTTTCCAGCTTGAGGGAGGTGGGGTGCTGGGCCATGCTGGGGTGTGAGCACTCACCTGTATGGTGCTGGGGTGGGGGGCTCAGAGCAGAGCAGAGCCTGGGGGTGGAGGTGGGCTTGAGTGTGAACCCGTCTGTCCCCAGCCTACTATCACCCCAACTGTGCCTAGGGCTTGCAGCCTGTTTCCCCAACCTGGGGCTGTTTGCTGGCCCCGCCCCCCTTCCCCCGGGGCCAGCCCTAACCGCCCCCTGCCCTGCCCACGTCACAGATGGAGCTGGAGGAGGGGCGTCACTTGCTGCTGCTCCAGCAGCAGACCCGGGCTCAGAGGGCCTGCCACATACTCACCTACCTGCGGGTCAATGTCCTCATCGGGCTCCTGGTGGTTGGAGCCATCAGCGCCATCTTCTGGGCCACCAAGTACTCGCAGGACAACAAGGAGGTGCCAGGCGACCGGCATGCGTTTACTTCATCCCAGCCCGTTCTGGGGGAGGGCAGGGGATGGCCCCACTTTGCAGGAAAAGAAACTGAGACTCCGAGGGGTTAAAGCAATTTGCCCAAGGTCACGACCAGGTCAGACTGGCTCTGCCTGTGGCCATCCCCCCACCGCCATGCTGTCACTGGGAAGAGTCCGGGGCTCCCAGAAGCCCGCCCTGCCTCAGAGCAACACTTGAAGGGGTCGTAGGGGATGGGCGAGCTGCTGGGGGCCCTCTGGCCCGCGGCACCCCCTTACCTGCTTCTCCCCACAGGAGTCCTTGTTTCTGCTGCTCCAGTACCTGCCCCCTGGGGTCATCGCCCTGGTCAACTTTCTGGGTCCCCTGCTCTTCGTTTTCCTGGTCCAGCTGGAGAACTACCCTCCCAACACTGAGGTCAACCTCACCCTTATCTGGTGAGTGCCACCTGGGGGGTGACAGGTGTGATAGTGTGTGGAGGGCAGGGAAACACTCTGTCCTGCCACCTGTCTTGATTATCGCCTGGTACTGGGGGCCCCGAGCAAGGGAAGGCAGGCAGCTGCCCTCACACACAGTCTCGGGGGGCCCGTCTAAGGTTCTTCAGTCCCCACCATCCAAAGCAAGCCAGTTATTTTTTTTTTCGGGGACACGGAGTACTATAGTCATCCCCTCTAGGAACACAGCTCCCTCCCATGTGCCCTGAGGGTTTACAGCCCTCACCTTGATAACCCTCACGTGACCTGTGAAATTAAGACCATCTTCATCACCACTGGATAGATGAGGAAACTGAGGTTTGAAGGGGTCAAATGCCTCAGGCAAGGGAATCTCCCCATGCCTGCCGAGTGCAGGTTCACACTCAAGCCCACCTCCACCCCCAGGCTCTGCTCTGTCTCCCCTCTCAGGACTCAGGTCCTGCCTTGGACCCAGCCACCGCCTCCCTAGCCCCCCAGCTCCAGCTCAGGTTCTCTGCCAACCACCCGCCATTCGGCAGGGCCTGCTTTTCCTAGGCCTTCCCTGACACAGAAGATGTCCACAGCCCATTCCGAGTCCCTCCAAGGTAGACTGGTTTGAAACTTTATTATTGGAATGGGTAATAACACGTACACATAGGTAATCAGTTCAGCTCAGTTCAGTTGCTCAGTCGTGTCTGACTCTTTGTGACCCCATGGACCGCAGCACACCAGGCCTCCCTGTCCACCACCAACTCCCAGAGCTTACTCAAACTTATGTCCATCGAATCGGTAATGCCATCTAACCATCTCATCCTCTGTCATCCCCTTCTCCTCTTGCCTTCAACCTTTCCCAGCATCAGGGTCTTTTCAAATAAGTCAGTTCTTCGCATGAGATGGCCAAAGTATTAGAGTTTCAGCTTCAGCATCAGTCCTTCCAATGAATATTCAGGACTGATTTCCTTTAGGATGGACTGGTTGGATCTCCGACTGGTTGGATCTCCTTGCAGTCCAAGGGACTCTCAAGAGTCTTCTCCAACACCACAGTTCAAAAGCATCAGTTCTTTGGTGCTCAGCTTTCTCTATAGTCCAACTCTCACATTCATACATGACTATGGAAAAAACTATAGCTTTGACTACACATAGGTAATAGCACATGCAATTCAAAATGCTCAAAGGATGAAAGACAAAAATAAGCCTCTACCCACCCATGCCTTCCTCAACAGAAGAACCAGTTTCCACCAGCCTCTTGCCATGCATCAGCATTCAAAGTCCACACTTTGTGAGAATTCCCCTGCAGTCCAGTGGTTAAGACTCCCTGGAAATGGCACCCCACTCCAGTGTTCTTGCCTGGAGAATCCCAGGGACAGGGGAGCCTGGTGGGCTGCCGTCTATGGGGTTGCACAGAGTCGGACACAACTAAAGTGACTTAGCAGCAGCAGCAGCTTCCAAAGCAGGTGACGCAGGTTCAGTCACAGAATACAGACAAAAAGTAAAAAAAAAAGAAAGTCCACACTTGTATATAACATGCAGTGATGGTTCTGGGTTAGGCCACCCTACCTGTGTCATCCAGTTATATATTATTCAGGAGTATGCACGCACATGTTTGCGGTATATGGACAGTGTGAATAGCGTGCTCAGTCGCGTCGAACTCTTTGCGACCCCATGGACTATAGCCCGCTAGTCTCCTCTGTCTGTAGGATTCTCCAGGCAAGAATACTGGAGAGGGTTGCCATTTACTTCTCCAGGGGCTCTTCCTGACCCAGGGGTTGAACCCGTGTCTCCTGCATTGCAGGCAGATTATTTGCCCACTAAGCCACCTGGGAATAGGCCTTAGAAGAATGATCTCACCTGCATTAATGACTTAAAGCCCTGTGTGTGCCTCCTGTGACTCTCCAAGCTGGGTGTTGTAGGAAGGATGGCTGGACCGTTCACTGTTTCCCAAACTGATCTAAACAGAATCATTCTCCTGTGAGTTGTCTGGGGAACGCACTTTGGGAAACATTGACATGGATGGAGCAGGTTGGAAGGAAGCTGGGCCCTGGGTTTACAGGGGGCCAGTCCCAGGAAAAAAACTGAGGTTGTGCAGATGTCAGCCACACCTGCGTCCTGGGTAGATGTGCCCTGTACCCGGGCTACTCCCCTGACACAGTCTCTGCCCCCACCCCAACCCCCAGGTGCGTGGTGCTCAAGCTGGCCAGCCTGGGGATGTTCTCCTTCTCGCTGGGCCAGACTGTGCTGTGCATCGGCAGAAACAACACCGGCTGTGAGTCCTACGGCTACAACGCCTGTGACTACCAGGTGGCTGCTGGCTCCATCCGGGCCTCTCCCTTTGTCCTCTGCAGAGCCCCACCTCTTTGATCTCCTTGCCCCTCTCTGGTCTCACCTTTGTGAGAGGCTGTGGGCACAGCTGTGCACCCAGCAGTCGCCTCCAGGGAGTGCCATTCGCATCACACTGCCCTGTGCAGAGGAGGCAGCTCCAGCTGGATTTTAACTTAGCTAATCATATAAGACTCCAGGCACGGCTCCTATACTTCAGGATCCCCCCATCGGGTGGGTGAGGGGTGGTTGGGCACCGAGGGTAGTGACAGATGCCCCCTCTGACCAGTGCTGGGAGAATTCGGTGGGGGAGGAGCTGTACAAACTCAGCATCTTCAACTTCCTCCTCACGGTGGCCTTCGCCTTCCTTGTCAGCCTGCCTAGGAGGTGAGCCACGTGGGGACCCCACGGGGGTGGTGTGGGCGTGTCTGGGGGGATGGCCAGTGGCCACAGCCAAGGCTGCGAGCAGTTCTACACTCGTGTGTCCCATGTGAGTGCATGTGTGCGAAGGTCCAGGGCCCGAACCAGCGAGGTTCACGCACTCCTCCCGGGTGGTGGGGACCTGTTCCCTCCCTCCCCCAGGATGTTGGTTGAGCGGTTCTCCGGCCGGTTCTGGGCTTGGCTGGACCGAGAGGAATTCCTGGTGCCCAAAAACGTGCTGGACATCGTGGAAGGGCAGACGGTCACCTGGATGGGCCTCTTCTACTGCCCCCTGCTGCCCCTGCTCAACAGCGTCTTCATCTTCCTCACCTTCTACATCAAGAAGGTGAGGACTCTGGGAAAGGGAGGGTGCAGGGGTGCACCTGCGTGGGCACCTTGAGCGCCATTGGCGGGGCAGCCCTCACATCCTATGGCTGCCCAGCCAGCCACTTCCAGTCTGCACACTGCACCTCCGGTCTGCAGACTGTGCTGACCAGTCACTTCCAGGCTGCAGACTGTGCTGACCGGTCACTTCCGGGCTGCAGACTGCTTGACTGGCACTTCTGCACACTGCACTGAGGATGCCCCCCCCCATGTCCTTGTTCCCCCTCCCTCCAGTACACCCTGCTGAGGAACTCCAGGGCGTCCCCTCGGCGATTCCGCGCCTCCAGCTCCATCTTCTTCTTCCAGCTGGTGCTCCTCCTAGGCCTGCTCCTGGCCGCTGTGCCCCTGGGCTATGTGATCAGCAGGTAAGCGGAGCAGAGGGCCCTAGGCGGCTGGGCCGGTGGCTCCTCGTCTGGGCGCTGACCCTGGCCCTCCTCTGTCCATCTCTCTCCCAGCATCCACTCCTCCTGGGACTGTGGCCTCTTCGCCAACTACTCGGCCCCCTGGCAGGTGGTCCCTGAGCTGGTGGCCCTCTGGCTCCCACCCCCCAGCCAGCGCATCCTCCACTACCTGGGCTCCCACGCCTTCAGCTTCCCGCTTCTCATCCTGCTCAGGTGCCTTTCAGGGCAGGGGGCTCCAAGGGAACGAGCACCTGGGAGGGGAGGATCCTTTCGTCCATGGGCACCCCAGCCAGTCTCAGGGGATCCAGGAGCCAGACAAGGAGAGCCAGGGATGGAGAGGGGTCAGGTCTGGTGGCCTGGAGGTTCCCCGGTGCCCCTGGGCAAGCGCCCTTACATCCTCACCTGTAAAAGCCCCTGAAATGACCACTGGGGCAGTACGGTGCCTGGTGCAGACGCACTGCCATGGCAGAGCCTGGCATGCAGAGGAGAGGGACTGAGCGACCCGCGGGAAGAAGGAGAGGAGAGAGAAAGCCGTATCTGGGATCCTGGAAGAGAGAGGACCCCTAGGGGTGTTTCCTAAGAGATTGAGGAGGGAAAGGAGGAAGTAGTGGGCTGACTGACCATGCCTCCCCTTCTCTCCAAAGCCTTGCCCTGACCGTGTGCATCTCCCAGTCCCAGGCCAGTTCCAGAGCCATCCGGAGACTGCGGAAGCAGCTGGTGTGGGTAAGTATACACAGGACTGGGGCCACGGGGACTGCTGCCGAGACCCTGTTGTTCGTAGTGATGCTTTCCAAGGCCCACTTGACTTCACATTCCAGGATGTCTGGCTCTAGCTGAGTGACCACACCATCATGGTTATCTGGGCTACTAAGATCTTTTTTGTACAGTGCTTCTGTGTATTCTTCCCACCTCTTCTTAATATCTTCTGCTCTGTTAGGTCCCTACATGTGTGCCCCACCTCTAACAGGCCCTGACAATTCCTGGTCTCTGGCTCCTGAGGGAGGAGGACTCCCTGTCTGGCCCGAGTGCTTACTTTTCTGCATTCAAGCCATTCTGGCTGCCCAGCCTGAGGGTTCCCAAGGCAGCCAGTGGGTGGTCAACCTCCTCCAGCCTAACACTCTCCTTCCAGGGCTGGCCAACTCCCAGGAGGGTTACAGAGCCTGGTGGCAACTGCAGTGTTCCTGCCCTGCCCAGCAAGTGAGGGGAGGCCCCGGAGGAAACTCCCTCCTGCCCCATATCATCACCCACACGCTCCTCTTTCCTTCCATCCTGTGGGGCAGCAGCTGCCTCCTCCAGCCACCTAGGGCTCCCAACCCCTGCCATGCCTCTTCTTTGGGGACCTTGGTCTGCCTAAAGTCCACTGCCCTCCTTCTGATAACACAGCCCTGTGTTTGTCAGGAGCCACTCCCCACCACCTGCCCACAGGTCCCGTGGAGGTAAAGGGTCACACAACCCAGGCAGGACAACCCGGCCGCAGTGAACACAGGCTTAGGGACAAGAACTTGCCACAAGTCAGCCTACTGGGTTAAATCCAGAAACTACTGCTGCAACTGGGGCTTCCCTGGTGGCTCAGATAGTAAAGAATCCGCCTGCAATGCAGGAGACCCAGGTTCGATCCCCGGGTTGGGAAGATCGCCTGGAGGAGGGCATAAGTCAGGAAAATCCCCATGGAAGAGGAGCCTGGTGGGCTGCAGTCTAAGGGGTCACAAAGAGTCGGACACAACTGAGCAACTAGCACTGCCATAACTACTAGAAAAGCTATTTTCCCTGGGGTTGTTAAAATGTACAAACCTGAGGGCGCATCTACCTTCAGCCTTTTGTTCTGGATGAATAAAAGAGCATGAATGAAATCTGCACTGCGAGGAGTACAGCCAAGAGCCGGAGAAAGTAAGAGACTCAGAATTTCCTCGGTTACCTGGATCCAGCCCCTGGCATAGGCTGCCATGCGCTCCTCCAGGGGATCTTCCCAACCCAGGATAAAGTCTCCCACATTGCAGGCAGATTCTTTCCTGACTGATCCAGCAGGGAAGCCCACAATAGAACACTATTTGTCCATAAAAAGCAGCCATGAAATTAAAAGGTGCTTGTTCCTTGGGAGAAAAGCTATAACAAACCTAGACAGCATATTCAAAAGCAGAGATATCACTTTGCCCACAAAAGTCTGAGTCAGAGCTATGGCTTTCCCAGGGGTTGTGAGAGCTGGACCATAAAGAAGGCTGAGCAGCAAAAGAGTGGATGCTTTTGAACTGTGGTGTTGGAGAAGACTCTTGAGAGTCCCTTGGACTGCAAGGAGATCCAACCAGNTGCCCACAAAAGTCTGAGTCAGAGCTATGGCTTTCCCAGGGGTTGTGAGAGCTGGACCATAAAGAAGGCTGAGCAGCAAAAGAGTGGATGCTTTTGAACTGTGGTGTTGGAGAAGACTCTTGAGAGTCCCTTGGACTGCAAGGAGATCCAACCAGTCCATCCGAAAGGAGATCAACCCTGAATATTCATTGGAAGAACTGATGCTGAAGCTGAAGCTCCAAAACTTTGGCCACCTGACGCAAAGAGCTGACTCATTGGAAAAGGCCCTGATGCTGGGAAAGATTGAGGGCAGGAGGAAAAGATGACAGAGGATGAGACGGTTGGATGGCATCACCGAATCAACGGACGTGAGTCTGAACAAACTCTGGGAGATAGTGAAGGACAGGGAAGCTTGGCATCCTGCAGTCCCTGGGGTCACAAAGAGCTGGACAGGACTGAGCGACTACACAGCAGCAACAAAAGGTAATAAAGTTCTGGACTTCCCTGGTGGCACAGCAGATAAGAAGCTTCCTGCCAGTGCAGGGAACACAGCTTTGATCCCTAGACTAGGAAGATTCCACACAGCAACTAAGCCCATGTGTTACAACTACTAAGCCCAAACTCTAGAGCCCAGGAGTCACAACTCCTGAGCTCCTGTGCCACAAGAGAAGCCACGCCAACAAGAAGCCCACACACTGCAACCAAGAATAGCCCCTGCCGGCCGCAGCTAGAGACAGGCCCATGGAGAGCAGCAAACCCCTAGAGCAGCCAAAACAAATAAATAAAGGTCCGGTCAGTCGCTCAGTGACGGTGATGGACTCAGAGAAAGTCAAGCAGTCCTGCCACACGCTGCAACACAGAAGAACCTCGAAAGCAGTAACTGAATGAAGTTAGACACAAAAGGACAAACATCATGTGATCACATCTACGTGAAAAGTACTGTATAAGCAAATCTGAGTCAGAAAGTAGAATAGTGGTTCTCAGGCACGAAGGGGACAGGGCACTTGAGTCTGATAGCCACAGGGTCTGGGGTTTCTTTTGGGGGTGATGAACGTGTTCTCAAACTAATTGGTGATGGTTGCACAACTCTATTAGCATACTAAAGCCATTGAATTTTATTTTAAATGGGTGAAATATATGGTATGTGAATTCTATCTCAGTAAGTCATTACCCAAAAAAAGGCACAATGACAAGAAAAAATTTGAAAGCACGTGCGCTGCTGTATTACAAACTGTCTTGATGGTAAGAGCTTTATTTCAATGGAATTGGTGTTCTCTGTATTTTAAATTATGACTTAGAAACATTATTCTGATGAAGGGTCCGTGGGCCTCAACAGACTACCAGGGTTCACGACACAACCAGAGTGAGGAGGACGAAGGCCGGAACACGTGTGCCGTGATGCAGCTGTGCCACGGGCCAGAACAAAGAGAACAGGAGGGCCTCCTGAAACTGGGGCGGTGAGGAGCCAGCCACGCATATGGGACTCCCAACACTTAGTACAGAGGCCCAGAGGTTCTTGGAGACACCCCCGACTCCATCTGCTCTGCTAACACAACCCCAGATGAGCCCACGGGGTCCCGGCTTCCTTGTGCACTCAGACCTTTGACTTGCCTTAGGCCCCAGTTAAAACTTCCCACCTTCAGGTTGTCTTTACGTCTAACTGCAGCCTAGACAATCAGCTCCCTCCTAGGACCGGGACAAGGGCTATCTGTAACATGGGCAGAGCCTACACTCCCATTGGTGGGAATGTATGATCTTTGGAAAGCTCATCCCTGGCCCGCAGGATAGAAGAGAGGGAGCTGGGTAAACTAAGTCATAAGGGATCTTGAATGCTGGTTTACCCAGTGGATGAAGAAGAACCATTGAAGGCGCTTGGGGGAAGGTACAGCAAGACAGACTAGAGCAGGAGAAACGGGAGTCAGGAGAAGGGGCAAGACAGGCAGAGATCTGGGAGAGAGAGAAGGCAGCGGGCCCTGCTGCTAGCCCCAGCAGCAGCAGCCTGGCTCCACACTGGGCACCCAGCCCTCCTTGTCTGTGTCCCAGAGCTTCAGATCATAGACTCTACCCCTGGAGCCAGTGGACATGTGACCAGACCTGGCTGATGGAAGCCCTGCTCCCTGCCCTGGCCACAGGGATTGCTCAGCACTTGACACGTGACCTAACCTAAGCCAGTAAGAACTAGACTCAGGACACCTGAAACCCCACGGGGAAAGGTGGTCTTACTGCTGGGCTGGAAGCTGGTGGGGGGTGAGCCTGCAGCCCTGCACTGGAGAGTGCCTGCTGAGGTCACGCCAAGGAGGAGGGAAGCAGAGCTGAAAGAGGGCAGCGGGCCTGAGCATCCTCTTGTGGCCTGAAATGATTCACACGGGGTTTTCTGGACGTGCACTGGCAGGGGTCTGGCCCTGGGGATCGCCCTCCGGGGGGCCAGGGCACAGACGTGTTAGTGACAGGACAGGAGCAAGGAGTCAGCCCCACAGTCACACCCTCCAGGTTTACGCCCAAAGAAGAAATTAGAGGACAGGCTCTCTGCCTCAGAGGATGGTGGTAGGAAGGTAGGAAGGGATGGGAAGGGAGGAAGAAATCAGAGGACAGGTTCTCCCCCTTCTTCCCTGGCCAGTGGCTCCAGACAGCTCTCCACCTCCAAAAGCTGCTCCTCCGTCTTACAGAGTAGGCCACTCACCAACCTGGCGTGCCTTTCCCCTCCCCAGCCCACTGCCGGCACGAGCTCTTCTCTCCTTCCAGGCTGGAAATCTTTCCCACATCCTGGCTAATTGTATTCAGGTGAGGAGGATTTGGCAGAAGAAATGTCGTGTTTGTGTGTGTGTGCGCGCACACATGTAAGTGTATGTGGGGGTGCGTGTGCATGCATGCGTGTGTGTGTCTCCGCCCCAGCCCTGGCAGCTGTCCCAGGAATGCTATGTCGACAGGAAGGGACGGAGGACCCTCAGCCGCAGTCTGTGTCCTGACGGGCTCTCGGTGACGTCAGTGGCTCTTGGCCGCATCCCGTAAACATCTGGTCTCCTTATTCTGACCCAGGAATTCCATTTCAGAATAGTCACGGCCACATCTGGCAACCCGTCCCAGGCTAGTTACGGCCTGGGGCGGGGAGAGCGTCCTACTCAGGGGCCTGCCTCCCTCCTCCCCACGCCCAGCCCCAGCTCAGCCCATGGAGCCCCCAGAAATGATGAGTATCTGCGCTGCGCTCCATTCGTCTCTGCGTACTCTCCGGCTTTGGCACCCCGAGGAAAATACCACCTCGTAGTAACAAGGGCCATTCGCTATCAAATGCCAGCTGTGGGCCCTGCTTCATTGAATCCTCCTAACAACCCATCAGATTTACCTTTCACAAAGAAATCGGCGGCTCTGTCGGGGAGGGAAGGAGCCAGAATCAGACACACCCTGTTTGTGGGACCGTGTCTGACTTCCGCGCACAGAACCCCACACAGTGACAATGCTCTGTAAGTCGAAACCCTGAGTCAGAGGCAGGAGGCCGCGGAACCCAGCAAGCATCCCACCTCAACACGCGAGAAAGTCAGGCGCCAACCCCGGGGCCACGCGGAACATGAAAGTAACAACGCAGTGGTGATCGCAGCGCGCGGCGGAGGCCCTGCTCAGCTCCAGCCCTCGGAAATACAGGCCGAGCAGCTCTCCCAGGTTCTCAAGAGAAACGGGAAATCTGGAGCTCTCTGAGAAACTTGTCAAACACTGAGAAGGCCAAACAAAACTCATCTGTGGGTGGACATGGCACGCAGCCCGCCGCTCGCAAGCTCCGCCCCGCACGATCAGAACACTGAGCTTCAGATACCGTTCCCTCGGTCAGGGGCAAGGCAGGGGCTCCAGACGGGGTTTCAGAGTCCAGATTCATTCAGACTTTCAGGTTACACGTGTGCATCTACCTGCCAGCCTTCCCCTGAAAGGGTTTCACTGAACCGCTTCCCCAGCTGAAATTCAGAACAGTCTTTGAAAGACCATGCCTTTCCTGCCAGCCTTGCAAACAATGCTACTCAGGAGCACTGCACCTCAGTTGCAGGGAATAGAACAGGCCAAACGGGGCTGAGAGAGACTCCTTGACTAATAGAAGCCTGCCTGGAGTGTTCTTGCCTGGAGAATCCCAGGCTGGAGAATCCCAGTGTTCTTGCCTGGGGAATCCCAGGGACGGAGGAGCCTGGTGGGCTGCCGTCTATGGAGTCGCACAGAGTCGGACATGACTGAAGNCTCCTTGACTAATAGAAGCCTGCCTGGAGTGTTCTTGCCTGGAGAATCCCAGGCTGGAGAATCCCAGTGTTCTTGCCTGGGGAATCCCAGGGACGGAGGAGCCTGGTGGGCTGCCGTCTATGGAGTCGCACAGAGTCGGACATGACTGAAGCAACTTAGCAGCAGCAGCAGCCAGTCACTGCTGCTCATCCCCCAAGAAGCCACCATACATCCATGTTCTGTGCTCAAGCTCTACCTAATGCAACAGACCAGGGAGAGAGAGTTGCTTGCTCCACCAAGGGAAAGTGAGGATGGGAGATCATCTTCTCCCAGACATGCCCACTTCCTGTCTGCCATGTGCGGCATTCACAGAGAGAGAGGCAGGACCAGGTCCTGCTCTCCCATGGATGGCGGCAGGCCAGATGCTCTGAATACACAGTTGTGGCTCCCACACAGAATTACTAAAATTCAGTGTTATACTGTAACCAATGTCATAAGACATAAAATGAATAAACATTGAAAAAGAAAATGCAAAAATATTAATGAATTGCAGATGATAATAGCATATGTAAAAAATTCTCACCCCCCCACACCAAAAAAAAGAATCCAACAAAACAGGACAAAAAAATAATACAGAAGTTCATGAAAATGCCTAGATGTGAAATAAATATAGAAACGTGTGCATCTGGAGTAGTAACGTGCGCATCTGGAGCGCAAACATGGGAAACATCCAATTGAGAGATTTACTTTAAAAGGGTTTTTTTGTGATTATCCACGTTCGGCATCTGTGCCACTATGATACTGGAAGACGGATTTTGCTCAAGCACAAGAGAAAGATGCAAGCCATCGGGAGCAAATGACGAGGAACAGGTGAGGCCTGATGGGGTCTGGGTTTGCCAGGTCAACGGCAGCTGTCTTGTGTTTAGCAGCAATTATGCAAATGCTTATATAATTTGTACTAAAATGCTGTTTATATTTCTGTTGGCTCTTTGGGAATGAAGGTGTCTAAACTCCAAGGCAGTTGGATGGCATCACTGACTCGATGGACATGAGTTTGCACAAGCTCTGGGAGTAGGTGATGGACAAGGAAGCCTGGAGTGCTGCAGTCCATGGTCTCACAAAGAGTCGGACACCTGAGCGACTGAACTGAACTGAAACTCTGAGGATATCATTGATCTGGAACAAGCAGGTCCTGGGTATTCTGAGTAAATGATCATCTACTGCATCCTAGATTAAAAATATTCCTAGGCATCTATAACAACGTACTATAAAACATAACAGAAAAGATCCTATTTGTAATGGTAATAACATTCTAACTCTTGGTAGTAAACCTCCTGGGATATATTTTAAAAAGGTATGAATTAATGTTATTTCCCTGAGAAAAATAACCATCTTGAAGATGTCAATCACTTGTTTTCAGCTAAGATTTGCTGCAGTTCTGTTGAATGCTGGACGCTAATTTAAGCAGCCATATCAGTACTCTTGCCTGGAAAATCCAATGGACGGAGTAGCCTGGTGGGCTGCAGTCCATGGGGTCGCTAACAGTCAGACAGACTGAGCGACTTCACTTTCACTTTTCTCTTTCATGCATTGGAGAAGGAAATGGCAACCCACTCCAGTATTCTTGCCTGGAGAATCCCAGGGATGGGGAAGCCTGGTGGGCTGCCGTCTATGGGGTCACACAGAGTCGGACACGACTGAAGTGACTTAGCAGCAGCAGCAGCATCCAAAATAAAGATCCTCATGATATTGTTTAAAAACCATAAGAAAACAAACCCAAAAGACATTCAATAAATGGACAAAAGTAGCTAAAACATTTTAAGTCACAGTGGTGATTCTTGCCCTATGTGGTTTTAGAATATACTGTTAAGCAAAGTGATTATAAGAATCTAGCGCTAGTGCAAAAAAGATAACATTTTTCACCTGAAAAATGAGCCAGATCACCTTCATGAACTTCAGAGATACGAAATATGCACCCCAAAGCCAGGAGGAAGGGTGAGTTAGTAAATGAAGGGAGTTGAGACCACAGAGTGGCAATTTAGAAAAAACAAACACTTAAAATCTTTAATTTATACAGTACAGGAAACACTTCACTTGAAGTAAAGAAGTGAAATACTTAAAATTCAAATCCGAAAAAAAAAATCAAAACATATGAAGTACCTCTTTGAAAGGCTGATTATTTTCTACAATCTAAATAAACAGAAGAAATCAGCAGAAGGGACCTCACAGAGTTGACCAGAAGAAATCAAAGTCAGCAAGGTTAAAATAAGAAAGGAAGCTTGAAGAATATGTCTGCCCAAGCTAACAAAGGGTTAACGTTTAGCCGCAAGGAGGACGAGCCAGCTTCAGAAAAGGCAAAGATTCAGCAACAATAGGATCATACCCACACCCATATAATTAACCCAAAGCAAACGCCCAGGGCTGAGGGGCCCAGTCCAGCCCCTGCACTCAGGAGCAGAGCTCATTGCACTGGAAGCAAGGAGCACCTTCAGGCTGGGGAGGACTGTGAGGACCCTGCCCCTGAGCTGCACAGGCTGACACTGGGACAGAGCCTCTGCCAGCATCTGTGCTCCTCCATCATGCCCAGTCCCAGAGGATCCAGGCTGGTCCCCAGAGCCATCAGTTCTCTGCAACTGGCCTGGTTTTGGCTCTCAGGCTCCAAATCCTACAGACCCCAGAGCTCCTCAAAGAGAAGAGTCAGCGACTCCAGTGACCTTGATGGTGGGGGCAGGTGCCAGGCTCACTTTTCCTGCCTCTCCAGTGTCCACCGTCCCCACCCAACTGTGGCCGCCCCCTGCCTTCTACTCCATCCACTCCCAGACACCAGGCGGGAGCCAGCCTCATTCATCTCCTTGCTCACACGTCCGTCTCCTTGCTCAGGCGTCCTTGTGCAGGACACCACTTGCACAGCTTTTCATGGCAACTCCGAGCAGAGCACAGTTTGGCCCAACTGGACTCCCTAGTAAGGACACGGTCAGCAGGGGCCTGGGAACCCTGGCAGAAGAGATGGCATCCAAAGGCCAGGCCACCCTATCTGAAGTGAGGGCCACTCCAGCAAGGCAGAGCAAGGCGTTGACCTCATTGGCTGGCAAGTGCACCAAGAACTCAGCTCTTCCCCGGAAGCAATTAACCCTGCTTGTGTGGAGAACTGAGGGGTGATGTGTGCTCTGAGATCCAAAGCGCTTTATCCAGAGCTTCAGCGGGAGGGGCCCAGGCTCTGGACTCTGTGTGACCTGGAGTAAGTCACTGCCCTCTCTGAGCCCTGCTTTCCTCCAAGTCCAGCGGGATCGTGTTGCACCTGTTGTCAGGGTGGGGGCTTGTGAGCATCACAGGAGGTGACTGTAAACAGAATAACACGGTGCTGCCTGGGGCTGAGTGTGCGGCCAGAGGTGAAGAGTCCACTGCCCAGGAAGGGTACCCAGGAAGGGTCATCCAGGGTGACGGAGGGGGCTCCCCCCACTCTGGGAAAGAAGGGGAGGACAGACAGAGGAGGAAAGAAAAGGGAAAGGTAGGGAGGGGAGGGAGCAGGAAGAACGGAGGAAAGGAAAGAGCAGGAGGGAGGAGAGGAGGGAGGGGTAGGGAAGGGAAGGATGGGGAAGAGCGAGACAGAGGGGAAGCGAGGGACCAGAGGGGAGGGGCGAGGTGAGGCAGGGAAGAGAGAGGGACAAAAGCGATGCCGATGCCGGGGAGTTTGAGCCAAGACCCAGTGCCACCCCAGGACCCGGCACCTCTGCCTGCTTGGAGCTGCTCTGGAGAGACTGGCCCGCCCTCTGTCTGCTGAGCGGAGCCCAGGCCCAGGACCTCCTTGATCTGTGCAGGCAGGTCTCAGACAAACCACTCCAGGCGGTGACAGACCCCACACCCTGAGGGGCTGAGACCCCAGCCCGGGGCTAGTGAGCTCGGGCCAGTGGCTACTGGCCAGCCGGCAGGTGCTGGGAGCAGAGGGGAAGGGAGAAGGCGAGGAGCCTCAGGGGCCTGTGGTCTGGCTGAGGCATTAGTGGGCACCATGAGGAGGACACCCTGCATCTGCCCTGCCCGCTGGATCTGCAGCATCACACCTACTGAGTTCCACGTGCCTGTGGCAGGCAGCCAGCCCTTGAGATGGCCATGCAAGGGAGGCCACCCTCCCTCTGCCAGATTCTGAATTCCCAGGTGGGGGACCCAGGACACAGAGGGCCAGGAGGCAGCTCCCCTGGTCCCAGGCCGCCTGGAGGCCTGGCCGTCCCTCTGGGCCACCACCTTTCACCCCAGTCTCCCCACAACATTCCTTCAGACTGAGGCCAGCCAGACTCGTTTCCCATCGCTCCCTCACAGACACATGCCCTCCGAGGCAGGTGGCACGGCAAGGAAGGAAACCGAGGGGCACGGGCCAGCAAAAGGAAAGCGGGGCCCCAGATCTGGCTCTGGGTGACCTCAGGCCTCCCGACCCCCAGCTCGTGCCCAGATCTGATGAGTCAGACCCCCTAGGCACAGGCATTGTGCAAACTGCCCCAGATCCATGCCTGTCTGTGGGCAGACAGCTAATATGATGGAAAACAAATTTATTTTTACAGGCCACAGATTTCCTCGAAGGGGACAATGGTCTTTGGGAAAAGACCTTCCAGAAGCGTGAGGGAATAAAGCTGACAATGGGAGGTAGGAGGTCTATATTTCAGCAGGTGTCAGTGACTCAGAAGGGGGATAAGAAGGGGCTCTGCCCCAGAGAAACTGGAGGGTGGGAGAGCCGTCACTGAGGGGAGGGGGGACCTGCCATCAGAGGGACAGATGGCCTTCCTGAGAACCGCTCCCTGCGCTTACAGGGAGCTAGCGGCACAGCTGGGCAGGGCAGCCCCCTCCGCCTTCCCGAACCCTGCAAAAGCTTCCTGTGAGAGGTCAACAGCTGTTCACAGGGGCCGCAGGCTTGCAACTGAGGGGACCGGGAGGCAGTCCTGAAGTCCAGGATGGCAGGGGCCCAGCCTCGGGGAACTGCAATGCCTTGAGCCTTTAAGGAGGGTGGTGGTGGTGTGGGGCTTAGACACATTTTACCTAGATTTCAGTTCCTTTGCTGATGAAAAGGGGATCTTAGAAAACTAGGATTCAGAGGATATTGCCTTCGCATGAAATCCATCTTAGTCCACGAGCAAGCATTCTATTAAGCAGAGAAATGCCAGGGGCGTTAACATCAGAGTCGGGCGCAGAAAGGAACACACAAGGCCACTGCAGGTACTTAACGTTACTCCGAAGGTTCTCGATGGCACAGATCGAAAATTAAGCTCCAGAATTATCATAGTCCACAAATGGTACAGCTGTTTACCCAGAAAACCCAAGGGAACTCACAAAGATATATGAGAATTGAGTTCAATCAAGCAGCCTGATAAAAGATAATTGCATACAAATCAATAGTCACCCTGTATACCAGCAATAGACGGAAATGCTTTAATTCACAACGGCAAAAAGAAAAAAAAACCCTTAACATGCCCCTGGTTTTAAACAATAGGTGACCCATATAAAAAACGTGGGATACTTTACTAAGCAATATCCAAGTAGAATCTAATCAATCCAAAATATACCATATTCCTGGTAAATACTACAAATTATGTCCCTTCCCCCTTTAACTGGTGTCTAAGTTTAATGTCAGTCAAATTCGCAAGGGATGTTTCTAATCTGACAAAACAATTCTGAAATTCAATTGAATGAATAAACAGATGTGAGCAGCCAGGAAAAGTTTGCAAAATAACAGCAAAATGGGAAGTATCCAGTCAGATGTTTCAAAGCAGCATGATCCAGTGGAGATGGAATATGAATGCTACATGCAGCCATGTCTTTAAAAAGGTGAAATTAATTTCAGCAATATATTTTACTTAACCCAATATATCCAAACTATTATCATATTAACTCGTAGTCACTGTTGAATTTACCCACTAGCTATTCTATATTCTTTTTCTTTGGTGCTAAGCCTTTGAATTCTGATGTGTATACTTCCCAATCCTGACCAACCAACCACATCTCAAATAGCCAACAGCCTCGAGTGGCTTGTAGCTACCATAATGGACAGCATAGTTGTCAAATAGCCAATATTTTACATATTAGAGCTTTAAAGCTCTAATATTGAACGTAATTCAGTACTGGTACAAGAACATATACGTTATTTGCCGTGTGGTCCCATCCCTGCTTTCTAAGGAGAAACATCCAGGTTCAAAGATGAATCTTTGACCATTCTGCTCGTAGAGCCGGGAGGGGCTAGTCCCTGCAATATGGACAACCCAGGCTCTGCCACCGTCCTGGTGCCCTGCCATGAGCACTGCATGCCGGCTTTCAGGGCCTAAGACCATTAATCACACGTAACATCATCAAAATAACACCACCACATGTCCAGGACCCTAAGACACACATTTTTCACATTTACCACATTCAAACTCAGGATGAAATGCATGGGTCTTTTCACTGCTAGCAGCCGGCAGCAACTGTGGGGTGGCTGGCGTTGCCTGGCACACACCAACTCTGCCACGATGTTTCAAATTGTCTTCACGTCACCTGACTTATGTGCAGGGTCGGTGATACCTGCCACTCAACATGTCTTCAAGAAGTCACTCTGTGATGCAAAAATTACAGTGTGTACAGAAAGACACAGAGACAACAGAGTGTGTAGCTTTGGTATCCAGAAGAATGTCCCTGGAGGAAGGACCATGACCTCATTCCTTTATTCAAGAGAGGAAGACACCAGAAGTAGATGAAGCCAGTCACACACTAAGCGAAGTGAGCAAGGCAGGCGAGCGAGGCAGGAGCCGCCACTCGGAGCAGCCAGTGGCAGGGTGGCAGGGCCTACACCCCACGAGACCACGGTTAAGGCGCAACGAACGGAGTGTCCTCTCTTTCCTGCTGTGTCCTCTAATTGATGGCACCTTAGACGCAGTGAAACTCAGAAACGGCCCACATTTCCCAAATCATCGACCTGGGCTAAGTGCTGCTAAATCCTGCACCCCTCCTTCTAAAGCCCAGTGAGCGGGCCAATCCGAAGAACGGGCAACGTTTGGGCGATCCGAACATCGGCAGTGTTGTGGCCCTTGTCAAGGCTGCCCAGCTGCCAGGGACAAAGCTAACCACGGGACACGGCAGCCTCCAGCCCACCTTAAGTCCACCGCTCACCATGGCGCTCACTGAAACACGCATGTCAGGCTGGGGCGGCGCAGAGCCTGCCGAGCCTTGTCCTGGACGCTAGGACCTCCTCCACCTCAGAGCGGAAGCTGTGTGCCCCCTCCCCAGGCCCTGGAGGAGACGTGCAGTGCAATTGAAATTCATGGATGAGCTCGAGGAGCCAGCTCCAGACTCAGTAATAACTTCTCCATATTAATGGCAGCACAGCAGAGCCGGTGGACAGCTGACATTTAATATGAAACATACGCAGCAGAGCCAGAGGCTCCTACCTGGGCCCTCCCATTCGAGAACGCCTGCCAGTGGGGAGAGCAGGGCCCAAGGCAGCACCCAGATTCAGGGGGCGGGAGTCATGCCCTCCCCTCAGTCCCTCCATCCCACCTCAGTCCCCTCCCTTGCAGGAAACCCCCGCTGAGAACATACATGACCACACACACACACTCACACTTGAGTGCACACACTCGCACACGTGCTTACTCAGATGCACACAGACATACACACAGATACCCACACACACTCATATGCACACACACCATACTCATACAGATATGCATACACGTGCACACATATTCCCATGGACAGGAACGTGCACACACAGTCACATATACCAGCAGCCTGCTGTGTTCAGGCTACAACGCAAAATTCCCCTGCTTGGCCAAGTGGAGGAAGGCAATAGGGGTGATCACAGACGTGTCAGCCTGTCAGTACAGACCCACAGTCTCAGCAGTTCAGTTCAGTTCAGTTCAGTTCAGTCGCTCAGTCATGTCCGACTCTTTGCGACCCCATGAATCGCAGCATGCCAGGCCTCCCTGTCCATCACCATCTCCCGGAGTTCACTCAGACTCACGTCCATCGAGTCCGTGATGCCATCCAGCCATCTCATCCTCGGTCGTCCCCTTCTCCTCCTGCCCCCAATCCCTCCCAGCATCAGAGTCTTTTCCAATGAGTCAACTCTTTGCATGAGGTGGCCAAAGTACTGGAGTTGCAGCTTTAGCATCATTCCTTCCAAAGAAATCCCAGGGTTGACCTCCTTCAGAATGGACTGGTTGGATCTCCTTGCAGTCCAAGGGACTCTCAAGAGTCTTCTCCAACACCGCAGTTCAAAAGCATCGATTCTTCGGCGCTCAGCTTTCTTCACAGTCCAACTTTCACATCCATACATGACCACTGGAAAAACCATAGCCTTGACTAGGCGGACCTTAGTCGGCAAAGTAATGTCTCTGCTTTTGAATATACTATCCAGGTTGGTCATAACTTTTCTTCCAAGGAGTAAGCGTCTTTTAATTTCATGGCTGCAGTCCCTAAAATACTTGACCCTACATATCTCAGAGACCGGAAGAGGAGGCCCAGGCCACAGCTCAGGCCACCACACAGCAAAGCCCCCCTTGATGCTGAAGTGGACCCCCCCGGCCACGGTGGGGGTGGGGGAGCATTCCTGTGGCTCAGCGTGGGTGAGCTCTTGATGGCTCCGCTACTCAGGGAGGCTGTGGCGCCTGTGGTCCTCGCAGAAGGCCTGGGTGAAGACCCAGCCTCTCCTTGCCTCCCACCCAACGCTGGTCCCTCCTCACTCACTAATTGCTGGGGACCTGGGGGCACAGGCACTCAGCCATCAGGCAAGGGAACCTGAAACCTGCCAGCACCTAAGGGAGCAGCAGCTCACGACCAGAAACACAGAAGCGGGCAGTGGGGTCAGGGCAAGGGTGGCCATGTGACGGAAGACAGTCGGGGCCTCCCTGGCCTGAGACTCAGGCGGTAGGCAGCTGCGCTGGCCTCCCCGAGGGGCTAGTGAGGCTCCACTCTGCTCCTGCACTATGCAATGCCAGGCCAGGGCGACTGGCTATGGAAGGGTCCCAAGACCTAAGCCCGTCCATTCTGCACGGAGCTCAGAACTGTTCCCTTTCAGAACCTGCTTGTGCCTGTGCGGTGTGAGGAGTGTGTGTACAGCTACAGCCAGTGGTTCACCGGGGAGCAGAGTCACGCTGGGGAGAAGGAGCCGGGCAAGCGGGGACGCGACCCCACCTCTGAATTACCTGCACAGCCTTACCAGTCCCCGGAAGCCTTGTGTGTGTGCATGATAAAATACACACATAACACAAAATTTACCATCTTAGCCACTTTGAAGTGTACGGTTTGCTGGCATTAAATATATTCATACAGTTGTGCAATGATCACCACCATCCATCTCCAGAACTCTTTCCTTTTTGTAAAACTGAAGTTCTGTATCCACAACGCTCTGTCTTCCTCCTTTAGCTCCTGACAGCCACAACTTACAACTCTACCCCGTCTCTAAGAGTCTGATAATCAAAAAGGCCTTCAGATGCCATACTGGCTGAAGCCTGGTGAGCCTGGATTTCCGACCACAGACCCGCCTATGCCATTCTAAGGGGGCCACCATGAGGCGGGCAGGGGCCATGGGCTGCTGCTCTGCTGCTTCCAGCACAAACCCCTGACAAGCCAGCCTCCACCAGCCACAGGTCAGTGCACCCAGTCCCAGCAGGGAAGAGCCCCTGGGAAGCTCCTTCCCTCCCATCACACGGCACTAGGTGAGAAAAGGGGGGAGGCCATCCATCTGCAGATGCCCCAGAAGAGACCAGGGGGGATCTGAGATGAAGTCAGCCTGGGTTCTCACCAAGTTCTCAAAGAAAGCTCCTGCCTGCAGGAAGCCCTGCCCATCTATTAATCCCACGCCACTGCAGCTCTCAACACTTCCACATATGTCTCTGGAGGCCCGGTCAAGACCTCAGAGCTCTGTGGATTCACACTGGATTCATTTGCTCAAGTAATATCAACAGACTCAGAAATGCTGCTTCTCTGAAGAAACATCTGCATGTCTGGCAGCAAAGAGCCTGTGTTCCCAAGGGCCAAAAAATCTATCAAGGATTGCAGGGCATAGACTGGCCATGGTCCCCACCTCTCCTTCCATCAAACTGATCCCCTCAACTGATCCCCATTCGGTGCCAAGACACCCAGAGCTGCTTTATAAAGGTCTCAGAAATGATTGCTCCAGCCCCACCTGCCTCCTGAACAAACTGAAGCTCATTGCTCAAAGCTGGATGGTGACTTGCCAGAGCCCAGTCTCTTCAGCCCCAGAGGGGGGTCCCTCCCTTACTTAAGTTTCATTTAGACCAGGGTTTTCAACTCACCTTTCATGAACTCCAAAGTGAGGGCAAGAAAACTGCACAAGACCACATGAGTACACAGTGTTTTCCTGTGGAAAAGGAGCTTTGGGGCACTCTTCTAGGGGGCCTATCCCCCTGAGTGTGGACATGCTGGGGTATTCTCCACATACCTCATCCCTGGGTATGGAGAGGTGGACCATCCCTGGGTATGGGGCACAGGGTCTTAAGGGGCAAAGGACCACACAGGCTTCTATCCCCCACTCCACAGACGCTCATTTCATGGCCCCTAGCTGAGCTCCATCCAGCTGGAGCTGAGCCTTGTGGACCCAGGTACAAATTGCCTACGGTACAAGTTATCAAAGAAGCATGGGGTACAACGTGGCAAGTGAATGTCTAGGACAGCTTCCTGGGTGAAATGTCATTTAGCTGAGACTACATTGGGCTCCAAAATCACTGCAGATGGTGACTGCAGCCATGAAATTAAAAGACACTTGCTCCTTGGAAGAAAAGCTGTGACAAACCTAGACAGCATATTAAAAAGCAGAGACATTACTTTGCCAACAAAAGTTTGTAGTCAAAGCTATGGTTTTTCCAGTAAGTCAGTATGGATGCGCGAGCTGGACCATAAGGAAGGCTGAGCGACGAAGAATTGATGCCTTTGAACTGTGGTATTGGAGAAGACTCTTGAGAGTCCCTTGGACTGCAAGGAGATCAAATCCTAAAGGAAATCAATCGTGAATATTCATTGGAAAGACTGATGATGAAGCTGAAATTCCAATACTTTGGCCACCTGATGCAAAGAGCTGACTCATTGGAAAAGACCTTGACGCTGGGAAAGATTGAAGGTGAGAGGAGAAGGGGACAGTAAATGACGAGATGGTTGGATGGCATCGTCAACTCGATGGACACGAGTTTGAGCAAGCTCCAGGAGAAGCCTGGCATGCTGTAGTCCATGGCGTCGCCAAGGCTCAGACAGGACTGGGCGGCTGAACAGCAATAGAGTGAGCCCACTAAAGAGGGAGGTAAGAGCGGTCCAGGCAAGGGCACGGTCTGTGCAAAGGGCCTAAGACGGGGTGTCCAGTGGCAGAGAAACTAAAAGCTCGATGTGACTGTAGCACCGGCATGAGGGGGACACAGTGACAGACAAGGCTGACTGCGTCAGGTCATGGGAGGCCTTCTAAGCCAAGCCAGGCCTCCCTCGTGGCTCAGATGCTAAAGAATCTGCCTGCAACACAGGAGACCCAGGTTCGATCCCTGGGTCAGGAAGATCCCCTAGAGGAGGAAATGGCAATCCACTCCAGTATTCCTTCCTGGGAAATCCCATGGACAGAGGAGCCTGGTAGGCTACAGCTTATGAGGTGCAAAGAGTCAGACACACCTGAGCGACTAACAGTTTCAGTGTGTTTGAATTGTTTTTTTTCTGAGTTTGGATTTTTTAAGGGTAATCAGAACCACTTAAGACCCCTAACTCAAGAAAAGTCTTAAGCAAAGGAGTGACATGATTGAATGCATGGCTTACAAAAATCAGTCTGGTAGCTGTGTGGGGAGAGAGTTGCTCCAGTTTGGAGTCCCTAAGGATCACAGGGCTTGGAGTGAGGCATGGTAGAAAGCTGTGGACTGAGATGAAGTCTGGAGATGTCTAGGATGATGACTGGCTGCATGTGAGGGTTATGGAGAGAGCAGGGAAGGGCAATCCTGGGATTCCTGCCCAAGTGAACGATGAGGTCTGGAGGAGAGGAGAGAGACCCACATTCCATTTCAGAAGCAGAGGTCACTCAAGGAAGGGGCCCACGAGGCAGCTGGGCAGGCAAGTCTGGAGCACAGGAAGAGACGCGGGACCTAAAGTCTGGGTGAAATGTGGTGGTCCAGCACACTGGGCCTTCCCCTTGCTTTCTGATAAAACCTCAATCCGCTCCAGAGTTTGGGGATC
This sequence comes from Oreotragus oreotragus, assembly GCA_006410675.1. Lineage (NCBI taxonomy): Eukaryota > Metazoa > Chordata > Mammalia > Artiodactyla > Bovidae > Oreotragus > Oreotragus oreotragus. Next base: position 111,183 of record SJYX01003268.1, read on the forward strand.
TGACCCTCACTCTCAGTCCCAAAGATGGGCAAGAGACTCGAGCTAGGCTCACATCACAGTGCTTGATTTAAAGGTGGGCCTATAACCTAAGGGTTCCCCAGGTGTTCAGTTTAGTTCAGTCGCTCAGTCGTGTCCAACTCTTTGTATGGACTGCAGCAGGCCAGGCCTCCCTGTCCATCACCAACTCCAAGAGTTTACTCAAACTCATGTCCATTGAATCGGTGATGCCATCCAACCATCTCATCCTCTGTCATCCCCTTCTCCTCCCACCTTCAATCTTTCCCAACATCAGGGTCTTTTCAAATGAGTCAGCTCTTCACATCAGGTGGCCAAAGTATTAGAGTTGCAGCTTCAGCATCAATCCTTCCAATGAATATTCAGGACTTATTTCCTTTAGGTTGGGGCTCCTTGCAGTCCAAGGGACTCTCAGGAGTCTTCTCCAACACCACAGTTCAAAAGCATCAATTCTTCAGTGCTCAGCTTCCTTTGTAGTCCAACTCTCACATCTATACGTGACCACTGGAAAAACCATAGCTTTGACTAGACAGATCTTTGTTGGCAAAGTAATGTCTCTGCTTTTTAAGATGCTGTCTAGGTTGGTCATAACGTGAAACAGCCCTGAGCCACTAGATCCAGCCATGCTTGAAGGCCGCCTCAGGACCCCAAGGAACTGGGCCCACAGCATCTTGCTTGTTTCATCCAAGTTGGCTTTCCACCACTTCAACTGAATGAATCTTAAACAACAAGGAGAATAAGCCAGGTAGGAGGCTGAGACCACCCTGGGCAGCTGTGTAGACTGCCAAGAGTGGGGCCAAGCAGGAGCCTCTGCTCCTCCGACCTGAGGAGCTCCGACACCCAGGGAACTCGGACGTTCCCGCGGCCCCTCTCTGATGTTCCTGAGACCTTCTCGTTGCCCTCCAGGCAGTGCCAAGGCAAGATGAAAGGTGAGGAGACTCTACAAAGTCCCTCACACTTCTCACCTATAGCCCTGCAGCCCAAGCGTCTTGCACCTGCCCTCGCCGTTCTAGCACCTGAGCCAGCTGGAACCCAGCATGTGGCCTCAAAGACAGTGGCCTTTATAGAAAAATGAAACTCAATTCCACCGCTTAGGTCAGCAAATGACCTCTCCCTCTCTCTGTGGCCCTTAGTGACTTTCAACGCCCATCAAGACTCTACAGAGCAGGGGCCTGGCCGGCATAGCAGCCCAGCAGGGGAGCCGCAGCCCACAAGGCAGCAGGCCTTGATCATGCCCCTCAGGGTCACTGCCCAGCCCGTAGACATTTCCACCGACGGCCTTGCCAACCAGAGACGCCAGGCCAGAGAGGCCCCCCGAGCAGCAACGCGTGCAGGGGACAGCGGTGCGGCAGGCTCCCATCCTGGAGTCTCTGCTGCCGTTACCTCCCCGTAAGGACTCGGGCAGCCTGAAAGGGGCTGCAGCCCGGAGCATGTCAGCCACAAGTCACCAAGCCACCTGGCCACTAGACCTACCCCCAGCTCCCACTCACTGACACTGAAAACAGGCAGTGCTGTGGACCAAGAAAGTATCCAGGAGTTGACTAGAACAGGTAGGAAATGTTTTAAAGAAATGCATTTCTTTATTTTATTTTATTTTGGCATGCAATAAAGGCAATTACATGTAGTAAGCATGGTCTTAGAACCAAACAGACATGTATTTAAATATAGACCCGCAAAGCTTGAAGCAGGCTATCTCAGTTAACTCATCTGTAAAATGGGAATAATATCAGTCACACAGTATAGCGTGTGGTGAGGATTAATCAAGGTGATATAGCATAAGGTGCTCAGTGGAAAGCCTGACACATAACATGGGCACAGTAAACTGACGTTCTGTTATTATTTTTTTGTCAACAGGCTTCTCACGGGTCTTTAGTGAGCATGTAAGAATGACATGAAATTACATATCATGTGGCCTGAGAGGTACTAGAGAATTCTTCCACAGCAATGAGATATACAAGTATCCTTTGTTAAGCATCGTTTTCTCACTCATTGTGAAAAGGCAAATGTTAACCTTCCCCTGAGCATATGATGAACAATATCTATCTAGTGGCTATAAGAGAAGCTGGAAACTGCATCTACCAACCTCTCTGTAAATAAAATATACGGTATGTCTTATGAAGCATGTGGCGTTTCCAGTGGTCATGTATGCACCATAAAGAAAGCTGAGCACCAAAGCATTGATGCTTTTGAACTGTGGTGTTGGGGAAGACTCTTGAGCGTCCCTTAGACAGCAAGAAGATCAACCCAGTCAATCCTACAAGAAATCAACCCTGAATATTCATTGGAAGGACTGATGCTGAAGCTCCAAAACTTTGGCCAGCTGGTGCAAAAAGCCGACTCACTGGAAAAGACCCTGATGCTGGGAAAGATTGAGGGCAGGTGGAGGAGGGGACGACAGAGGATGAGATGGTTGGATGGCATCACCGACGCAATGGATGTGAGTTTGAGCAAACTCCAGGAGATGGTGAAGGACAGGAAAGCCTGGCATGCTGCGGACACGACTGAGTGACGGAAGAACAACGTGAAGCATGTGGCATTTCTTAAATCTACGCCTCTACCTGATTCAGCTAGAATTTTCACCTTGGCAGGCCCAGGTCCTCACCTCATGTCATTTTAGGGAGCATCACCCCTTGCACTCTCCATCCGCGGGGTTCTACAAACCTCATGTTCTGATTCTCATGGGAGCATCTGAGCCCAGCCTGAATAGAGTGCTACCCAGGAGTCAGCCAGAATTATCAGAGAAAGATTATCAGCCAGCACCGCTGCACCCCTTGACTTACCACAGAAGGACTCCACCTGAGAACAAAGCCAACACATAAGAAGCAGAGGCAGGGAGGCAACGTCCAGCCAGGCCTAGGGGCTGAACACCGGAAGAGCCACGAACTTCCCATTTCTGTTTAAATGATCTGACTTGTGTTTCCTTCGCTCGTGACTAAAAGGATCCTGACCATAAGAATCCTCTCATGCTAAACAGAAAAGGAGACTGCTATCCACAGAAACCAGAGCTACTACTGCCTTCCTTTAAGGCAGAGAAACAAACTCAGGACCAAGCAAGTAGATGAGCAAATGTGTGTCCCAGGCCAGAAGTAGGCCAACAGGCCTGAAAAGGCCGACGGCTCTGGGGAGAGGCTGGTCCCACCTAAGCACCTAAGCACCTCAACCTAAGCTGTAAGCCGCCAGCTGCCTGCTGTGACCCTGCTTCATGGTTTCTCCCCTTGTCTCCCAGGAATGCACATTCCTGGGTTCCTGCAAAGAAGAGGTTGATGGCCTCATCTGCATGGGAAGTGCTTCAGTACACGAAGTTCAAGAGGTTTCTTTATTACAGAGCTTCTCAGAGACCCCAGTGGGCCTCCCTGAATCTCCCAGGTTGAAAGCAAGTTGCAGCGTTTCCCACGCCAGTTGTCCCCTGAACCGCATTTGCTCAGAGAAACTTGTGGTGTGATCCTACAGAACTCCTTTGCAGAAATTAGGGTGTAATACTTTGCTTCTCAAAGGGCAGGGAGCATCAGCCTGGTAGTTCATTAGACATGCAGAACCTTGAACCCCACCCGAGACATGCTGACTCAGAATCTGAATTGTAACAGGATCCCTGAGGATCTACACAGACACTGCAGCCTGACACACCTGCCTCTGTGTGTTTCACTATCTGGGAAGAAAGAGCAGGCTCAGAGGAAGGGGTACTGTGCAGCACGGCTGCTGATGAGACGCATGCAGGAGTACTGTAAGAGGGAATGGCTCGGGAGTATAGTTCTACTACCACATATCAAGGGCTTCTACTTGCCCAGACTCGCAAGCACCCTGGCAGAAGGGGCTGGACAGAACCAGGCCAGACTCCTGCCACCACAGACAGTGTGGCCTTGGGCAAGCCACTCAGTCTCCCAGAGCCTCGGCCGCCCATCTGTAAATGAGGGATGAAGAATCCCTCCCACTACAGGGCTGCTGTGGACCAGAAATATGATGTTTAAACCCTCGGTGCTTTGCAATCGGCCCATCAGTGATACACAGAGGGACTTAAATAGTTAAGGGATTAAGTGGTATCAAATCAGGACATTCACACACCAGAAAGAAAGAAGGACAAGGAAAGAAGAATTAATGATGCTGCACCACTGTCTCAATGCCATTTTCACCGACCACATTCAAGGCCACACTGGCAGACCCCAGCCCTTCTTTCAGCTCCAGCCTGCTCTCCAGCTGTGTCTTGCACTTCTGCTGGTGTGTGTCCAGTACATGTGACATCTCACTGCACCTGTTCTGATCAAGTCAATACATACCTGGTACTTTTCTGCATATGCTCTTCCCTCTGGGCCTTTGCCCCCTGGCAACCCATGCTCAAAGAGCCCCCAGGAGCATGCTTTCCAAGCCCTGACCAGAGTGGGCCCCAGACTATTAGCTGAGCACGGTGCCCCAGGGGGCGGGGGGGCGGGGGGTGGGCACCAGGCCAGCTACACCTCTGACCAGCAGAGCAGACAACCGCACTTGGAGGTACTGGCTGAAAAAACAAGCCACAGAATGAACAGATGAATGAATGATACATGAACAAAGCCTCTCTGGAGTGCTTTCCATCAAGAATTACTCAGCACACAGGAGTTGCTCAACAACAGACTGAGGAAATGCAACCCACTCCAGTATTCTTGCGGGGGAAATCCCATGGATAGAGGAGCCTGGCAGGCTACAGTCCACGGGGTCATAAAGAGCCGGACACGACTGAGCGACTAACAGACTAACAGACCACTTTCACCACCCCAGCTCAGGCCACCACCACCCCCATTCTGAGCCCCCAACACCAATTTCCTTTTATTTCGGAAATTCACCTCCAGCGTAAAAATAAGACATACTTATGAAGTCTGGGGCATCCTCAGAGGCAACAAGGCTATAAAGGGCTGCACCATGTTAACCCAGCTATTCCAAGGACATTCACGGTTGTTTGCAATATGTCTGGGTTCTAACTAAATCCAGCCAAAGGCAGTGATTTTCCGAAGCAACAAGTGACATTTCCTGTGTGTCCATAAAAAGAACACCACCGGTTGTGGGGTTCTGTGTAATTGCTGGCTCTGCAACTTGCAGGGAAGCCTGAGGACAGGGGGCTTGGGGGCCACCAGGGCTGGGAGAGCGGCCACCTGCTCTGAGCAGGAGTCCCCTGAGTAGTCATTACATCGGAACCCATGGTGGGCGGCTTCAGATGTCTGGCCAGCACAGCCAGCCTGACCACCTCCCAGCCAATCCAAAATAGAAAGCCAGCACAGCCAGCCTGACCACCTCCCAGCCAATCCAAAACAGAAAACTGCAGTGGCTTCTGCCACGTGCCAGGCCCCGGGCTGGCCAGACAGAGCATTGCCAGTGTCAGCCTCCTCCCTGAGCACTGATCCAGGCTTCCTCCAAGGCTCTCTTACGCAAAGCCATGGTCCCTCTAGGCTCCTGGTAGCAGGAAAACTTCCCAGAGCTCTGGTGACACTGAGCGGCCCAGCCAGTCCCAGAAGGGTTCCACTCCCCAGCCTCTCCTGTCCTTCAGGGGCCGCCCGGGGGCACCAGAGACTGCATTTCCAAATGCTCCGCCTGGCTCAAAATAGAGAAAACTAACTTTTCAAATAACCAGCCGAAATTCACCAGGAAACCACAGCATAAAAAATCAGCCGGGGGCAGAGGGATAACTGGGCATTTCAGCACCTCTGCCTGTTTGCTGGGCTGGCACCACCTGCACACACAGAAACAAGAAAGTCACCCACCTGCACACGGGTCCCCCACACACATATCACACGTGCTACAATGCACAGCAACACATTGAACAGACGCTGACATACAAACCTGTGAATACACACATGCACAAGACACAGTGACACGGTCACACGTTCACACAAGTGCACATGTACTTAGATACTAGCACCCATGCCGAAACACGTGTGCAGATGCGTGCACTCACCGGGATATACACACACCTGAATGCAAAAGGTAAACCAGTTCCTGCAGGCTTAAGGGGGACCACACTTGGCTACTTGCTAAATACTTTGGAAATGTGGCCCTCCCCTGCATAAATCACCCTCTCGGGCCAATCAAAACAACCTGCCTTCCAGTCGACCCTTTCGGTGGTCCCTAAGCACAAGGGGTGCAGAGAAGGTCCTCAGTACAGGCCTTGCCCTCCCAGCGAGCGGACCCCCAGATAACCGGCTTCCAAAGCCCACGTGAGAGCAGTGGACAGACAGAAGGGAGAGAAGCGCGTACTCACCAGCCCGTCGCAGTTGCTGAGCGCCACGGAGGAGGCTTCAGCCAGGCCCGCGACGTCTCCGACGTAGAGGCAGGTCCCAAGCAGGGGCTCCACGCGGGTGGCACCCGATTCTCCCTGCCACTCCACCGTGGCCCCAGGCGCCACGAGGCGGGCGTTGGGCCGCAGCCGCAGGTGCAGGTCTCGGCCAAACACCGTAACATTGTAGAAGAGGCGGCCACCGGGGTCCTCCTCGCTGCCTCCAGAGAGCCCCGGGATCTGGGCAGGGGCGGCCCTGCGGGTCCGCACCCCAGCCGGGGCCGTCGCCGCCGACACCACGTGGGACACCAAGCGGCCCTGGGCGTCAGTGCGCACCGGCACCGCCAGGATGCGCTCGGCTCCGTGCCCCTGGGGCCCGCCTGCAAAGGGAAGGGGCGTTAGACCAGCCGAGACCGGGAAGCCCCAGGGCCCCGCCACGGAGCACAGCATCCTCCCAAACCCCGCCCCACTGCGAAGGGAAGGGCGTTCCACTAGGCATCCCCCAGAAACTAGCGTGCACCTCCCCGGCCTTCTTCCCACCGGGAAGGGGCGTTAACAGGGCTACCACGCTGGCGCTCCTCCGACCTCCGGTCGACCCCTCTGGGACCCTCCCAACCAAAAGCTCTGCCCCCTGCCCCGTTCCAAGTTGGGGTTCCTCAGCTCCTCGCAGTTCCCCAGGGGCGGGCCCGGTCGGACCGNAGGGCGGGGACGGCGGGCGCCTCAGCCTGCGGTGACCCGGCGCTTCTTGGCGCGGCCGCCGCCGCCGCCCGCTCCCCTCCTCGCGCCGTCGCCGCCGCGGTTCCCGGCTCGTAGCGAAGCAGAGACACCCCGAGGCGGCGACAGAGAAGCGCCGCGGGCCGGGTCGGGGAGCCCCGCGGCCGGCCACCTTCGACGCGCCCAGCGCACTCGTGGCGCGCCACCTCGGAGGAGCACGTTCCCCGCCCAGAGAGCGCGCGGGGCCCCGCCGTCAGTCACGGGGCGCAAGAGGTGGCCCCTCTCTGTGCGCCCTCGGGTGGGCGGAGAGGCCTGGTTACCGTGGGGCTGAGCCAGGCCTTTTGACCGGATGGAGACCCCAGCGACTTGGAAGAGTTTTCCAGGAGGGGGTGTGCACCACAGATCAACTCTTACCCTTCCAGAGAGAGGCAAGGCTCCCTCAGGCCCCAGCTGCTCTTTGCCTTAAGGTCCCCCACACGCCCTGTCCTCTTCCTCCCCAATCCTCCACTGCAGCCTTCGAGCACAGTCTCTCGTAGACCTGGGCGCTGCCCCCTAGACCTCACAGGCNCTCGCGCCGTCGCCGCCGCGGTTCCCGGCTCGTAGCGAAGCAGAGACACCCCGAGGCGGCGACAGAGAAGCGCCGCGGGCCGGGTCGGGGAGCCCCGCGGCCGGCCACCTTCGACGCGCCCAGCGCACTCGTGGCGCGCCACCTCGGAGGAGCACGTTCCCCGCCCAGAGAGCGCGCGGGGCCCCGCCGTCAGTCACGGGGCGCAAGAGGTGGCCCCTCTCTGTGCGCCCTCGGGTGGGCGGAGAGGCCTGGTTACCGTGGGGCTGAGCCAGGCCTTTTGACCGGATGGAGACCCCAGCGACTTGGAAGAGTTTTCCAGGAGGGGGTGTGCACCACAGATCAACTCTTACCCTTCCAGAGAGAGGCAAGGCTCCCTCAGGCCCCAGCTGCTCTTTGCCTTAAGGTCCCCCACACGCCCTGTCCTCTTCCTCCCCAATCCTCCACTGCAGCCTTCGAGCACAGTCTCTCGTAGACCTGGGCGCTGCCCCCTAGACCTCACAGGTTGCCTCCCTCACCTGCCTGAATCCTGCCTGGGATTCTGGAAGTCTGGTCTTTGCACTCACCCAGGCTCTGCCTGAAATAGCCTCTCTGCACTCTGCCCACCGTTTCCAACTCAGCCTCCAAGGCATCCCTCTGCAGCCTGGAGCCAGTTTGCAGTCAAAGCCCATCCCCAGCTTTACCTTTCACTGTCTGGAGTCACCATCCTTCCACGCCCACTGTCCCCCAGCACAATGACCTTTCCCCGCCCACCCCGCCCCGGATCGTGCCCAGGAACCCACTTCCAAACATGTGTCTGTGGGAACACCTCTGCTGTGTGACCCCTGCCTCAAGTCCCTGAAGGGTAGACACCTGTCCCTTTGGAGTTTCTCATTCACCCTGCCCCCAGCCTGAGTGGCCAGGGCTTTGGGGTTGGCTTGGCCAGGCGGGGCCTGATGACTCAGATCCCTCCCGTGCCCACCAGAAGGGCCCAGCCTTACCGGGAAAACATATGACTTGGGCAACTTGCTGTAGCTGTGGTTTCATATCCTTAGTTCCCTCATTTCCAGGACCTGGATGTCTGGGCACTGCAGCTTGACGGTCATCTTCACATGGAAGCTTCTCTCTGTGTCACCTGAGGGTGCCCAGCACAGCATCCAGCCCCCAGGTATGGTGAATATTTGTTGTCAGGGTTTAAAACGGTGACATTTAACCTAAAAATTTAAACTTTTGACTCCTCTTGAGAAATTGGAAAGTGTGACCACACTGGGCCTGCATTTCTACTTATCAGTGATAAATGAAGCAAATGCTCTGCAGTTTGCTGCAGGCATCCTTCCCTTACCCCTAACAGTCATCCACTTTTGTGACCTCTGATGCTTCCAGAGAAAGTGGATGGAGATCCTGGAGGACTTCCTGTAAGAAGTGGCATGGGTCAAATCCTGAAGGCTGAGGAAGCCAAGCAGCCCAGAGTTGGGTTCAGCTAGGTGCTGTCTTGGAACCCATGACTCTCTCCCACTCATTTCCCGTGTGGTTTGTGTGCTTTCATCCTCCTGAAAAGACGAATGAGACCCAAGCAGCAGCATCACCTACTTGATGAGGGTGATGTTCTATCGCCTCACTCACTTCCCTGCCAGGTTTATGGTCATTACCATAATCCTTCCACCATCACCATTATTTCTTTATACTGTACTTAATCCTGCACTTGAGTTTTTAAAGGATACTTTAAATCACTACTGTACATGAGAAACCCAAAATCTTGCCATAAGTCAAAGAAAACTGCCAAAACTAAATATATGAAACAAAAAGCTGTTATCAGATTCTAAATACTACTGCCTGCAAAAGGCATTGAGGCTGAAGATGATTAACAAGTGTTGAAAAAGTGGTAGGACAGATCAGCAGAAGCAAAGCCCTTTCCTTTGATGCGATCAGAAGCATGAAGGGAGAATTGAAAAAGAACAACTCTTTCACCTTGCGAGTTGATATTGTCTAACGGGTCCACGTAGCTAAATTATCTTGTGCACTTTGGAAAATCAGCTCTAGAATATCTTTTTGGCAAGCAGCTTTGTCTCTCTGACACTCCTGAGTCACTCCTGGCAACTGTTCCTTCCCAAATCACCCCAAGCTTCTTGGGGCTCCACCCCGATAGAGACTCCTTGAAGGCAGACCATTACCCTTAACCAATCCATCCTTTAGTCCCCACAAAGACACCTCTCTAGGCTGAGTGGAAGAACCAAGCACAGATGCATCAAAATTTATGGATGAATCCTTGAGCTCTTGTGGACTCATCCCAGCTTCCTGATCACTTGTCCTCAGCTCAAAAAAAAAAGAGAAGATCACCCCTACTTCTTCAAACCTCCACGCTCAGGTGTTTCCCCTCCTGGAAAATGCTGCCACAGCTGAGGTCATTGCCTCTCCTTCTGTTCCCCTCTTCTCTGGGTGAAAGTGGCAGAGGAATGCACAGAGGGTCTTCATTGAAGCCTGCTTATCCAGTCTAGATCCAGTCCAGTTAGAACTCTTACTAAATGCATGTCCTGTGTGCTTACTTCAGCTGAACTTGAGTGGCCTTCGGTCTGGCTTGCACTCTCCTACTTGACCATCCCCCCCACTCCCTGCTGTCCTATACCTGCCTTTGCTCACAGCTGTGTCCAGTCTGATCCCCAAAGAACTGGAATTGCACCCCTGATCTAGAACAGCCCCATGTTGTGGACAAAGGGTGAGAACAGCTAAGAGTGAGCTTGAGCCCTCCGATCCCTTTAACGTCTTCCCAACATAAATAGGGACTTTTTCTGGTCATTTTGGGTATCACAATCACAGTGCCTGCCTTGGAGTAGAGACATTAAGCCAGGAACTTCTCGCCCTATGCCTGCCCCAGCTGTTTGGTGGGAGCCGTGCCCCCTTGGCTTGAAGAGGAGAAGCAAGGCTCTCAGCCCGCCTCTGACTTCCAGGTCACGTGCACCAGGACAGATTTCATCAGAGCCGTTCCTGTCCCCTGGCGGCCACACAGAAACCAAAAGTGCTTCTGCCCTTTGCCGAGGTCACCATCCTTGGCAGGCCATGCCCGCACTGCAGGCTTCAAGCAGATGGAAGGAGTAACAGCTCCTTCTCCTGTGTCCCAACAGGCAAGATCCCAGGGGTTGTGGGGCAAGAGCTAGACTCTTCTAGCCCTCTGGGGACCCGTATGCTGAGCATAACAAGCCACGAGGACCTGGCGACCTTGTCAAAGGGCCTCTGAAGACAGCAGTTCTGCCCCCTCCTCAAACAGCGGGTGCGATGGCCCCGTCAGATGCACAGGCAGGGTTCTGGCTGGGAGCAGCCTTGATAAGCAATATGTCAGGGGAATGCTAATTAAACAGAACATGCCAGCCAGGTGGCCTCTAGGGGTGTGGTTCTTGCAGTTTCTTGAGCATCCCCCCCAACGCATACACTGACAGGGATCTGTGTCAGGCAAAAGAGGAAATGTAGGTGGTGTCCAGGTAAGTTTTTTTTCATTGCCATGTTCTACACAGAGGAGTCCCACCTGCATTGCAGTCAGTTCTGCCTAGATGTGAAGAGCAAAGTGCTTGAAGTTTGGAGGCTTAGGGATCTAGGCTCAGTCAATACTTTTACACTGGAGACACAAGCTGGAGGCTCGGGCTCAACCTATGCAATAAAGAGCTGGGGAAGGAGAAAGCTCAGTGCGCATCTCTGACTATCCATGTGTGCCCCACCCAGCAGAGAGGCAGCAAGTCCCAAGACTTTTCAAGGTGACGTTGGATGTGGCGAGTAGTAATGCTCTGGGTCTCCTGGGATCAGGGTCTAGATCTGTATCTGGTCTCTCTCACAGGTCAAGAGGGACGTTTGTTCCAAGCTTCTCATCTGAGAAATGCCTCTGGGTCCCTTAAGATGCCCCATGGACCCAAGTTTCACAGCCCACTTAGACCATAAGGAAATGCAGGAGGTCTGCGGGCATGACAGCTCCAGAGCTCAACCAGGTAGCGAGATGACCGAACCACATGCAGGGGTCCTCATCTCTCCCAGATGGGCCAGCTGACTCCCGCTCCAGACTGGCTCATACGGCCATTGCTGAACCAGCTGCTGACAAGGGGCAGTGGTATTACTGGGACAAGCCTGGATTAACCATCGGGGGCAGAAACGTGTTAGCAGTCTCTAACTGAGTCTCAGCCTTGGGATTCCATGGTTAGTGCTACGGCCAGATCCAGCTAGAAGCTTTGGGAATCCCAAGGCTGAGAGTCAGTGAGAAGAAATTCCGGACACAGGGTTGAGGGCCTTAGCCCCTGGGGACTCCCTCGAGACCCTCCACTCCTGCAGGGGTGTCAGGAGGATTACTCCCCATCAACGTCCCCGTCACTAGTAGTATGGGTGTTTCCTGATTGTCTCCCTCCCAGCAGCTCCAGATGGTCCCTCTGCAGAAATGCTGAGACTCGACAGAGAGTCCACTCCAGTGTGGAGTTTATGGAGGAACAGTCTCCTCTGCCCCCTGCAAAACAGTGTTCCCATCTTCTACTCATTCCAAAAAAAGAGACAGACCTGTGTCTTTAGTGCAATGTTTTGAAGTTTTTGTTTTGGATAAAATAAATAGCCCCTTGCAGGCTCTCTGCAAGTCTGGCTCCAGGCAGCATCTCATGAGAGGACCCTTCACCTGTCCCCATAGCCTCTGGCCACTCCTCGGGGCCGGTCCCAGTGGATGCCATTTTCTCTCCATACACAGGACTCCTCCTCAGCCTTCTTCATGTGTTCAAGGGTCTATGCACAGACCACCCAGACAGGTCCATCCACACTGTAAATGTGGCAACCCCCAGGCATCTCCATCAGCATGTCCCGGAACCTCAGCTTCTCACAGTGAGCCCCCATCGCCACCCACCCCCAGCCTCCTGGGCTCAAACCTGGCATCCCTTCTTCCACCTGGGCACCAGGGGCATCTGAGCCCCATCTCTTGTCGTCCCCTTCTCCTCCTGCCCTCAATCTTTCCCAGCATCAGGGTCTTTTCCAATGAGTTGGCGCTTTGCATCAGCTGGCCAAAGTACTGGAGCTTCAGCTTTGGCATCAGCCCTTCCAATGAATATTTAGGGTTGATTTCCTTTAGGATTGACTTGTTTCATCTTCTTGTCCAGGAGACTCTCAAGAGTCTTCTCCAACACCACAGTTCACAAGTACCGGTTCTTCAGTGCTCAGCTTTCCTTATGGTGCAACTCTCTTATCCATGCGTGACTACTGGAAAAACCATAGTTTTGATTATACGGACCTTTGTCGGCAAAGTAATCAATGTCTCCACTTTTTAATGCGCTGTCTAGGGTTGTCGTAGCTTTTCTTCCAAGCATCTGTTAATTTCATGGCTGCAGTCACTGTCTGCAGTGATTTTGGAGCCCAAAAAATAAAGTCTGTCACTGTTGGGGTTTTGTGGGGTTTTTTGCCATGAAGTCACACTGCTACTACAGCTCGGGAGGAAAGCGGACATGCATGTTTCCACTCGAGACTGGATGCCATGATCTTAGTGTTTTTGACTGTTGAAAATTTAAGCCAGTTTTTTCACTCTCCTCTTTCACTTTCATCAAGAGGCTCTTTAGTTCCTCTTCACTTTCTGCCATTAGGGTGGTGTCATCTGCATATCTGAGCTTATTGATATTTCTCCCAGCAGTCTTGATTCCAGCTTGAGCTTCATCCATCCTGACTTTTCGCATGATGAGCTTTGCAAATAAGTTAAATAAGCAGGGTGACAATATACAGCCTTGACATATCCTTTCCTAATTTTGAACCATCCCATTGTTCCATGTCCAGTTCTACCTGTTGCTTCTTGACCTGCTTACAGGTTTCTCAGGAGACAAGTAAGGTGGTCTGGTATTCCCATCCCTTGAAGAATTTTCCACAGTTTGCTGTGACCATACAGTCAACGAAGCAGAAGCAGATGTTTTGCTGGAATTCCTTTGCTTTTCTCTTTCCTTACCCCTACAGCAAAGCAGTCAGCTCTCCATCTCCCTCTCCTTAGGAGGAGGAATTCACCTCTCTTCCCTGCTACTCTGTTGAGGCCAGGCCTAGCCACCTGTCTCGGCCATGGTGGCAGTACCCTCACCATCATCTCGGTTGGGCAGTGGATGCCTGAAGTTGAACCACTGACTCTCGTGACTTTCTCTCCTGAAAGTCAGTGAGGCACCTCTGACAACTTGCAGACTGTGCCCAGTCTCTCCACTGCCCATTTCCTCATCTGCAAGGCTGGGACCCCAGGGTCAGGAAGAGCTTGGGGCTGGCTCATCCTCATTTTCAAAGCAGAATGAATGTAAGATTCCCCAACACACACTGGAAGCTGAAATCACATGTATTTCTTCAGAATAATGAGTCAGATCGCTTAATGAGAGCGTTTCCTCCCCACCCTGACAGTGTCGCCATCCTGGGCAGTAGAGGCCTTGCTCGCTGAGTGTTGCTGAGAGGGGAATTACACGATGCTTCCCCAGCATGCAAAATTTCTACTCCCCAGAGCAGCCCAGAGACAGGCTGCTAGAGCTCTGTCAATCAGTCACTTTCCAGTCATGTGACCTTAGAAACTTCCTTAACCTCCACACGCCTCAGTTTCTTAAACTTTATCGTGGGCAGAGTCATATCACATACTTCACAGAATGGCTTGGAGAATTAAATGATTTAACACATATAAAGCTGTCCATATCTTAGCTGGTTTTGCTCTCATCACTCCCTCTACCCAGCTGTACGTAGTTCAGCGTTGGCCTATAGATGCAAAACTGTATTCGTTGGAAATTTTCCAGAGTATTTTCGCTGCCTGCTTTTTTCGTATCATCACTGACGTTAGAACTAAACCCAGGCTGTACTGCAGGAGATGGGTGGCTGGGATGCCAGGGCTGAATGTGGCCTAATAAGGAACCTTGCGGAAGAACTGTGAGAAACATTGATTGACAAAACAGACTGGAACGTCGTGGGCACTCAGTAAATAGTTGCAGGGTGCATTTTTAAAAATAAGATAAATTTCAAAGATTGACGCTATGAAGAAAACAAACAGACTCGTGATACAGGACACATGGGACAAAGGAGTGGAAGAGGAGGGGAAATTAAAAGCTGGTCAGAGAGAAGTTACCAGTCTAAGTGTAGGGGGAAAAAATGTGTTAGTCCCTCAGCTGTGACTCTCTGTGACCCCATGGACTGAAGCCCACCAGACTCCTCTGTCCATAGAATTCTCCAGGCAAGAACACTAGAGTGGGTAGCCATCCCTTCTCTGGAGAGCTTCCCGACCCAGGGATCAAACCCTGCATTGCAGGCGAATTGTTTACCATCCGAGCCGCCAGGAATCCTAATGCCGTCTAAGCAATGAGCATCTCAAACAGCGAGACCAGCACAGGCAAAGGTCCTGAGCAGAAAAGAGATTTTATTGCTCCAGGGAAAGAGGAGCAGTGAAGCCAGAGGGTGGTAAAAGAAGACAGAGATGAAGGGAGAGAGGCAACCAGGGAATCACAGACGAGGCAGGGCCTTGCAGGTCTCAGCTTGCAGGCTGCACTTTGTTCTAAATGGAAGATTTAAGTAGGAGAATGAAGCAAGATCGCGTTCATCTCGAAAAGCTCTGGGAGCTGGGAGCACTCACCAGGACACTGATCTGGAGCCTCCTGACTCCCTTCTCAGGAAAAGGACCTCACACATCAGTGTTCCATGGCCATCCCCCTGTGCCCTGGGCAAGTGTGACTGGCCAACCTGGGGCCCACAGTTTCCTCTTCCCAGTGAAGACGCTGGGGTCAGTGTGCCCTTGGGAAGCGCCTCTTGTGCCAGGCTGTGTTTTGTCAATCACAATATTTCCTGCAAGCTCGCAGCTCTGTTGGTGAATTCGCAGAGCTCTTAAGTAAACTACCCCCCTTTATCCTCACAACATCCCTCCAGGTGGAATTGCAACCTTACCACTTTCAGATGAAGAGGCTGAGCCTTAGAGATGATAACGCCTGGGGCCAGAGCCAGACCAGACCTCATGACTTGCTTCAGAACCAGAGCGCTCATCACCCACAAGGCGGGGTGCTCCTGTGAAGCCTTCTGGGATGTGAATCTCAGCGTCCTTTCTGCCAATCCCTACTTTTTGCCGGAGTCAGGTATCCTAACTGATGCATAAGGGGCTCCCAACTAGCAGCCCACAGGGTTTTGTTTGTTGTTAAACTATTTGCTAAAACTTTTTAAAAATCAAAAGATGCCTCCATTAAAATATGCC
The DNA here is from genome assembly GCA_006410675.1 of Oreotragus oreotragus. Lineage (NCBI taxonomy): Eukaryota > Metazoa > Chordata > Mammalia > Artiodactyla > Bovidae > Oreotragus > Oreotragus oreotragus. The sequence continues at coordinate 126,879 of SJYX01003268.1, forward strand.
CCCCTGGCTTCTCTTGGGAAAAAAAAAAGCGCACATCTGACCACACTGGGCATACCAGGCTATATGGAGAGCCGAGCTGGGTCTGAGGGGTAGCGCAGCATTTAGATGCTGACCTTCCTGGCCCCTAGCCGGCTGGCTTCACCCAGAGGCAGCACGGCTCCCACCTGCCCTGCAGGGCCCTCCTCCGGCTCTTTGGATGGGGAAGCTAGAGCTAGCGCTTCTGCTTTCAGGCGGCCCCTGCATGGCCTGTGAGGCATCTGCAGGCTATGGGGGCTGCTCTCCAGCACCCACCGCCTTTGCACCCCTTCTCCTTCCCAGGCTTCTCACCTGTGCTCACTCAGGGCCTCCGTGAGGGCCTCTGGTTGCTGGAACTTTCCAGGATGCTCCTTCTTGTGGTCCCCACATGGCACTATTGGCCCCCTGCTACCCACTAAGAGATTATACTCCCTAGTTGAGAATACACAGCCCCCCGAAGATAAATCTGAAAGCACAGGCTGCCCCTGGGAGCAGGGGTGGAGGGTACATGGGGTGCAGGGTTGGGGAGTGCCAAGAACTGTCATTTCAAGGTCTGAGGATGACTGTTCCAGGAGACGGGAGGTGAGAGTGTTCATTTGCACCTGTGCATACACACACACACCTTGCCACGTGCATGTGGTGATGTGTGTGCACAAGCGAGCCCAGAGGCACACGTTGACCCCAGCCCCCAAACACCCACAGACCCAGACACCCAGACACTCACTCCAGAGCCCACGCAGTGCCCTGGCCTCCGTAATTGCATTTCTGGAAACGGGAACGAGGAAAGCGAATGAGCCGGGCGGCACAGTTCCCCCGTGGCGATTCCCGTCTCCGCTCTGAGTGGCTGCAGCAGCCAGGCTCTCAGCTGAGCCCGATTCCTTAGCAACCCTCCGCACTGCAGCTAATCCCCCGCCGTAACTGGCCTGTGGGCTCTGCCGTGCCATGGCCTGACCTGGCCATGAAGGCCGTCAACAGGACGTGCCAGCTTACCTAGGGGTTGTGGTGACGGTGGGAGCCACTGGCCTGCTTGCCCGGGCAGCCAAGGCCCCCCCCGCACAGCAAGGGCCCCAGATTTTCTCCACCATTATTGAGCCAAATTGCCCTGCCCAAATCTCCGGGTAAACTCAAGCCCTGTGCTAAGGGCTGGGCAGCAGCTTCCCAGAGGCCCTTCCCTTCCACCTTCCAGACAGGGCTGGGCTGTGGTGTTCGTCCCCCTCCTGACCTGCTCAGGAGCCCCTCCTCCAGCATACGCCAGAACTCCCTGTTCCACACAGACTCCCAGACTGAGCCCAGACAGAAGGCCACTGCTGGCCATAATGTTATCTTCAGTTGTGGAGCAGACAGATCACATTATCAGCCACCTTGTTACACCTCAGGCTGACTGGGACACTTGAATCTTTTTAATAGCCGAGTAAAGCCTGCCCCTCCACTGGGTGTTGACCATCGAGATTTTGGGCTCAGGTGCGGTTCTCACTGACCCTAACCTGTGAGACAATAAGGCGCACGGTGGAGCCGTGTCACAGGGCCTGATGGCCCCAGGGAGGACCCAGGTCTGGTCTGAGGGGCCAAGGCCCTGCTCTCCTGCATCCTCCTGGGCCACGGGAGGACCAGAGAATTGCAGAGCCAGGGTGGTGATGGGTAAACCGAGACCCGGCTCTGGGAGCTGCAGACAGTGAGGGACCATCTGGCTCCAGATCCCTCTGAGGCCATCCGTCCACCAGGACTTCCCAGCAGAGGGCAGCAGAGACGTGGACGCCTCCAAAAGTTGTCCTCCTCTCACCGGAAACTGGGTCTCAGCTTTGCTGGCCCTTGGCCTGGCCGGATCCCCAGCCTTGGCTGGCCTATGGGCTCTGCCATGTCCTGGCCTACCCCGGCCCCTGGCCTTGACCTGACCAGACCCCAAGGGTTGCCTCTAGCCCCTCGACAAACTCTCCTGGGCTGCAGCCTCCGTGCTCCCCATGTAGCTCCAGCCTTGCCTCTCCCCTCTCAGAGAGTCTGAGGCGCCTGAGGAAATGCCTTCTGCAGAAGGCTCACTCCACCATGCAAGCTGTCACTCTGGGGAAAAAATAAAAGCCTCCCAGCGTCGCTTGTAACAAACTTGCTCTGTTGTGCAACCTTGCAGTACAGAACGTGCGTGTGCCCAGTCTCCTCCGTTGCATAATTTTCCAGCTGTTTTCAGGACTATTTCGTTCTTCGTCTGGCATATTTCACAAGCCATATATAAAAATTAGATACGTGTAAATATAAAGCTGAGCATATGTGTGCAATGAAACAGTAAGTGTGAAGTGCAGGAAAGGAGGTGGGGGACTAGAGCTGAGCAAAAAGCCACATGAAACAAGTGTAAACATTTTGAATGCAGCCTTCTAGAAGTCTGGGAGAGAAAATGAACTTGGACTCAACTTCAAGTGAGAAGTTCATCCAGTAAAATCAGTTTCAACCCAGTGATGTTTGGTTTCCTTATTCTCCGTAACTGTTTTGGTTTGGTGTGGTTTCATTTAGTTCAGTTTGGTTTTTTAGAGCAACCCCTAGGAAGCCACCATTTTTGTAAAAGAAACACTATGGGCATCTTCTTGCCAAATGTGCTTAAAACAGCATCATCTGAGATGCCTTGGAAAGGGCAGAAGGGCATCAAGATGACAGGCCCCCTCCGTGGCCTGGCCATCCCGTGCATGACCGCCAGCAGAGATGGGCTCTGTACGCCCTCCTGATGGAAATCTTCAGTTGCTACAGGGCCCACATGGGTTCTGTGTCACACGGAAGGACCCTCTCCTCCTGGAGCAAGGATCTTCCCAGGATGGTGCCTCTGACGGGAAGCAGCTGAGCAGAGGGATCCCTGGGCCCGGCCGATCTGCACCGCAGCCCATAAGCTGGAAGATTACAGGCAGAATTCTACTCACAGGAGTGTTTGGTTGGAACAGCACAGTGACATTTTTAATTGAGTCAGAAACACACATAAAAATTAGGAGATTAAGGATTTGAAATCTAGATTCTTGTCTTCTTTTGGAGAAAGACAAGGGTTACCGTGGGCTTACAGCTCTGTAGAGCTCCTCGGCCGAAGAGCTCTCCTGACAGGGCAGGTCTGGGGACAGCTGGGGTAGCTCCTATGTAAACCAGGATGCAGGCACAGCAGCTCTAAGGGGAAGCTCATCTCCCAGAGGAGATCAGAGGCTTCTAAGAGGGTAAGCATGAGTACACGATGCCTCTAAGACCTGGGCTCCAAACTGGCCCACAGTTTATTTCACCCACCTACCCTTGGCCACATGAGACACACGGACCAACCCCATGAATGGGGCAGGTAGCTCTGCGTCCTGGAGAGAGAAGCTGCAGAGTCACAGGGCAAAGGATGTGGATACAGGACATGTGGTGGACTGAGCAGTGCTCCCCTGAAAAATGCACGTCTGCCCAGAACCTCAGAAAGGGATCTTATTTGGAAAAGGGGTCTTTGCACAAGTGATTAGCTAAGATGAAGTCATACTGGATCAGAGTGCACCCCTGATCCAATGTGACTGGTGTCCTTATGAGAGGGGAGGTGGAGACACTCAGGTAGAGGGCGTGTGACAGTTGGAGGCAGAAACCGGAGGGGTGTGTCTACAGCTCAAGAAATGCCGGGCTTCTCTGGGGGCTCCGTGGTAAAGAATCTGCCTGCCAGTGCAGGAGACGTGAGTTTGGTCCCTGATCCAGGGAGACCCCACATGTCACAGATCAACTACGCACCGCAACTGCTAAGCCGGTGCTCTAGAGCCCGGGAGCCACAGCTGCCGGAGCCTGTGCGCCCTGCAGCCTGTCCTCCGCAGCGAGAGGGGCCACTGCAACGGGAAGCGCGCTTCCTGTAGAGAGCAGCCCCTGCCCACCACAGCTACAGGGCCACGCAGCCGCGGGGACTCAGTACAGCCGAAACAAGCAAACCAAGGCTCAGAAAATCCTCTTAAAAAACAAACAAACAAACCAAGGCTCAGAAAATCCTCTTAAAAAAGAAAGAAATATCAAGGATTTCTGGCTATGAGGAGCTGGGAGAGAATCACAGAAGATTCTCCCTCGCAGAAGGAACTAACCTCGCTGACACCTTGATTTCAGATCTCTGGCCTCCAGTAAATCTCTGTCACGTAAAGCCACCCAATTTTGCGGTTATCTGTTGTGGCAGTCCTGAGAAATGACTACACGATACGTAAGGAATCGGGAACGATGAGAGCATCTTCCGCAAAGTGCCCTCTTGGACGCAGTTATCCACCCACATACAAAATATACTCATTCTCACTCAATACACCCAGTCGCGGTATCAAGTTTGAAGCTGAGAATCTTGTATTCTAAGTCAAATCCAAATGCACCTCCCCTTGCTTCTAGGACCTAAAGAACAGAAGGAGAAGTTGTTTGTGTCCCTCCTCCCCTCCAACACCTCGCATAGGCCAAGTTGGCCATGATAGAACAGGGATATGTCATGCAATAAACACTCCCATTCAAATGGGAGGAGGCCGGGTGGGATGAACTGGGAGACGGTGATTGACACATACACACCGCTACATTTAAAATATGTAACAAATGAGAACCCACTGTATAGCACAGGGAACCCTACCCCAGGCTCTGTGATGACCTAAGTGGGAAGAGAAGCTAAAAAAGAGTGGACGTACATGTACGTATAACTCATTCACTTTGCTGGACAGTAGAAACTGACACAGCAGGGTAAGGCAACCATACTCTGACTTAAAGAAAAAAAAAAAAGGAAGGACAGGAGGCCCCGAACAGTCACTGTGAGTAAAAGTGCCAGTTGTTGAGTCATGTCTGGCTCTTTGCGACCCCATGGATTGTAGCCCGCCAGGCTTCTCTGTCCATGGGATTCTCCAGGCAAGAATACTGGATTGAGTTGCCATTCCTTTCTCCATGGGATCTTCCAGACCCAGCGGTCAAGCCTGGGTCTCTTGCATTACAGGCAGATTCTTTACCACCTGCGCCACCAGGGAACCCCACTAGTCCACTCGTGTGCGTGCTGGTTACTCAGCCACAGCCAGCTCTTCCCTCTCCTGTGGACTGAAGCCCACCTGGCTCCTCTGTCCATGGGATTCTCCAGACAAAGATACTGGAGTGCGTATCCATTTTTTCTCCAGGGGATCTTCCCAACCCGGGGACCGAACTTGGGTCTCCCGCGTTGCAGGTGCCTTCTTTACTGTTTGAGCTTCCAGGGACGCCCCACTGGTTCACTGCTGCTGCTGCTGCTGCTGCTAAGTCACTTCAGTCTTGTCCGGCTCTGTGAGACCCTAGAGACGGCAGCCCACCAGGCTCCCCTATCCCTGGGATTCTCCAGGCAAGAACACTGGAGTGGGTTGCCCTTTCCTTCCCCAANTCTTTACTGTTTGAGCTTCCAGGGACGCCCCACTGGTTCACTGCTGCTGCTGCTGCTGCTGCTAAGTCACTTCAGTCTTGTCCGGCTCTGTGAGACCCTAGAGACGGCAGCCCACCAGGCTCCCCTATCCCTGGGATTCTCCAGGCAAGAACACTGGAGTGGGTTGCCCTTTCCTTCCCCAATGCATGAAAGTGAAAATTGAAAGTGAAGTCGCCCAGTCGTGTCCGACTCTTAGTGACCCCATGGACTGTAGCCTTCCAGGCTCCTCTGTTTTTTGGATTTTCTAGGCAAGAGTTCTGGAGTGGGGTGCCATTGCCTTCTCCTCACTGGTCCACTAGTTCACAACAATTCTTACATCCTGTTGGAGAAACATTGCCAGGAACTTCTACCCTGGAGCAGCGAGTATTGTGGAATCAGGCTTCAAGCCTACTCCCTGGAGCTGTGGTTCTTGGCTCTACTCCCTACAATATCTCTCCTTCTCCATCATTCTCCTTGGCCACTTCCTTCTTGTTCACATCATACTTCTTGGTCACTTGTTCACATCATACTTCTTGGTTAATTCTGAGAAGGATACTCTAAAATATGGCTTTCATGGACGCTGAATGCTTTCTCAACCTGCATCTTGCCCATAACAAATCAGTGGCCCAGGGTTTTTTGTTTTTTTTTTCCCATCTTGAACAGTTTCAGTATCTTTTGATCCAGATTGGCAGAGCATTCAATATCACAGTAATCCAAGTCTATGCTCCAACCACTAATACAAAAGATGCTGAAGTTGAATGGTTCTATGAAGAATTACAAGACCTTCTAGAATTAACACCCCAAAAAGATGTCTTTTTCTACCATAGGGGACTGGAATGCAAAAGTAGGAAGTCAAGACATATCTGGAGTAACAGGCAAAATTGGCCTTTGAGTACAAAATGAAGCAGGACAAAGGCTAACGGAATGTGTCAAGAGAATGCACTGCTCATAGTAAACACCCTCTCCCAACAACACAAGAGAAGACTCTAAAAATGGACATCACCAGATGGTCAATACCAAAATCAGATTGATTATATTCTTTACAGCCGAAGATGGAGAAGCTCGATACAGTCAGCAAAAACAAGACCGGGAGCTGAGTGTGGCTCAGATAATGAGCTCCTTATTGTCAAATTCAGACTTAAGTTGAAAAAAATAGGGAAAACCAGTAGACCATTCAGGTATGACCTAAACCAGATCCCTTATGATTATACAGTAGAAATGACAAATAGATTCAAGGGATTAGATCTGATAGAGTGCTTGAAGAACTATGGATGGAGGTTCGTGACATTGTACAAGAGGTGGTGATCAAAACCATCCCCAAGAAAAAGAAATGTAAAAAAACCCAAATGGTTGTCTGACAAGGGCTTACAAATAGCTGAGAAAAGAAGAGAAGTTAAAGCAAAGATATACCCATCTGAATGCAGAGTTGAAAGAATAGCAAAGAGAGATAAGAAAGCCTTCCTAAGTGAACAATGCAAAGAAATAGAGGAAAACAATGGAATGGGAAAGACTAGAGATCTCTTCAAAAAATCATAGATACCAAGGGAATATTTCATATAAAGATGGGAAAAATAAAGAACAGAAATGGTATGGAACTAACAGAAGCAGAAGATATTAAGGAGAGGTGGCAACAATACACAGAAGAACTATAGAAAAACGATCTTCATGACCCAGATAACTACAATAATGTGATCACTCACCTAGAGCCAAACATTCTGGAATATAAAGTCATGTGGGCCTTAGGAAGCATCACTATGAACAAAGCTAGTGGAGGTGATGGAATTCCAGTGGAGCTGTTTCAAATCCTGAAAGATGATGCTGTCAAAGTGCTGCACTCAATATGCCAGCAAATTTGGAAAACTCAACAGTGGCCATGGGACTGAAAAAGGTGTGTTTTCATTCCAATCCCAAAGAAAGGCAATGCCAAAGAATGTTCAAAATTGCACAATTGCACTCATCTCACACAATAGCAAAGTAATACTCAAAATTCTCCAAGCTAGACTTCAACAGTATGTGAACTGTGAACTTCCAGATGTTCAAGCTAGATTTAGAAAAGGCAGAGGAACCAGAGATCAAATTCTCAACATCCATTGGATCATAGAAGAAGCAAGAAAGTTCCAGAATAACATCTACTTCTGCTTTATTGACCACCCCAAAGCCTTTGACTGTGTGGGTCACAATAAACTGTGGAAAATTCTGAAAGAAATGGGAATACCAGACCACCTTACTTGCCTCCTGAGAAATCTGTATGCAGGTCAAGAAGCAAGAGTTAGAACTGGACATGGAACAATGGACTGGTTCCAAACTGGGAAAGGAGTACATCAAGGTTGTATATTGTCACGCTGGTTATTTAACTTATTTGCAGAGTACATCATATGAAATGCTGGGCTGGATGAAGTACAAGCTGGAATCAAGATTGCAGGGAGAAATATCAATAACCTCAGTTATGCAGATGACACCACCGTTATGGCAGAAAGTGAAGAAGAGCTAAAGAGCCTCTTGATGAAAGTGAAGGAGGAGAGTGAAATAATTGGCTTAAAACTCAACATTCAGAAAACGAACATCATGGCATCCAGTCCCATCACTCATGGCAAATATATGGGGAAACAGTGGAAACAGTGAGAGACTATTTTCTTGGGCTCCAAAATCACTGTAGATGGTGACTTCAGCCATGAAATTAAAAGATGCTTGCTCCTTGGAAGAAAAACTATGACCAACCTAGATAGCATATGAAAAAGCAGAGACACTACTTTACCAACAAAGGTCTGTCTAGTCATAGCTATGGCTGTCTCTTATACACATCTGAACAGTTTCAGTATCTTTTGATCCAGATTGGCAGAGCATTCAATATCACAGTAATCCAAGTCTATGCTCCAACCACTAATACAAAAGATGCTGAAGTTGAATGGTTCTATGAAGAATTACAAGACCTTCTAGAATTAACACCCCAAAAAGATGTCTTTTTCTACCATAGGGGACTGGAATGCAAAAGTAGGAAGTCAAGACATATCTGGAGTAACAGGCAAAATTGGCCTTTGAGTACAAAATGAAGCAGGACAAAGGCTAACGGAATGTGTCAAGAGAATGCACTGCTCATAGTAAACACCCTCTCCCAACAACACAAGAGAAGACTCTAAAAATGGACATCACCAGATGGTCAATACCAAAATCAGATTGATTATATTCTTTACAGCCGAAGATGGAGAAGCTCGATACAGTCAGCAAAAACAAGACCGGGAGCTGAGTGTGGCTCAGATAATGAGCTCCTTATTGTCAAATTCAGACTTAAGTTGAAAAAAATAGGGAAAACCAGTAGACCATTCAGGTATGACCTAAACCAGATCCCTTATGATTATACAGTAGAAATGACAAATAGATTCAAGGGATTAGATCTGATAGAGTGCTTGAAGAACTATGGATGGAGGTTCGTGACATTGTACAAGAGGTGGTGATCAAAACCATCCCCAAGAAAAAGAAATGTAAAAAAACCCAAATGGTTGTCTGACAAGGGCTTACAAATAGCTGAGAAAAGAAGAGAAGTTAAAGCAAAGATATACCCATCTGAATGCAGAGTTGAAAGAATAGCAAAGAGAGATAAGAAAGCCTTCCTAAGTGAACAATGCAAAGAAATAGAGGAAAACAATGGAATGGGAAAGACTAGAGATCTCTTCAAAAAATCATAGATACCAAGGGAATATTTCATATAAAGATGGGAAAAATAAAGAACAGAAATGGTATGGAACTAACAGAAGCAGAAGATATTAAGGAGAGGTGGCAACAATACACAGAAGAACTATAGAAAAACGATCTTCATGACCCAGATAACTACAATAATGTGATCACTCACCTAGAGCCAAACATTCTGGAATATAAAGTCATGTGGGCCTTAGGAAGCATCACTATGAACAAAGCTAGTGGAGGTGATGGAATTCCAGTGGAGCTGTTTCAAATCCTGAAAGATGATGCTGTCAAAGTGCTGCACTCAATATGCCAGCAAATTTGGAAAACTCAACAGTGGCCATGGGACTGAAAAAGGTGTGTTTTCATTCCAATCCCAAAGAAAGGCAATGCCAAAGAATGTTCAAAATTGCACAATTGCACTCATCTCACACAATAGCAAAGTAATACTCAAAATTCTCCAAGCTAGACTTCAACAGTATGTGAACTGTGAACTTCCAGATGTTCAAGCTAGATTTAGAAAAGGCAGAGGAACCAGAGATCAAATTCTCAACATCCATTGGATCATAGAAGAAGCAAGAAAGTTCCAGAATAACATCTACTTCTGCTTTATTGACCACCCCAAAGCCTTTGACTGTGTGGGTCACAATAAACTGTGGAAAATTCTGAAAGAAATGGGAATACCAGACCACCTTACTTGCCTCCTGAGAAATCTGTATGCAGGTCTAGCTGATGGTAAAGCTCCATTACTTTGGCTACCTGATGTGAAAAACTGACTCATTGGAAAAGACTGATGCTGGAAAAGATCGAAGGCAAGAGGAGAAGGAGATGCCAGAGGATGAGATGGTTGGATGGTATCACCGACTCAATGGACATGAATCTAAGTAAACTCTGGGAGTTAGTGATGGACAGGGAAGCCTGGTGTACTACAGTCCGTGGGATCACGAAGAGTCAGACATGCAGGAACTGAACTGAACTGGGGGGCTTTTGTCAATACAGCTCTCTCAAAACTTGTGGAGTTCCTACATATTTGATTTAACGTGCCAAAAGCCATATTCCCATTTCATTTCAAGACGTGTCTGTCTCTGAACTTACAAGCACTGTGGGCAGCTCGGGCTGATTTAAAGGACCACATCACTGATCTTTCTAATAACTTTCAGCACCATCTAGTTCTTCCAGAGGCCTTCACAAGTGCAAGGACTGTGCCTTTGATTCACTCCAGACCCCCAAGCTGTATCTTCATAGCCATACTCTTGATTTGACTTTTCTCTCAGGCTATGTTTGAGGATCTTTTATTGAATGGAGAAGATGGAGATTAAAAATAGTTTTATTTTTCAACACAGTAAGTCTAAGATTTCCGGACTCTCTTTCTTCACTCTGTTTCTGAGACCTGAGCAGTCGAGAAGAGCTGACTTTTCTTTGTAGCTTCTTCATGCCTGCAACATTCTACCTGGACACTCTTAGCTCAAAGCCACCAGTGTATTAGGTACACTTTCCTTCCTCCAAGTTATTTCAAGTGACAGTTTTTAGCAAATATCCCACCATTCCATAATGCAGGCCATCATTTTTTCAGCCTCCAGTAACAGTTTCTTGTTCCAGAGCCAACGCCACATATTGCAGGCTACACATATTAACTTCTGCAGCCATTACCCAGTGCCGTGCTAACACTGGATGCTAAACCACCTTAGAACCTGGAAACCCAGAACAACAGTAATGTTTGCTCAGACCCACAGCTCTGCTCTCCCTATGTGCACCCTGGGTCCAGGGGAAGCCCGTCTCATGGAGGAGGTCAGGAGCTTCTAGGAGGAGAAGCATGAAAGCACGATGACCCCTGTGGACTGGGCTCCAAACCAGCACACGCTAATTTCCACTCTGGTTCCATGGGCCAGGAAAGCAACATGAATGGGGCAGAACACCTACTCCATTCTGGATGGAGAAATTACAAAGTGACGTAGCACAAGGGGTGGAGAAAGAGATGGGTAAGGATGCAACCCAACACATCTTAGATTCAATTTTCCTTACTTGACATCTTTCATCTTATGAAAGTAGTAGTTGTTGTAACAAGTGAAACAATTCCAAATCATGTGGGAAAAAAAAAAAACAAGAATCTCCTCCCTGTGAACCTCCCAATTTCCTCTCCTGGATAGAGAAGAATGGATCATGCAATGCATGAGGAAGCCAGGGAGAGTAAGGAGGAGCAGGAAGGAAGCAAGTAAAGGGCTGTCAGCTTGCTGGACAACTCTCTGGTACTGCTTCTAACCCACAGGAGAGTGGAATGCTCTTTCCACTCTGGGTTTCATGAATTACAACCCCACCACCACCACCACCACCATGCTCAACACAAAATTCCTAGTTTGTTCAGATGGCTTTCCCTTCTGTGTTAGTATCCTGTTCAGTTCAGTTCAGTCGCTCAGTCGTGTCCGACTCTTTGCGCTGTGGCTGGTACAAATAAATCAGCACCAAAAAGGTGGCTCAAAACAACAGAAATATATTCTCTCCCAGTAAGCCAAAATTCCAGAGGCCAAAATCAAGGCATCAGCCAACCTCTCCCCAGAGACGCTAGGGAAGATTCTATTGCTCGACTTCCCCAGCTTCTCGTGACTACCAGCGTTTCTTGGCTTGTGGCCGCAACACTCCAGTCTCCGCCTCTTTGATCTCGTTACCTGTGTGCGTGTCCAGTCTCCCTTGGTCTCCCTGTTATCTGGACACTTGTGCTTCTATTTAGAGCCCATCCAGATAAATCAGGACAACTCCTCATCTGAAGTCCTCAAATGTAATCATATCTGCACATAAGGTCACGTTTCACCATTTGTAACCAACCAGCCCTGGCATACCAAGGGAGTGGGCCAAGACCACATCCAGAATAGGTAGAGGCAAGTCAGCAAGCTGGGATCTTGCCCACCAGGAGCAAAGAGAAAACATGCAGGGAGAGGCAGCAAGCAGCGTGAACATGTGTGGTGCGTCCAAGAAATTACTCCAGGTCTCAGCTACGTTCCCTCCGCAGAGACCATGAGGGGTCACCAAAGGGCACAGGCATTTCCTTTCTGTTCTCTGAACCCACATTTAAGTCCAAGCCAGGTGTCACCTCTTCCTAATGAAAATATCTTTTATCAGTGGAGCTGCCTCTGTAAAGGAAAGCCCTGCTTTGATGAAACCAGTGCTTTAAAATGAAACATTTTATCAAAAGCAATAATACAATCCCAGTGAAATTAAACCAGGAAGACAGACATTCTCAATGCCCCAGACTCTGGTTTTGATTTTTTTTAATTTCCAGTTAAATTAAAGTTGTCCATGGAGGTTCAACACTTGGCTTGCCTTCCTGAAGGGAAATGCCCTGATATCCCTCCCTCAACACATCTCCCTCCTGAAGGGTTCTCAGAGGCTGGTTGTAATTCTCACCCACAGGCTGGTTTCAGCCCAAGGACTGGAAGTTAGAGAGATACTTGGGTACCAAAACTATTCACTAGGTGACTAGGGAACCCACTCCATGTCAGGACAGCACAGCGGCCCCACCCAACCACAGGAAGGATCAGAGGTTGATAAAAACTGTGGTTCAGCCATAGCTATAAGACAGTGACACGAACTGACCTGGGCTGGCTTGGGCAAAAAAAGAAATTTATTGTTTGACAAAATTAAAAATCCAGGGACTGTTTGGCCTTGGAATGTGAAATGATGTCCCTAGAGCCCAGTTTTTTCCCTCTGACTTTATTCTCCCTTTCCTTTGGGTCACTCCCTTCTCAGGCAAGAAGTCTCTTCATGGTGCCAAGAGGGCTGCCGCTCCAGCTTCACACTCTCACAACCTCAGACTCTGGGGGAAAACCCTTCCTGCTCCAAGAGCTCAGACTGAGTCCCAACTCTCTGATGGGCCCCAAAGGGGTCAGATACCCATTCCTGAATCCATTCCCTGGTCAAGAGAGGCCAGGCCTAGGCCATGTGATTCACCCTTTAAGCCAGGGCTAGGCCAACTTCACCCTAACTACATGATTCATAGAAAAGGGGTTTAAGTGGCCCCTGTACCACCCTAAGAGTTCTGACTTAGAGGGAGACTGTTAAATCACAAAAGAGGTTCACTCTGATAGCCTGAAATCCCTGAGTCATGAGATTAGACTGAACCTTGTCTCCCATTCTCACGCGCTAGCCAGACCCTGGCTTGGGAAAGGCCAGGTGACCAGTGACCCCTGTGTATCTCTTTCTCTGCTGCTGGGCGGCACTGCCCTTTGGCTGGAGTCAGAGACTCCTTCTTACGCCTGTGCTAGGCCCAGCTCCAGGCCTCGCCTGGCCTGGGACCCTGGTTACCAAACTAGGTGTGTCTACCCAACACACAACAAGCCAAATGCTGAGACCTTGAGGTCTGCAGCACAGAGTTTATTTATGAGGCAGCCAAGCAAGGAGGTAGGAAAACATATCTTAGATTGACCTACTGGAAGGCTAGGGGCTCAGGAATTTATGGCATAAAGCAGCAGGCTGATCTGAGGCAGGAGGAGAAAGGGGAAAGGTGATCGGAGATAAGAGAGAGTGGAGATAATCTGATTCTGTGCAGGCTCAGCTTAGCAACAGGCTTCTCCATGGGACATGCACTCAGAAGCAGTATGGCAGCGGGGCGTACCCAGGGCGGAGTGTTTAACCCGCTGATGTCAAAAGGTCCTCGAGTGGATGCTCACAGGCCAGCTGGAGGGTCAGTGGTCTTAAGCAGTCTTAACTTGGACCTTGAACTAGACACAGCTGACTCCAAGTTCCTGGAAAACAGTTCAGGCAAACGTTGTTTAGGCTGCATGAGCTCTTGGGGGACCCACAAGTTTTTTCTAGCAAAAATTAAGGTGAGCTTGATCAGCAAAGGCAGGTTACAGTTGTACTGGATCCAACTGATAATCTCTCTAGTTTTCACAGGTAGGGTGCTCAGAGATGGGTGATGCTCAGCCCTGTCCTGGCCCACTCGGTCGGCCTTGCTCACTCCTCTCCACTTCCCAGTGTCCATTCCAGCCCAGCGATGGGTGAGAGGATCCTGTGGGACCTGGGGAAAGTCTATTCCAGCCTCTCGTCGCAGCAGCCTAGACTAGATCACCAGGAGGCTCTGAGACTGACACTGGAGCCCGCCATGGGTGGGTTAGATCACACGAAGATGCACTGTCTTGTCTTTCATCCACCCAGGCTTCTCACTGTCCCAGGACCCAGCCGTTCTTAGCCCAGCCCCACACAAAGGTCGTACTAGGCTCCTGCTCATCTGAGTGCCCACCACGCCCTGGACAGGCCTCCAGAGAAGCCCCTCAGATGGGACAGGAGTGTCTGACGCACATCTGGGTCACCAGAGGCTGGCATAGCATCAGCATACAGTGGGTGTTCAGTGTATCTCCCTTCCCCTCCAACTCTTTCCTTCCTCCGCTCAATCACCAGTGGGGGAAGGATATTCATCCCCCACCTGCAGACACCATCTCTTCCTCCCAGGCCTACAGCCCAGAGCTCAAATCCACAACATCTCATGGGTGGGGCTAAAGTCACCCGTGTACATGTCCAGATCACACGTGGGAGCTCCTGGGTGTCTGGGGTCAGACCTGAAATTAGAGGCCTCAAACAGACCATTCACAAGCCCAGTCCAGTTCATGGTCTGGTTTGTTTGCCCCTTCAGAGTTTTTTAATTTTTTAAATGAAAACCAACATTTAACCATTAGGGAATGTTGTGCATGAGTAGTGTTCCCCCAGAAATTCATGCATAGGAGTCCTGACCCTCAGAATCTCAGAAGTGACTATTTGGAGACAGTGTCTTTAAAAAAGAGGCTTAAGGTAAAATGGGTACCCTCCCTGGTGGCTCATTGGTAAAGAATTTGCCTGCAGTGCAGGAGACCCAAGTTCAATCCCTGAGAAAGGCAAGGCACCCTACTCCAGTCTTCTTGCCTGGAAAATTCCATGGACAGAGGAGCCTGGCAGGCTACAGTCCATGAGGTTGCAAAGAGTCGGACACAACTGAGTGACTGACACGTTCTCACTTTCTCACTTAGCCTTCTCTGGCTTCCTGGGTGGCACTAGTGATAACGAACCCACCTGCTAATGCAAGAGACATAAGAGGCCCCGGGTGGATCCCTGGGTCGGGAAGATCCCCTGGAGAAGGGAAGGGCAACCCGCTCCAGCACGCTTGAGTTGCTACTCAGAGTTACTGAGCCACTACAACGGTCACTTCACTTTCACTTTTCAAGGTAAAATGAAGTTATATGGATGGGCCCTCACCCTATCTTGCTTGCGTCCTTATAAGAACAGGAAATTTGCATACACTGAGAGACACCAGAAAGGCACATTCAGAGGGGTGACCACGTGAGGACCCCGTGAAAAAAAAAAACACCTGCAAGACAAGCGGCTGCAGAAGAACCGAGGCTGCCACCACCCGGATCTTGGCTCGCCAGCCTCCAGAGCCATGAAAAAGTACATTTCTGTGGTTTAAGTTCTCCAGTCTATGGTAGTTTGTTATGGCAGCCCTGGCCAATGAATACAAAAGGATTTCACCCAGAAATCTGGATTTGCAGCTTCTCTTGAGCTATCAGGAGTTGGCGTCCAAGGACACGTGTCCTGATACAGCAAACTAGCTAGAGCCTGGAGCCAAGAAATGCTACTCCCTCTCCACCAGGCTTGAGCTCCCCGACCACTGCCCTGCAGGGCCACTTGACACGGGGGCTTGCGACGCCAGACCTCCACGAAGGGTGAGGCAGAGCTACAGCACGAAGTGCCTACCAGGAAACACGCTCCTGCTGCCCTTCTCCCCTGCCAGCCTATCCCAGGCGCGAGGGGGGGACTCAGCCCTGGAAGATGGTCCCTCTCCCTGACCAAGGCCGTGATCCTGGTGAATTCCCTGACACAGAATTCCCAAATAATACTGATCTGCCAACAATAATTTTCAGGCTCTAGAGTCACGTTTCCCACCCCGAATGGCTTCTCCTCCCAGGTTCCAACGTCTCACCAGGGCCACCCGAGACTGGAGGCTCTGGAAGCCTGATTCGGGGCTATTTCCACAAGGCCTCCTACTGCAGATCAGAGAGACTTGGCCCCAGGCAGCTGCAGCAGGTTCAGCCCTCTTTTACCACGGCTGGACAAACAGAAGTTGGCTTGACGGGGACCCCACCCCCTTCTTTGGGGCAGACCCCGGGCTGCCTCATTCGTGGTGCGCACGTGCAAAGTTGCTCAGTTGAGTCCGATTCTGTGTGACCGCATGGACTGTGGCCCACCAGGCCCCTCTGCCCGTGGGATTCTCCAGGCAAGAGTACTGGAGTGGGCTGCCATGCCCTCCTCCAGGGGATCTTCCCAACCCAGGGACNGCTCAGTTGAGTCCGATTCTGTGTGACCGCATGGACTGTGGCCCACCAGGCCCCTCTGCCCGTGGGATTCTCCAGGCAAGAGTACTGGAGTGGGCTGCCATGCCCTCCTCCAGGGGATCTTCCCAACCCAGGGACCAAACGCCGGTCTCCTGCGTTCGGAGGTGGGTTCTTCACCACTAGAGCCACCTGGGAGGCTACCCAGTCATTCGTGGGGCACCAGTCACTCTGCTGCTGGCTGGAGCTGCCAGCAAGCAGGCCATGCTGGGCCCAGTGAAAGTAATGCCAGCCCTTCCAGGAAGCCCTGAGTGGCCCTCTGGGATAGGGGTGCACAGAGCTGCTGGCATGTCAGAGCCTCAGCCCCACTGCCTAGAGCTCGCCATCCGTCTGCTAACTGTCCCCACCAGGGCGGCCTCAGCCTGCTCCCTTGCTGGTCCCCCTGCTGGCCCCCCTGCCGAGCCACCCCGGCTGCCCCAGGCTGGCCGCTGCTTCCATCCTCTCCTCACCAGCTCCTAGCAGCAGCCCAGAGCCCGCCCCACCCTCTCCTGTCCCTAACCCCCTCTGCCCTCAGGGCTGAGCCCAGACCCTTTCCTGCACTGAGAGGCCTGCAGGCCACCGCTCTGCCCTCCTTCTGTGCCTCCAACTAGCATCGAGGCCCAGCCCCCAGCGCTGTGCCTCCGCTTTTAAGACATCTCAAGTGTCCCTGCCTCTCTGCCTTACCTGGGCTGCTTCTTCCACCTGGAGTTCTCACCTCTAGTGTCCACCCCAGTGCTACCCATTCAACAGGAAAAAAGGCCCACGTAAACCAGGACGCAGATGCAGGACGTCGTCCATCACCAAGGATGCGCAGACAGACTACCTCCCGGCATGTATCACTCTTCAGCTGAGAATGACATCACCAGACCTCAGGAAATGGTCCTCCCTCAAGCTGCTGAGCAAATATATATCAGGGCAAGCTAGTCTACTGAATCTCCGTGAACTCATCTGGTGTCTTAAGTCCTTTCTGGGTGCAAGGAGTGCGTGCCCACCTCAGCATCCCTCACGTGGAGAGAGAGAAAAGGGAGATATCTCCGAATCCAGGTCTGACATACAATGGTCATGATGGAAAGCAGTGGCCAGCCCTGTTCTTGGCTGGTCATCACCAAGGGTGATGATCATAAGCAAGGTACAGGCTAGAAGGGAGTGATCACAAGCCGGAGAGGTGATGGAGGTGCCACTGCAGATTTTAAGGAAGCTGAGCTGTTCCTTTCCTCCAGTCCCCACTATCTCTCCATATGCTGGAAGGAAGGACCTGCCTCTGTCACCCACAGGGTCCCCAACCACCAATACTACATGAAGAGATGGGGGAGGGGCCTGGAGCCCTCCCAGTGCCTTCCTGCAGTGACTTGCCTGGGGGAATGTCAGGGCACCTCCACCAAGCTGCTGAGCACAGAGCTCCACTGGGTCCCCCACCCTGAGTTCTAGGATACCATTAACAAGATGAGTCTAAAGGAGAAGTCTCTTAAAATTAAAGTGAACAATCCATATGCCCCATGATCCAGCAGCTCTTCTTATTCACTTGAATGAGGAAAGGCTTGCCTATGTGCCCAAGGGGGACTGGGCAAGCCTGCTCCCTTCAGTGTTGTATATCAGAGCGGAGTGACAGAGGCAGTAGCGGTGTCCAGGCCACAGCAGACCAGCTGGACACGCTGCCCCCACACCCGGAGGGAGAGCCTGCAGGCAAGCGGCAGAGACGCCCACTCCTGCTGTCTGTGTGGTGAGCACGGTCACAGTGCTGCAGGACAGACGATGCCGTTGACAGTCAGCAACAGCAGAAGACTCCTGCACCCCTTCCCTCCCCCGCCCCCGGCCCTGCTCCCCACTTCCTCCTCTTCCCTGAGGCCATGCCCCTGGGAGCCTGTCATTCCCGCTCTAAGGAGGGCCCTTGGCTCACCAGGGCTCCAGTGCTGATCACCTCACTGCCTCTTTAGAGTTTATAGACAGAACTCTTGAGGGTTCCGTCTATAAACTTCACTATGCCTGCTCTGTGTCCCTGGGCTGAGTGCTGGGGCTTGGAAATAACAATAATATCGGCAGACCTCACAGATTCTGAAGATTCAGTTGCAGACCATCCCAATAAAGCAAATACTGAAATAAGGCAAGTCCTATGGATTTTTTTGGTTTCCTAGTGCCCATAATACTTACATTTACACTATAGTCTATTGTGTGCCACAGTATTGTATTTTTAAAATGTACATACCTTAACCAAAAAAGCACTTTATTGCCAAAAAATTCTAACTGTAATTCAACAACACAGGATTGCCACAAACCTTCCCTTTGTAAAGACTGCAGTATCTATAAAGTTGCAATAAGGCACAGCACAATAAAACAACATATGCCTGTAGTTAACGCTTGTATTCACAGGACTGCTCTAACAGAGTACCGGATCAGGTCGCTTAAACAACATAAGTCTATTTCCTCACAGTTCTGGAAGCTAGAAGTCCAGGACCCAGGTGTGGCCAAGACCTAGTCCTCCGAGGCCTCTCTCCCAGCTTGTGGATGTCTGTTTCCTCCCCGTGTCCTCACATGACCCTCCCCCTGAGCGTGTCTGTGTCCTAATTTCTTCTTATAAGGACACCAGTCATGCTTGATCAGGGCCTACCCTAACACCCCCATTTTAATTTTTCTACCTCTTTAAAGGCCTTATCTCCAAATGCAGCCATATTCTGATGTGCTAGGAGTTAGGATTGCAACATATGAATTTTGGAGACACAATTCAACCTGTAACGCTTGCTGAGCACCTTCCCCCTTGTCTCATTTAATTCTCTCCACAACTCTCTGAGGCACACACCATTTTATCATACAGCTGAGAAAACTGAGGCTCAGAGAGGTCAGGGCAGTCACCCCAGGGCACCCAGCCACCATGCTGCCCAGCTCTCAGCACTGCAGTTCTTACTTTCTCCACCACCTTCTCAGCACCCACAGTGCACACGCCTTGTCAGTGCCTCCACTAGAAGCAGAGTCCATGAGGGTAGGAGCGGATGGTTCTCTCCTTGATGTCAGCACAGAGGTGTTAGATGAGGAAGTGGGCATTTTCAAGCTAACATCGTCCTTGCCCTTCAAGGACCGTGGCCCCCACAACAGGCTTCTCTTTCCAAATCTGGCTCAGAGCTGAACCCCCTGGCAGCCAGCCTCAGCCCTCCAGCCCCAGGCCTGCCCAAACACAGGAGCATGAAGAACCCCTTGGTAAAAATCAATGCCTTGGCTGGCAAGCAGTCAGGCCTTTCTTCCCAGGCCTTCACCGTATCCCAGCAACGACACGCGCATCCTCTTGTCTGCAGGCTACTGAGAAGATGCTGCTCTCAGAAGTCAGAGTCCAGCCAGTTCCAGCTGGAACCACTGAGCCTGCAGCCTCGACTCAAGGGTCCCCTGGGCTCACTTCCTGGGCCGGAGGCTTACCCTCAGCGAGCAAGGCTGAGAAAGGTGTCCAGGCCCAGGACCCCACAAAGTGGGGCCCCAGGGTTCCGCTGCCCTCCAAGCAGGTAGTAAATCCTCTTAGATCAGGGTAAATTGCAGGGAGCACTGTCTAAAATGCAAGCAACTAAGATTTGAGTCTGTAAATAAATGCATACGTAAGGTGTTTCATGGAGAGGTAGCTGCTTGCATCGGAAAGGTATCACCATCCTGCAGAGAGACCACCTACAGAAGTGAGCACTAAACCAGCCCAGTGGAAACCCCGGGCCATCACCTCCCTGTTTGGTCAGAGCTTCTGCTGGATATCAGCTTGTATGGCTGGCGTACCTAATTCCAGGGCTCAGGGAGCCTGATCAGCAGCATGACCTTCCATTGGTGCCCTGCTGAGTGGGGCAGCCAGCCACTGGCACCGGGGGAGGAGGCAGATGGCAGAAGCCCACCCCAGGCTCATCTGGACTGTCCTAGGTCCTTCCACTCTTCCCCACCCAGAGTCACATATTTTTAATTTCCCTATTTCACTCTTCTTCTGTCTTGTTTATTGAGAAGAGGGCAACAGAGGATGAGATGATTGGATGGCATCACCAACTCAGTGGACATGAGTTTGAGCAAGNGCTCATCTGGACTGTCCTAGGTCCTTCCACTCTTCCCCACCCAGAGTCACATATTTTTAATTTCCCTATTTCACTCTTCTTCTGTCTTGTTTATTGAGAAGAGGGCAACAGAGGATGAGATGATTGGATGGCATCACCAACTCAGTGGACATGAGTTTGAGCAAGCCCCAGGAGATGGTGAAGGACAGGGAAGCCTGGTGTACTGCAGTCCATGGGTTTGCAGAGTCAGAAACAACTTATTGACTGAACAGCAACAAATGCTATTTACTCCTGCAATTTTAACTTTGAAAAAATTCTGTAGTTCTTTTCCTGTTTTATCTCAGCCTTTCATCATGGGAGCTGTCAGTTCATTTCATCTAGAGTGTTTTCCTTATCTTGTTTTTACAATTTATTGTTCGATTTCCCAGAGTGACCTAAGCCATGGGGAATGACGTTTTTGGAGGAAAGAGTCAGGCTTGAGAGGCTGGCAGACCCTGACCCAGATACGGCTCTGCAGGCTGGTGACCTGGCCTCTAAGGGTCTCTTTAGGTCTCTGCGCCTGATTCCTTATATGAAAAAAGGAGATAGTCATACCTTTGGCCAAGAAGCTGGCCTGAGGGAGACCCCAATGGCAGACAAAGGAGGATCTGGGCATGCCAGGCCTAGGTCCAAGGTCGCCTGGGTACAGCCACAGTTTGATTCTGAGAGTCTTTGAGCTGGGGATGAAGGCGAAAGAGCCCAGCAGGGGTTGGTCTAGAAAGGGAGGACCTCAGCCAGTGACTAGGCCCCAGAACCATGAAGATGCTTCATTTCCCGTCTATGTGACCGAAGGAGAGCTTCCTTACAGAGCAAGAGGTGTGCCCAAAGGAGCCTGGCTTTCATAAAACGGCCTGCAACTTCAGAGGAGAGCAAACACACAGCTCCTGCAGGGCCCCTCTCTGGTGGAGCACCTGTGCCAAGGCAGGCAGGTGTCAAAGCGTGTGGCCAGGCAAGGGAGGGGAGCTGAGTTTTGAATGCCTTCAACATGAAGCCAAACGGGCTTGTGGGTGAAGCTGGAGCTGGGAGGTGACTCGGCTAGCCTAAGCGGTTTGGATGTCACCCTGAGTAGATTTTCGTCAGGGATGCAGGAGAGGGATTGAATGTCCTCGGCTTAACCACAATTTCTCCATTGTTTTAGGAAAGAACATACTAGATCTCATATGATTGTTTTGGGGGAAAAATATCTCATCTAGCTGGTGAGCAGCAGGCAGAGTAGACTAACAGGACAGGACGCAGACCACAGGACCCGAAGCAGGGCGTGGGATGGACACAGAACATCCCCTCATCAGTAACAGAGAACAGGCATACATTCCAGCGTCAATAGTGTGTGGACTGGCAGGGACTCAGTAGTGGCTGCACCCCTGGAGCTCAGCATCTGGGCAAAGTCTCTACATCCAAACCAAGCCAGGCAGGCTGGAGCTGCTGCTGTGGACAGAAGAGATGGGGAGCTGCAGGGGGACGAGCCCAGGTACATGTGCCCGGGTGCCACCACAGCCCTGCCTCAGCACCCACCCCACCCCCCTATCCATCTGCCCAGCATCCTGGTGCTCTTTCCGAAACACGGAACCAGTCCCTCCGTTCCTCACTGAAACCCAAGTCCCGTAAGATTCAGGGCAACTGCTTTGGTCTGATCTTCACGGTCTGTTATCCAGCCTAGACCACTCTGCCTGGGCTCCCCACCACCACCAGCTGCACACACCTTCCTGATCTCCGAGGACAGGGTCTTCCGACCTGGGTCCACACTCACTAACTCTTGATGCGACCTTAGGCGAGGCCGTTACCTGCCTGTAAGATGCAGAAGCGGTGCCGCCGTGTAAAGTCGCTCTGCTGCAACGCGAGCAGGCTTCCCACTGCTGTTTCTGCCCGCTCTGGTCACCTTCTCCCCACTGCCCCTGACTGGAACGAAGCAGGGAACTAGGTCCCGAGAGAGCCAGCCACGCGTCCCTGGCCTTAGTGGGTCCAATCAGAGTGACCCTCAGTGTTCTGGAGTGGAAAGTCCCTCTATCCCGTGGGTGCCTTGGGAGGAGATGGAGCTCTTCTCCGGGAGGGAGTGGTCTGAAGGTGGATGGTTGGGAGCTGCTTCCATGGAGTGGCAGGGGCAGGAGGGGGTGCAGCTAGGCTAAGGATGAGCCCAGAATTCAGAAGGAGAAGAGCCAAGAGAATCCCAGAGGACTGGAGCTGGTTCTTGGTGATGTCATTGCAAGCCTCTCTGGACTTGTCAGCAACATAAGCCAATAAATTCCCTTTAGAGCTTAAGCCAGTTTAAGTAGGATTTTCTGTCACTTACAGAAATTCCCAGTGGAACCCTCAGGAGCCTCAACCCTGGGCATGGTCAGGGAGCACATACCATCAACTCCATGTACTCATCTGGGGTCTTGGGGCAGATGTCTGCCCCTCATCCCATCCACTTCCTTGAATGCTCAACACACCATATCACAGGCAGCTTTGCATACTCAGAACCTTGGTAGTGATCCACTGTGTAAGCTTAATTAATGGTCAATCTCAGATAGAAACAATTCAGAATTCAAGGAGGGGGACACCTCAAGATTCAGCCTGCATCCTAATTCCTCCTGAACCTCCTCATCAACTAGAACACACAAGTGCTGAGAGAGGGTTTTGAAAGAGAGCTGGGGTGCATCTGGAAGCTTCTGTCTCATACTACGAATGCAGCCCCCTCCAATGTACCCAGGTGTGGTAAGCCACCCCCTTCGCCTCTAGTCTACTGAGGGCACTTTCATGGGGTCACCTGGAGGCTTTGGGCACTGAAGACTGAGGTCGGACCCCCCAACTTGGGAGCCAGTGTCAGCTGATGGAGGGACCAGTGTTGTGTTCGTGGAAGCAGACTTCGGAGGGAATTGCTGTCTGGGATCACCCTGCCTCCTAGTGCCCCAGGGCCAAGGATCCTCCTGAGACCACATGTGGTGGGACATGGAACCCCCACGCTGAGGGGGTGTGGAGCTCAAGGGGGGTCTGCATGCAATGAATCTGCAGGAACCGTGGGGACGAGAGAAGAGGCCGGAGAGGAAAAAGCACACGGCTCACCTGCTAAGCAGCTGCAGTGGCCCCTGAGCATCCACCCCACCCACCCGCTCCTGGGGAAGCGCTCTGTCTCCTGCTGGGGGACCCACGGGATAGGGGACTTTCCACCCCAGGAGCCCCACGGTCATGGAGCTGGAACCTTTCAGTAACCATTAAAGAGCACACGTGAGAGAGACAGTCTAACGCCGGCCAGGCCAAGAGCAGGCAGCCAGCCCACCCTAATTGGCAAGGTCGGGGGAGAAGCTCCACGGGAGAAACAGCAGAGGGCAACCTCAGCAGGTTCCCACAGCAGGACTCCAACCAGAAGTCAGCCAGAAGTGGGGCCACGCTGCCGAATTAAGAGTTTAGTCACAGCCTTGACCTGGTCGTGCTGATATGGGGATGAAGTCTGCGAGAGACCCATCACTGGAGAGAGAGCTGAGAGGGCGTGAGACCGGCCCGCATTTTCCTCCAGAGGGGGCTCAGTGTCCTCCAACCACGCACACACTAAGAGGAAGGTAGAAGAGAAACACTGTTGCAATTTGGTTCCATTTCAAGGAGAGTTTGCTCCCCAGGTTAGTTGCTTACATGTTTGGCTTCCACCAGCAGCGCATGAATGTGCCTGTCCCCCACATCTCACCGGCACAAAGTTTTATGTCATGCACTTATGTTTTATAACAATAACTGGGAAAGGTGAAAATGCATTATTAGTCGGCATTTTTTAATGATTTAAAGTGAAGCTTCTTCAAACATCGGTTTAGCGCTCTAGTTTCCATTTAGATTTGGACACTGTGTCCTGGAGGATGAGAGTTGCAGCGAGTCCTTATGTTTGTATTAACTTTCTCATCGTCTTTATGGAAGCTGTGATTTCCCATCTGTTGCTGCCTTTTATCTTGGTTGAGTTCCATTCCAATTTGCAGAGCCTCTTTTGTTTTGCTGTTATCTTGTCACTTAAGGCACAGGCTCTGAGGCTGGTGGACTGAGTTCCAAGCTGGTGAAGCCCTTGTACCACAACTTCAGGCAAGAACCTTACCTCCCTAGTCAAGAGCATCGTCTGAACAATGGAAATAGTAGCTGGTGGCCGTGAGCGATAGAAAGAACGATCTATGTCAAGCTCGCTGCTCAGTACATAGTTCCTAACACATAGTAAAGCATTTTAAATCTTAACATCACCACCGCTGTCCCTTAGCAGTCTCTTCCTTCCAGAGTTGAGACAACATACAAACCCTTTGCCATATCACTTGTTAATTTAAATTTGAAATCATGAGGAATTTATCGTAATGTCTGGGATATAATCGGGTCAAGATTTCCTTTCTCCCTAGATTAGAATCCAATTTCCCCACCTGCATTTATTTAATGGCTCCTCTATACAGGGACAGATGACTTGTAAATTTATTTTAAAACCTGGAAATTACTTGCCTATTCATTTCCTTATTTATTAATATTTGAACTTCAGCTTCAGATATTTATGCTAAAACCATACTCCTCAGATCACAGCTTTGTTAACACAGATGCAGGCAAGCCCCTAATTTTTCCCTTCTTTGCATCTACTCTTCTCACTGCCTCCTTCCACAGGCACATGCTCTGTCTGATTCAATCTTAAAGATGCAGGCTTCCCCAAGTAGTACGCATGGAACCCTCCTCATGCTGCCTTACATAAACAACTCTGAGCTACAAACTCCACTCCAATCCTACTTTCTTCTCTTAACACGGTTTTGGAGCTCTGTTTATGGAACCGTATGAATAACTGGTCCAGAGTTCCTTCGTGTTGCTTCATACACAATAGTTTGCACTCAGCATATCATGTGTCTGTGGCTGTGAACCTGGAGCTGTCTCCGGCATTCTGCTATCAGAAACAATACCATGGTAAACATGGCCATGTGTGTGCCTTCAGACACCCCTGTGGAAGCGTCTCTAGGACTTCTGGCTCAGAGGACACGTTCACAAAACCCTGAAATTGTCGCCAGAAGCACACCCCCAATCAACCATTCCTGAAAATCCCAGCACACATCCCACTGAAGGTTGGTGTCATCCACCTTTCCAATGTCGCCACTCTGCTGGGTATCCAGTGGCATCTCACTGTTGCTTTCTCTCGTGTTTCTTTGACCCCTGGTGTGTTCAAATCTCTTCAAACACTTGTTGGCCATTTGGGCATCATCTCCTTATAAGAACTGTCTTTTCCTCCCCTCTCCCATTTTTCTATTGTGCTGCCTGTCTTTCTCTTAGTAACTGGCAGAAGACCTTTCTATATTCTAAAAAGTAACCCCTTAGCAGTTGTGAGCATCACAAATGTCACCTCCCACCTGCGCTTTCCTGGCTTGGGCTGTGGAGTTCTTCATTGAACAGATATATTTAACTTTGATTTAGCCAAAAGCATCGATTTGTCACCTCTGATTTGCATTGTGGTGAGTTTTGTTTTAAAAAAGTCTCTCCACCACTCTAGATCTCAGAAGATGTTATCCTACATAATCTTCTCCCGGCTTTAAAGCTTTACTTTCCATCTGCCAGCCTTTAATCTATCCAGACACCCCCTAGGATATTGGGGTGAAGTAGAGTCCAGTTTTAAAGCCCATTTTCCCAGCCTCATCCACTAAATAGCCTGCCCTTCCCCCCTTTCTTTGTGATGCTACCTGTACCATATTCCAAATTCCCGTTTACACCAGCTCTGTTTCAATTTCTCTGCTTCATGCTATTGACATCCCAGTCTATCCCATGACCAGGATCATAGCCTCCAGGACATGCCATGACAGAGAAATTTTGAAAGATCAACTTACCTCTTCTTTTGTTTTTTTTTTTTGTTTTGACAAACATTCTGATTTATTACTTGTCTACAACAGTTGAGACCTACTAGACTTAGTTCTCAAATTCTTTATTCAAGATACCATGAATATCTTGGTTAATGTGTCTCAATCTTGACCTGGTTCAGTGAGTGCTGCAGAGGGCCAGGGGCCTTGAGGAAAGTGCTGTTACCCTGCAAGCCTTCTCTCTCTCCTCAATAGTCCTTGCTCTGCTCAAGCAGGGTTTTTCCCAGCCAGGAATTCTCCAGAAGTTCCTCCCCTCGCCTGACTTCCTGGCTTCTCTGGGTGGTAGGCAGGCGTGTTTTTTTCATATGCAAAGAGTTCTGTGTTCTTCCATTTGGCCTTTCATGGTGCCCTTTAAAAAGTCTGATTAGCAAACTAGATTGGTTGTTTACTTAATAATTGGAAACACTCTGTCTGCCTGATTTCTTTTTTCTAAAACAAGAAATGAAAAACTTTTTGATACCTGCTCAGATTCCTTTCTCATTCATATCCTTTTTTGCTTTTATATTTCCTCATCTTTCAAAGAAGATGGAAAGAGTCAAGTAATATGTGGAGACAGAAAGTAGGAAAGGACTAAATGCGAAAGAAAAGAAGGGATGAAAATGGTAAGGTTGCTAAACTCACTTCCTTGGAATGTAAACTAATGGCGGATGGATGCTGGATCAAAGCTGGGGGGAGGGCGTCCCACCACGCCTCCCAGACTCCAAGGTTTCTGCCATTTCTTTCACTCCAGGGCACCTAGTTTGGGGCTCATGGCCCTCCTCCACCTTGTGGGGACCTTAATGGGATTGAATTTGACACTTGATTGTTAAGGACAGGGAAGCCTGGCACGCCACAGTCCATGGGGTCGCAAAAAGTTAGACACCACTTAATGACTGAACTTCAACAGCAACAGCAATTTATGAACAATTTTGATAAACTGGAGTACATACTAAGGTGGAGAGCTAGGATGATGTCAGGTCTGGAAACCTTACATGGTTTTGGCTTGGAATGACTTACCTCTTCTTATTCCTTGATTCTTCCATATACATTTGGCAATGAGTTTGTTGATTTCCTCAATAATTCCAGCCAAAATTTTGATCTGGATTGCATATAATGCCTACATGAATCTGGGAGACTTGAGAGCCTTTTAACAGTAAGATCTCAGCCATACACACAGTATTCTCTCCTTTTGTGTCATATGCTAGAAGTTTCCTCTTTTTTTTTTTTTTTTTACAGAAAAGTCCTCTATATTCTTTGTTAGGTTGACCTCAGTTTGCTTTTTTTGCCATTGGAAATGGTGACTTTGTAAAATTTCTTGATCATTTTTCATTAAGAATTTGTTCCTATAAAGCATTTTATGGCATTTTTGAATATCAACATTTTTCCAGTATATTTGCTGCATATATGTTTCCTCAGTTCTTTTTCAGTAAAGACAATTTGTTTGGTTGATAATGTCTTATTGTTTGACAGGACCAGCTGAGAGTTTGGCTAGTAGCTAGCTGTTTTTGGATTGTTTGAAGAGAACCTATACTCTAGGGGTAATTCTGCTGTTGCTTCAAAACCTGGAATTTCAATAGACCTTTAAGTACTGACTCTCTTACAAAGGTAGGTGTAAACCGAGGAACCTTCTGTATTTTCCACTCCAAAACTGAGTCAATAAAAACAGAACTCCATGCTTTAGAAAAAAAATATTTACAGGCTTTCCCTTCAGTCATTTTACTAGTTTATTATAAAGGACACAACTCAGGAACAATTGAATGGAATAGATACTTTAGGGGATGTGTAGGCAGAGAGTTCCATGCTTTATCCAGATGTACCAGCCTCCCAGCATCTCAACATGGCCACTTGGACTTATTTTTTAGGTGGTTGTTGCTGATATTGCAAGAGGCTGTTGGTGTCTGCAAGCTGATTATGAAAATTTGTTGAAGTGACTTTTTGGTTCTACTATTTGGTGAAGTGACTTGTTGGTTCTATTATTTGGTCTATTGATTGGATTGAGTTTAATATATATGTAATGTTAGTCCCTCCTTATAATGAGGATTTAATCTCTTTCCTTCCAATTCTGACAGGTATTATGTCATTTCCATTCCAGAAAGTATTGGTGCCAAAACCCCAAATACGGTGTCAACAGTGGGGACAGTATGGGCCTTATCACCAGGCCTTGCTCACAGCACAAATGCTATCCCCAAGTATCTTGTCTGCTGTAGGCTTTTGAAATATCATAGTTGTTATGAAGGTAAAGAAGCTTCTGTCTATTCCTAGTTGTATGATAGTTTTTTAAAAATCATATGTAAGCATTGGAGTGTTTTTCTGAACCTGGTAAAATAATTAAGATCACCACTTTATTAAAAAATATAATATTTAATTTCATTTATGCCAATGTCACCATCTATTAAAGAAATTAATGATCACTTTTTCAAATGCAGCTTTGCAAATAGTATTTATAAGTGTTTACTGACTAGGTATGGAGTAGGAAATGGCAATCCACTCCAGTATTCTTGCCTGGAAAATTCCATGGACAGCAGAGCCTGGTGGGTTATAGTCCATGGAGTCTCAAAGATTCAGACACAACTGAGCAGGCATGCCTATTGACTACCTAAGCCATTTTCCTCATAAAGTAAATATTTACTCCATGGTTCAAATTATATATATATAATATATAAAAGACAAATGTACACATTTTTCTCATGAATACCTAGAAAGATTTGGAGAAGCCAGGAAGACACTATAAGGTAGCCAATCAGGTGGGGAGGATGAAAAACTGGCCTGGTCCACAAGCTCTATCCCAGCCCTGCTGGGGACACTTTGCAGAAGTGGAGATACCTCTGCACGTAAAGAACTAAAGTGAGACTTCAGGGACAAGAGTGTGTTTCCGACTGCACGCACAGGAGAGGTGGCTGCAGGGTTGGGAGGTCCGCTTGCTGTGGCCAAGGAACGGGGTGAAGGGCTTGCAGAGTGACCGCTCCTCCTGGCCCCATAGGCAACCCAGAACTGGAGCGCTGGTGTGTGCCACAGCTGGGCAGGTTAGGGCCGGGCCCACTAGGGTGACCTGAAGAAAAGCATCAGTTCAGGGTGAATGGCTGGCTGGCTCTGTCCCTCCCCTCCACAGCCCCACAGTCACTGAGCGCCAGACAACGCCAACCCCACAGAAAGGTTCTCAGAGGAGTGCGCTCCCTAGGGCACTACAGGACTCCTTAGTCAGGAGGCGGCTCAGATAGCCATCAAGCCCAGACCATGAAGGCCACACTGAGCTCTTTGCACTGAGGCCCAACCGCAACCCCCAAGAGGTGGCCCAAGGCACTGACACTAGCCTCCGCCATACTGTGCCCAGCTTGAAAAATGTGTGAGGCCCCCAGGGAAAACTGGCAATGGGGTCTTTCACGGGTCTTCCCTGGTGGGTCCGTCAGTAAAGAATGAGCCCACAGTGCAGGAGACCTGGGTTTGGATCTCTGGGTCGGGAAGATCCCCTGGAGGAGGGCATGGCAACCCACTCCAGTATTCTTGCCTGGAGAATCCCTGTGGACAGAAGAGTCTAGCAGGCTGTAGTCCATGTGATCGCCAAGTGTCAGACACGACTGAGCAACTAGGTACACACGTCTTTCTCTGAACCAATAAAGAATGTGAACCAGATCTGTAGACTTGCAGTCCATAGGCAAACCCACATGTGGCTTTGTTCCACTGGTTCCATGTTTTTAAGCTTCTGGAAATGGATTGCTCGACCAGAGAAAGTGGTCTCCACTGGCCACAGACCCCTCCACTCTATTTTGTTCAGTATCTAGCTTGATTTATTTATGTTGCATATCTGGCCCCTCTCGGCATTCCAGTGTGCAAACCCAACTTAAGTTCAGTTCAAGGTTCTACCTGCTTTTATGGATTCAACGATGGTTGTTCTGATTTCAGGCCCAGGGTCCCCTCAGGAAATAAGCCATGTGATCTCCATTTAGGATAAAGGCTGTTCTTGCTTTGTCAGAACGCAGTGGGATGGGATCTGAATCAGAAGATGACCCTTCTGTGTGTAAAGCACAGTTCTTCTCCCTTTGAGTTTTCCTTCAGTAACTTCCTACTGAAGGGTCTTTTCCCAGAGCCCTTGGGAAAATGAATAGCTTCTGAGTAGACTCAGAGAACCACATCAGAGCCAACCCCTCAGGAAGTCTGTCCATATAATTGCCTGGTGGTGGCCCTGTGGCTAGCCCCAGCCCAGTGAATTCATGGGAGATGTGCTGGCTTGAATCAAACAGCCTCTGAGCTTTATTTATGGACAAAACAGATGACACCAGAATGTTCTCTTCCCCTGGATCTCATCGCCCCTTAAATTTCAGGAAGAGGGGTCACCAACTCAAGCGTGGATGACAGAAACAAGTGAGGTTTGACATGTGTGGGAAAAACCACACTGTCCATTCAGCGTATCTTTCCATTTTTGTAAGAGACATGGGTGGAAGCACTTGGATTCATGGAAATGGAAAAACCAACAGCAAAAATGTGAAGATGAACAGCAGCCATCAGTCTGGATAAATACTGCCGTCTGTCAGTTCCAAGTAGACAGATAGGATTCTCCAGAGCAATAAAATTCTCTGATTTTTTAACGCTGGTTCATTTAAAAACAATAACCATTGTGTTGGTACTGTCTACCTTCAATCATGATGGAATAATTC
Source organism: Oreotragus oreotragus (assembly GCA_006410675.1). Classification (NCBI taxonomy): domain Eukaryota; kingdom Metazoa; phylum Chordata; class Mammalia; order Artiodactyla; family Bovidae; genus Oreotragus; species Oreotragus oreotragus. The sequence goes on from SJYX01003268.1 coordinate 157,755, forward strand.
CCATCACACTTGCCATTCTGCCTTAAACAGATTTTTTAAAATAAATTTATTTAGTTTAATTGGAGGTTAATTACTTTACCTAAACAGATTTAATATAACAAAATACATAAGGACAATGCTGTGAAGTATTGTTATAGCCAGCTTAGGATTGCAACCCCTAAGAGAAGGAAGCACATCAGGTGAGCCCCAAGCACTGCCTGGCCTAGGAGAATTTCCTAACCACAAAAAAGAAGGAGCCCAATCTCTTCTACCAGAGGGAGCATAAATGCTGAGTTGAGAAGGCAGAGGTTATTTAGAGCCATTGAAACAGCTAAAATGTAAAGATTTGAGCAACATAGAGAAGGGAACTGGCTGAAAGCTTGGCTTCACATGTACGGAGAAAGACCGAAAGACCCCGCAGAAAGCAGCTGACATGGCTGAAAGCAGAGCTGAGATACCAAACGTCACACTAGCAGACACTGGCTTCCCTGGTGCTCAGAGGTTAAAGCGTCTACCTGGAATGCGGGAGACCAGGTTTCGATCTCTGAGTCGGGAAGATCCCCTGGAGAAGGCAATGGCAACCCACTCCAGTACTCTTGCCTGGAGAATCCCATGGATGGAGGAGCCTGGGAGGCTACAGTCCATGGGGTCACAAAAAGTCAGACACGACTGAGCGACTTCACTTTCTTTCAGCAGAAAGCTGAAGCTCTGGTCCAACCAGATGAAAGAGACCACATTAAGGCATTCATCTGAGACATGATATTTATTCCAACATCTCACAAGTAAGATTCATGTCCTTAAGAAGTGGTTCCAAATTGGAAGGGTGAGGTGATTTTTCTCCTCCCTCAAAGAACATCTGGCAAAGTCTAGAGATTTTTTTTTTACTGTTATGATGAGACATACTGGTGCTGTGTGTGCTTAGCTGCTCAGTCGCGTCCAACTTACTGCCACCCTTTGGACTCTAGCCCACCAGGCTCCTCCGTCCATGGGATTTTTCAGGCAAGAGTACTGGAGTGCCTGGCCTTCTCCTTCTCCAGGGGATGGGAAGTACTACTGCCATCTAGTGTGCAGAGCCAGGGATATTGCTAAACATCTCACAGTTCACAAGATAATCACACACGACGAAGAATTTTCCAGCCTAAAAATGCCAATAGTATCAAGTTTGAGAAACCTCACCCTAGAATAAGTGCTATTCTGCTGCTGCTGCTGCTGCTGCTAAGTCGCTTCAGTCGTGTCCGACCCTGTGCGACCCCAGAGATGGCAGCCCACCAGGCTACCCCATCCCTGGGATTCTCCAGGCAAGAACACTGGAATGTGTTTGCCATTTCCTTCTCCAATGCGTGAAAGTGAAGTCGCTCAGTCGTGTCTGACTCCTAGCGACCCCGTGGACAGCAGCCCACCAGGCTCCTCCACCCGTGGGATTTTCCAGGCAAGAGCACTGGAGTGGGGTGCCATCGCCTTCTCCAAGTGCTACTCTAGACCTTTGCAAAAGCTAGTAGCTAGTCTCCCCAGTGATCCTTGCCTCCTATTACTCGTACCTTTGTCTAGTTCCCACCCACCTATATGGAAAAGCTCAGATGAAGCGAGACAGAGGTCTCTGTCAGAGCCAGAAATGAGAACAGATCTGCCAATAAGCACGTGAGTACCCTTGAAAGCATATTGTGCAACTATGTTGGAGTCTTAGATGACTATAGCCCCAAAATAAATGTTGTTTTAAACTGCTAAGTTTTGGGGCAGTTTATTACACAGTAATAGATGAACACAACAATCTTTGCCCTAGCAAAGCCTAAAACTAAGTCTTGTTAATTGTCTGCCAGAACAAAACTCAAAACTCTTATTAAAAAAAAAAAGCCAGATTCCTTAAAACACATAATTTACAATGTTTGAGAATACAGTAAAAAAATAATAACAATAATTACTAAGCATGCAAAGAAATTAAAAGAATGACTCATAATGTTTTTTTAAAAAGCAGTTAGAAACAGATTCTGAGATGATCCAGATATTGGAATCAGCACACAAGGATTTTCTTTAAAGCTATTAGAATTATGCCAAAAACTTAAAGAAAAATATAGTCCTAATGAGTGACCATATGAGGAGAAGTCCACAGAGAAACAGAAATTATGAAAAAGAAGCAGATGGAAATTCCATAACTGAAAAGAAAATATCAGAAATCAAAAATTTACTAGATTGGCTTAAGAGTAAATTTAAGATGGCAAGAGAAAAAAAAAGTTAACTAGAGACAGATTCATAACAATTTCCACTCTGAAGAAAAAAGACTTTTTCCAGAGAGATGGTGTGGGGAGGGAGATGGGAGGGGGGTTCAGGATTGGGAACACATGTACACCTGTGGCGGATTCATGTTGATGTATGGCAAAACCAATACAGTATTGTAAAGTAAAAAATAAAGTAAATAAATAAATATTTTAAAGCATGAACAAAGTCCCAGTGACCGGTGGGACAATGTTAAATAGTCTAACTTAAGTCCAATTCAGCTCTCAGAGGGAAGCAAAGAAAGAACAAGAAAGAAACAATTTTTTTTTAATTTTCTTAAATGTATTGAAAAACATTAACTTGCCTATTCAACAAACTAAGTGAATCCCCAAGCAGGCTAAATACAATGAAAAGCACAAGTAAGTACATTATAATCAAACTGCTGAAAACCAAAGATGAAGAAAAAACTTTGAAAGCAACAAGAGAAAAATGACTGCATAAATACATGAGAGGAATGACACAAAGACAATTATCTTCTCATTGAAACGATGGAGACCAGAAGGTCACAGAATACCGCTGAAATGAAGAAAGAAAAAATTGTATTCTAAGAATTTTTATCCAACAAAAATATTCTTTTAAAGGAGAGCAAAATAAAGACATTTCAGATTTTTTTTAAGTTGAAAGAAATGGTTACCAGCAGATATGCACTATAAGACCTACTGAAAAGAGTTCTTAGGCTAAAGATAAATGATACCAAATAGAAACAGATCTACAGGAAAAAATGACAAACACTGAAAATGTTATATGTAAATTTAAAACACTAGATTTCCCCTTAATTTATTAAAAGACAAATGCCCATTAAAAGTGAAAATAGTTAGATTATAAATTGAGGTCTATACTATAGTTTTTCCAGTGGTCGTGTATGGATGTGAAAGTTGGACTGTGAAGAAGGCTGAGCACCGAAGAATTGATGCTTTTGAACTGTGATGTTGGAGAAGACTCTTGAGAGTCCCTTGGACTGCAAGGAGATCCAACCAGTCCATTCTGAAGGAGATCAGCCCTGGGATTTCTTTGGAAGGAATGATGCTAAAGCTGAAACTCCAGTACTTTGGTCACCTCATGCGAAGAGTTGACTCATTGGAAAAGACTCTGATTCTGGGATGGATTGGGGGCAGGAGGAGAAGGGGACAACAGAGGATGAGGTGGCTGGATGGCATCACTGACTCGATGGACATTAGTTTGAGTGAACTCCGGGCACTGGTGATGGACAATGAGGCCTGGAGTGCTGCAGTTCATGAAGTTGCAAAGAGTTGGACATGACTGAGTGACTGAACTGAACTGAGAATATTTCTTCAATAATTTAATCAAGTGATTAAGGAGTAGCCTTCATCTGACACTTCTAAGATTCTGAGATTTGATCAAAGTGAGTCTTTGTTTACAGATTATAAGACTATAGAATGAAACCAAAAAACTTGAGTTCCTGTAACCTAAATCATAATCTATGTATACCATTTTTAAAGTCACTTAATGAAATAAAATGATTTATACCAAATTTCTGTCAATACTTGATATATAACATATCTGTTTATATAAATGATAGCTATTAGATTTGAAATAGGCATATATTTTTATAGTATTTCTTTTATATAGTATTTTCTTTTTATAGTATTTTCACTTGCCTAAAGTCTAAGATCCATTCAATTTGGTCTGACTGGTTTTGAACCTAATTTTGAGAAATATTTTCTAATGCATAAATTAGACTCATTGAAATGGAAGGAATCTGACAGGAGGAGTATACAACAATATGTACTTATGAAAAATCACAAGAAAATAGTTTACCATTTGACCTTTTGTCCAAACAGCCAAGACATGAAACATCATTGAGATAGAATATTTTTCTAAGGAAATTTCAGTCCTAAAAAAAAATATCAAAATATTCAGTGAAAGACTTCTCTTGATTTCCTTTGTATCTATGAAAACAATGAATATTGAGAGCAAGTTTAGGTAAGATAGGTTTTAGGGGGCCTACATGCATAGTGAGATTTTGATAAAATATCTGAGCCTATTTATTTGAGGCAGGCTTAGTAAAAATAATCAGAGAGTAATTTATGAAAGGAAATTGAAATCTTTTTATTACTTCAGCCTTTATACTCTTTCTTAACCATTTCTTCCAGTGAGATAGAGAGGGAATAAAGTTACTTGGGGAAAAGTTCATTTTTAATGAAAGATTATTTTGGGTGAGGGACTAATTATAATATATATTATTATTTTATGAATAAAAGAAGTAAGACACATTAACAATAGCCCATCATGATATTCTCATGCATTTTTCTCTTGATTAGCTTTGATGTTCACTTTTATTTTGCTTTTATCCTAAATTCATGAAATACTTTTTCTTCTCTTTCATTTTATTTATAGTTTTATTCACATTATAAGTTGATGAAATTGATGCTTTACTATAAAACCTATTTAGTCTGGGAGACATGTGGTTACCAGTTATCTGACTACATGTGGTTACCAGATAATTGGGAGAGAAGGGACTGACCACTGAAATCTACTTTATGAAGAGTATAGCAGGAGTCTGGAGGGAAAAGAGATTGAGCTGCAGCAAATGAAACAGAAGAGCTAGACTGACATAGCAAAACAGAAATAAGGACCAAGGCAAGTAGATAAATCTAGGCCATCAATCTAAAGTGGCAAGCAATTGCAAGGAGTTTTCATCTTATATGCTAATGCCTATCATTTGTTAGAAGCAACTGATGAAGAATGTGAGGTGGTGAAGAATGAGAGGTTACAGCCAAGTTCAGAGTGAGACAGTACTACAACTGATTAGCTATCACTCTCATGGATACAAGAAGAGAGCTATGATAGATGTACCAGATGCTTGTGATCTCTCACCTAAATAAAGAGAGAATATGTGGTGGAGACCAGGAAACCTTCAGCTGTCTGTGTGTGTGAACAGTATTTGTGCCTGTATTAAAAAGAGAGAGAGCGAACCTCTATTTGGTTTCAGAGCATCACAGTGAAAAGTCATAGATGTATGTTATCTAACCCAGTAGTTCACTTTGTCTCCTCTTTGCACAATGGAAATAACTTCTGACCAAGCAATAGTTTCCCATATACTAATAGGTTGAAGAGGTATCAATAAAATAAAAAGCTTGAATAAAAGCTTGAATTTCTTTAAAAGTAAGTTTCTTGAATAGAGGCACAGTGAGAAATAATGAGTAAACCTTACTATAGAAATTCCATGCGATTACCCCAAGCCTATTCATCATCATGTGCCCACTTGGTATACTTTCCATCATTGATCACTGATAATGGGTTCTGAATGCCAAAAGCAGAATAACTGAAGTTAGATGTCTGATATCTTGATAGCATGTGGTAAGATAACATCTTACTGATAAATGGAATAACAGAGTTGGTAGGTTACTACAGAAGATATAATATGCTATATTCAATGAAGTGCCAAACATCACTAGGGCAGTCTTGCCAATATTTGAGCCAGATATGTTGAAGATTAGGATGAACAACTTTCCAGGAACATGTAAAGGATGAAAGGATGGGAAACAGCCTCTCAAGTTAACCTACAACTATGACTAAGGATCAACACCATAAGAGATGGTTTACTGTCACCAGAAATCACTGGCAGTAGTCTTCAATGTTTTAAAAATGCTCTAGTAGACAACTGAAATACTTTATTATAAGCTTTTCCAATTGAGCTCTTTTTCTGCATGCCATCTTAGAGGAGGCCACATAAGCTTGTTCTGGTATATAGAATCAAACAGTGGCAAGGAACTTGGCCACTGAAGTCAGGCAACCATTAGATCAAATACCAACTCTATCAGATCATACCTAGATAAACTTTTAATTGGTTATGTGACATTTCTAATCTCCTCATATGCAAAGAGGATAACACAAACATAGCTATCTAACTGTAAAGATCAAATATGATAATATACACAAAGTGACTAAGCCAGAACCTGGCACAGTAAGTGCTCAGTTAAATGTTAGATTTAAAACAAATGAAAATTGCCCTCAGGTACTCTGAATTTTTAGGTCCAGTTATTATGGGCACTAATGTACCTGCTGACCACATGAAGAGCTTCAGTTGGTATAAGCCTAGTGGAACCTGAGGCTGAGCTTTTGGCTCACTACAATTATTCTATTTTTTTAAAATATAAATTTATTTATTTTAATTGGAGGCTAATTACTTTACAATATTGTATTTGTTTTGCCATACATCAACATGAATCCGCCACAGGTGTACATGTGTTCCCCATCCTGAACCCCCCTTCCAACCTCCCTCCCCGTACCATCCCTCTAGGTCATCCCAGTGTACCAGCCCCAAGCATCCTGTATTATTCTAGGCCAGCTTACATTGGCTATGATAGTAAGAATTCCCTTCTCCACTGTTGCTTNTTTGGCTCACTACAATTATTCTATTTTTTTTAAATATAAATTTATTTATTTTAATTGGAGGCTAATTACTTTACAATATTGTATTTGTTTTGCCATACATCAACATGAATCCGCCACAGGTGTACATGTGTTCCCCATCCTGAACCCCCCTTCCAACCTCCCTCCCCGTACCATCCCTCTAGGTCATCCCAGTGTACCAGCCCCAAGCATCCTGTATTATTCTAGGCCAGCTTACATTGGCTATGATAGTAAGAATTCCCTTCTCCACTGTTGCTTCCAGAGCTAGTTTCCAAGTAGATGTGACTTTGTGGGCTGCCAAGTTCACACATTTGAACAGAAGCACCCTAAATTCCTGCTCCTAGCTCTACATTTAGCCTGGGGCAGGGTGAGACAGTAAACTAAGGCTTTAGCAACTAGAAAACAGAGGCTACCTACAACATTTAGGAACAGTTCTCTCCTTTAAAGTGAATGTTTATTGGGAAGGTCAAGTCCAGTGAATTTACAATGATTTATTATTAAATCATGATGAAGCTTAAAAACCCAGAAGTCATAATCATCTTTACATCATACACATTGCTTATCATTTTTAGGAGGCCTAGGCTGGCTCCAAAAAGTGGTTCATCTTGCTGAATTTCATATCACTAGGTCCAGGAATGGAACCTAAAACTTCTGGTACAGCTCTACATAAAAAGTGATCATTCTAAGATCAATGTTAATGCTTTATTTCGTGAGCTTTGGCCATTACTTGAAGACAAAAAAAGTTCAAAAGTCTATAGAGGTCAGATTGTTTCTAATTCCTTCTCTCAGACTAATAGGAATCTGAGGTAAAGAAGGTCTAGCCTGGGGGATTCTAGGAGTTGTACCGAACAAGCTGATTTAGGTAGATTGAATGGCAAAAGTTTAAAAGCCTAGGTACAATATTCAAATGAATCACCAATTTCAAGAGGTCAGAGAGCAAGAATTCATGCATGACTTAAAGGGTAGAAATCAGAAGAGAGTGAAGGTTTCAAAGCATGAAAAAGAAGGGAGAACTGGAGGAAGGAAAGAGGATTGCTGCTGAAAGGAAATTTACTCAAGGTATGAAGTTGCAATTTAAGCTACACTGCTTATGAGGAAACTGGCATGTGTCCTGAGTGAGCATACACATAGGAGAGGAATCTCAATTTTGTAAGGTCTGTTTTGCCGCACCAGAGACCTTCGCTTCGCCCTGCCGGCTCCTCACCCTCTGGGAGGAACATGGGGCCCTGCTCGCCACGACCAGAGAAAAGCCTGCACCGCAACTAGAGAGTCGGCCCTGCTCGCCACGACCAGAGAAAAGCCTGCACAGCCACGAAAACCCAGCACAGCCAAATAAGCCGAGGAGCCCGCGTGGGGAGCCACAGACACGGCCAAGAAAAGAAGGCCCCTGTGACTCCAGCCTCCAGAAACTCACCTGAGAGGGTGGCTCCTGAGAGAGAGAAGGGCCAGAGTGTCCTTCCTGAGACAGGGGACAGTCTGCCCTGAAACACGTCTCTTCTCTGCCCTTGATCCCGGCGGGAGCGACTCAGTCATTAATCAACTGGGCAGATAAGCCTGATATGGTGACACTCGGGTCCAGCCCGCGCAGCAGCTCTATACTGTGGGCCTGCCTCCTAAGGGCTGGGTCCCCCCTCTGCCGGAGCCGCCGAGCTGCTCAAGTTCAGAGGGCTCTTCCAGCAGTGAGGACACAGGAGCAAGCGGAGGTCTTTGGATGCTTCCTGGGACCGCCAGGTGATTCTGATACACACCTTGAGCTGAAGACTGCTGGCTTAATTACTAGATATTTCCATCAGGTGGAGGCAGACTCTACT
>SJYX01003268.1:173799-218508 GCA_006410675.1 Oreotragus oreotragus
TCACTTTCACTTTTCACTTTCATGCATTGGAGAAGGAAATGGCAACCCACTCCAATGTTCTTGCCTGGAGAACCCCAGGGATCGGGGAGCCTGGTGGGCTGCCGTCTATGGGGTCGCACAGAGTCAGACACGACTGAAGCGACTTAGCAGCAGACCATTTTATAGTTTTCTTCATTATGTGTATTAGTCATTCAGTTTTGTCCAACTCTTTGTGACCCCACGGACTGTAGCCCACCAGGCTCCTCTGTCTATGGAATTCTCCAGGCAAGAACACTGGAGTGGATGGCCATTCCCTTATCCATTTCTTCATTATACGTTTTGGATATTTCTTTTTAAATTTGTTCCTATTTATTTTAATTTGGGTATAATAAAGTGAGTCTTCTTTTCCATTACATCTCCTACACAATTTCTTTCTCTATATAATAAAGCTATTGTTTTGAATGTTGATTTATAATCTACTACTTTACTCAATCATTTTATTCCTTGTATTAGCTTTCCACTGATGCATAGGGCTTTTTGGATAAATAAGCATATCATCTGAAAATAGAGATCATTTTTCTTTTTTTCAAATTCTTATGCTTCTAACTGCTTTCTCCTATCTAAGTGCTGCCACCTTCAGAGGCCTCAGAGCTGTGTCCTAGGACACAACTTACTTAAGTGATTTGGTTAACATCGCAACACAATGTAAATAATAATGTGTTTATAGTTGCCATGGTTAGTATAAATATGTCCCAAATACTGTCTTCTTATCTATAGGAACATTATTCTGCTCACTTTACTAGAGATTATTTCTTCTAATAACTATAATCCCTTTTTTGGTACTCATATTTAGGTGAAATGAGTTTTTCTATACTTAGTAAAGAGGGTGGGTTGGAATAATAATACATAGTTGGAAAGTAAAATTTAGAAGAAGTGACACTAATAATCAAAGCAACAAAAAATATAAAACATGTAGTGATAAAATTAACAAAATATGTGCAAGGCCTACATATAGAAAGCTACAAACACTGCAGTAGGAAATTACAGAATGCTTGAGTAACTGGAGAGAGATAGTATATTCATGGATTAAGAGACTCAATGTTAATAAGCTACCAATTCTTCCCTAACTGAAAATTCAAAAATATATGGAGATAAACTAACACACTTATAAATAAACACATAGGTCAAAGAAGAAATCTTAAGAAAAACTTAAAAGTATTTTTTAACTAAATGAAAATGAAAACACAACTCATTACAGTTTGTAGGATATGGTGAAAGCAGTACTTAGAAGGAAATTTATATGAATCCATATAATAGAAAAGAATAAAAGTGTAAATTAATAATCTAAGTTTCCACATTAGAAACCTCTAAAAAAAAGAAGACTACACTAAATCAAGCAGGAGAAAAGAAACGCTAACAGAGTAGAAATAGATTTAATTGAAAACAGGAAATCAATAGATAAAGAGCTGTGAAGTCAAAACCTGTTTCTCGGGGCTTCTCTGGCGGCTCAATGGTAAAGAATCCACCTGCCAATGAAGGAGACATGGCTTTGATGCAGGTTTTGGATGATCTCACATGCTGTGGAGCAACGAAGTCCATGTGCCACAACTACTGAGCCTGTGCTCGAGAGCCTGGGCACTGCAGCTCCTGAGCCCACGGGCCACAGCTACTGAAGCCTGCGTGCCCTAGAGCTTGTGCTTCACAACAAGAGAAGCCACTGCAGTGAGAAGCCAGCACACTGCCGCTAGAGAGGAGTCCCCACTCACCACAACTAAAGAAAGTCCACGCGGCAACAAAGGTCCACAACAGCCTAAAAAAATAAATCAAAAAAATTTCATAAACTGTCATTTTAAAGTTTAAACTAAAAATAAGAAAAAATCTTTATGTTTTTTGGATCAGATGTGTCTGTCACAAAAATATCTCATTATAAAAAATGATAAACTGGACTTCACAAAAGGAAAAACTTTCATCCTTCAAAACATATAATGAAGAAAGTGAAACTACTAGCCACAGACTAAAAAAATATTCAAATCAAAAAAAAAATCTAAATAAATATATCTGAAAAAGATCTAATATCAAGAATTTATAAGGAATACTTCAGCATTCAATAATAATAAGACTAGCAGTCAATAAAAATAAGGTTGATTTCATTAAAGAACTCAGTGAGGACACTGAGTCCACGGAGAAGGCAATGGCAACCCAATGTTCTTGCCTGGAGAATCCCAGGGACGGGGGAGCCTGGTGGGCTGCCGTCTGGGGTCGCACAGAGTTGGACACGACTGAAGTGACTTAGCAGCAGCAGCAGGAGCAGCAGCAGCATCCTGAGTCCAGGTGGTGCAGGGGTAAAAGAATCTGCCTACAATGCAGGAGATACAGGCTTGATCCTGGGTTGGTAAGATCTCCTGGAGTAGGAAATGGCAACCCACTCTAGTATTCTCGCCTGGGAAATTCCATACACAGAGAAGCCTGGCAGGCTACAGTTCATGGGGTCACAAAGAGTCAGACACAACTGAGCATGTACACATGTATTCCGAGTCCAAACCTGATCCCATGACCAGAGCTTAGCAGGACTGCTGACTGCTTGACACTGGTAAAGGTAAAAGCATCCAGTTTCAGGAATATTGCTTAATTCATTTCACTTCAACCTTTCATCACAACGTGGAACAAATTAAAACACAGACAGCAGGCTCTTCATCAAGTTTACAGCCCAGGTTGTAAGAACTGTTTTGAGTCTGGTTTGTTAATAACACTTTTCAACTACAAGTCTGCATGTAAGACAGCAAAGTGAAAAAAGGAAAAGGAATATATAATACAGGGCTCAACAACTAACACAGTTGTAGAAACTTAAACACTGAAAATTAATTTAATCACAGTTGTGATAGAACTATATCAAGGGATGAATTGAAATACTCTCTATTTTCCCGAAGCTAGGATGTTAGAGAGAAATTAAGAATTAAGTCAGAAATCGTATCTTATAAAATGTACATTGACTCGTGGCGTTATACCAAACAGAACAATCATATTCAATAAACTGTCACAATGAACACCAGACTCCTATATACAAGATTAGACCACAGATAAACTGATGCAAGGATAATTCTACATGGTCTCATGGTTTCTAAAAAATAAAATCATTGCTATTCCATAAGCGAGGTCTGACTAATCTGTGCTAAAATCACCATAAATTTTATAATACCCTTTTCATACCTCCTATTGAGACTCATCTTTGTTCTGCATAATGTGGGGTCTCCTTTGCTGCAGCAAATAATAAAACTAACTGCTGATTTCAGGTGTGTTCCTAACGGTCTCTTGCTGATATAGAAAGAAGATTGGGAAGACAGAAAGAATAGAGTATGTGGTGACAGATTCTTATCCTCCGTAGTTGGAAGTGAACAGATGATGCATAAGATGCATAAACCAAGCAGCAACAAGAAAAGCATGCTATTTAAACATAGGGAGATAAGCATCAAAAGAATCACCTAAGGAAACGGAAAGTGGCTGCCTTACAGAATAAGTTAGAAGACTGTCCTTTTGTTTATCATCTTGTACAACTATTTGAATCTTTAAGCTATTTGCACATATAACTGATGATAATGCAATTAATTTGAAAATAATAAACTAGACAGATATTTCAGGACAAAAGAAGAATGAAAAGCCATATTTCATTGTTTATCTGAATTTATAGACTAATATTCCTACCCACTTTTAATGTAATCATTCAACAAATACCTACTAATATTTATTGAACACCACTAGGTACCAGACACAATTCTAGGTAATGGGGATACACTAGAGAAAAGGAGACCAAAAAACAAAAAAAAAACCTGCCCTAGAGCCTACTGATTTTAATTTTAAGTATAGATAGAGAACAGGGAGGAAATTTCTAAAACGAATCTGAAGCATTTTGTAGTAACAGAATGTCCATCAGCAGATGAATGGATAAGAAAGCTGTGGGACATATATACAATGCAGTATTACTCAGCCATTAAAAAGAATACATTTGAATCAGTTCTAATGAGATGGATGAAACTGGAACCGATTATNGAAGACATGGAAACAACCTAGATGTCCATCAGCAGATGAATGGATAAGAAAGCTGTGGTACATATATACAATGGAGTATTACTCAGCCATTAAAAAGAATACATTTGAATCAGTTCTAATGAGATGGATGAAACTGGAACCGATTATACAGAGTGAAGTAAGCCAGAAAGAAAAACATCAATACAGTATACTGACACATATATATGGAATTTAGAAAGATGGTAATGAGGACCCTGTATGCAAGACAGTAAAAGAGATACAGATGTGTTGAGTGGATTTTTGGATTCTGAGGGAGAGGGAGAGGTAGAGGGTGGGATGATTTGGGAGAATAGCATTGAAATATGTATACTATCATGTAAGAAACGAATTGCCAGTCTGTGTTCGAAAAAATAAATAAATAAATAAAACTCCTGGAAAACAAGACCAGGTGGCTTCACTGGGGAATTCCACCCAACACCCAAGGAAGAACTTATACCTATCTTTCTCAAAGTCTTCCAGAAGATTGAAAAGGAAGGCAAACTCCCAAAGTCATACTATGAAGCCACCATCACCCTGATATCAAAACCCTAGAGACAAAAAAGAAAATTACAGGCCAATATCTTTGATGAATATAGATGCAAAAGTCCTCAACAAAACATCAGCAAACTGACTCCAACAGCATATAAAAAGGGTCATACACCACGATCAAGTTGGATTCATCTTGATCCACTTTGGATATCCAAATAGCAAGGGTCATAAGGATGTTTTAACATATGCAAATAAGTCAACATGATACAACACATCAACAAAAGAAAAGACAAAAAACCACATGATCATCTCAATAGATGCAGGAGAATTATTTGATAAAGTTCAACATCAGTTCATGAAAAAAGCTCTCACCAAAGTGGGTATAGAGGGAACATATTTCAACGTAATAAAAGTCATGATGGCAAACTCATAGCTGACATAATACTAAATTGCAAAAAGGTGAAAGTTTTCTCACTAAATTCTGGGAAAAGACAAGAATGCCCACTCTGACCACTTCTATTCAACACAGTACTGAAAGTCCTAGCCACAGCAATCATACAGTAAAAAGAAATAAAATATATCCAAATCAAAAGGGAAAAGGTAAAATTGTTACTATATGCAGATAACATGACAGACTGTATAGAAATCCCTGAAGACGCTATAAAAACTATTAGGCTTGTCAATGAAGGTAGCATGACACAAGATTAATATACATAAATCTGTTGCATTTCTTTACACTAACAACGAAATATCAGAAAGATAAAGTTAAAAAGCATTTAAAACTGCATCCAAAAAATGAAATACTTAAGAATAAACCTAACCAAGGAAGTGAAAGACTTACACACATAGAAATATAAAACAGTGATAGAAGAAATCAAAGATGAATCAAAGAAAATATCCCATGCTCTTAGACTGGAAGAATTAATATAGTTTAGCAATATTGCCCAAAGGAATCTACAGATTTAATGCAATTCCTGTCAAATAATCCATGACATTTTTCACAGAATCAGAACAAATAATCCTAAAATTTATTGGAACCACGAAAGACCCAGAATTTCCCAAAAATCCTGAAGAAAAAGAACAAAGCTGAAAGCATAACCCTTCCACACACTTCAGACAATATCACAAAACTAAAGTAATCAAGACAGTGTGGTATTGGCACAAAAACAAACCAAACACACACACACAAATCAACAGGATAGAATTGTTGTTGTCCAGTCACTAAGTCATGTTCAACTCTTTGTGAGCCAGCCCATGGACTGTAGCATGCCAGGTTCCTCTGTCCTCCACTGTCTCCCAGAGATTGCTCAAATCCACATCCATTGAGACAGTTATGCTATCTAACCATCTCATCTTCTGCCATCCCCTTCTCCTTTCGGCTTCACACTTTCCCAGCAACAGGCTCTTCCCCAGTGAGTTGACCCTGGGCATCATATAGCAAGACTTCCCTGGTGGCTCAGACGTTAAAGCATCTGTCTACAATGTGGGAGACCTGGGTTCGAGCCCTGGGTTGGGAAGATCCCTGGAGAAGGAAATGGCAATCCACTCCAGTACTATTGCCTGGAAAATCCCATGGACAGAGGAGCCTGGTAGGCTACAGTCTATGGGGTCACAAAGAGTCGGACACGACCGAGCAACTTCACATCATATAGCCAAAATACAGGAGTTTCAGCTTCAGCATCAGTCCTTCCAATGAATATTTAGGGTTGATTTCCTTTAGGATTGACTGGTTTGATCTCCTTGCAGCCTAAGGAACTCTCAAGAGTCTTCTCCAGCACCAGCACTGGAAAGCATCTATTCTTCCGCACTCAGCCAACTCTACAGTCCAATTCTCACATCTGTACATGACTGCTGGAAAAACCATAGCTTTGATTATGCAGACTTTTTGTCAGCAAAGTGATGTCTTTGCTTTTTAATATATTGTCTAAGTTTGTCATAGCTTTGCTTCCAAGGAGCAAGCACCTTCTAATTCGTGGCTGCAGTCACTGTCCACAATGATTTTGGAGCCCAAGAAAATAAAATCTGTCAATGTTTCCATTTTTTCCCCATCTATTTGACATGAAGGAAAGGGACTGGATGCCATGATCTTGGTTTTTTGAATACGGCATTTCAAGTCAGCTTTTTCACTATTTTCTTTCACCGTCATCAAGAGCCTCTTTAGTTCCTCTTCACAACTGGCCATTGGAGTGGTATCATCTGACTATTTGAGGTTGCTGATATTTCTCCCAGCAATCCTGATTTCAGCTGGTGATTCATCCAGTCTGGCATTTTGNAGACTTCCCTGGTGGCTCAGACGTTAAAGCATCTGTCTACAATGTGGGAGACCTGGGTTCGAGCCCTGGGTTGGGAAGATCCCTGGAGAAGGAAATGGCAATCCACTCCAGTACTATTGCCTGGAAAATCCCATGGACAGAGGAGCCTGGTAGGCTACAGTCTATGGGGTCACAAAGAGTCGGACACGACCGAGCAACTTCACATCATATAGCCAAAATACAGGAGTTTCAGCTTCAGCATCAGTCCTTCCAATGAATATTTAGGGTTGATTTCCTTTAGGATTGACTGGTTTGATCTCCTTGCAGCCTAAGGAACTCTCAAGAGTCTTCTCCAGCACCAGCACTGGAAAGCATCTATTCTTCAGCACTCAGCCAGCTCTACCGTCCAATTCTCACATCTGTACATGACTGCTGGAAAAACCATAGCTTTGATTATGCAGACTTTTTGTCAGCAAAGTGATGTCTTTGCTTTTTAATATATTGTCTAAGTTTGTCATAGCTTTGCTTCCAAGGAGCAAGCACCTTCTAATTCATGGCTGCAGTCACTGTCCACAATGATTTTGGAGCCCAAGAAAATAAAATCTGTCAATGTTTCCATTTTTTCCCCATCTATTTGACATGAAGGAAAGGGACTGGATGCCATGATCTTGGTTTTTTGAATACGGCATTTCAAGTCAGCTTTTTCACTATTTTCTTTCACCGTCATCAAGAGCCTCTTTAGTTCCTCTTCACAACTGGCCATTGGAGTGGTATCATCTGACTATTTGAGGTTGCTGATATTTCTCCCAGCAATCCTGATTTCAGCTGGTGATTCATCCAGTCTGGCATTTTGCATGATGTACTCTGAATTTAAGATAAATAAGCAGGGTAACAATATACAACCTTGATGTACTCCTTTCCCAATTTGGAACCAGTCCATAGTTCCATGTCTGGTTCTAACTGTTGCTTCTTGATATACATACAGGTTTCTCAGGAGGCAGGTAAGGTGATCTGGTATTCCCATTTCTTGAAGAATTTTCCACAACTTGTTATGATCCACATAGTCAATGACTTTTATATAATCAATGAAGCAGAAGTAGATGTTTTTCTGGAATTTCCTTGCTTTCTCTATGATCCAGCAAATGTTGGCAATTTGATCTCTAGTTCCTCTTCTTTTTGAAACCCAATTTGTACATCTGGAAATTCTTAGTTCACATACTGCTGGAGCCTATCTTGAAGAATTTTTAGCTTAACTTGCTAGCCTGTGGAAATGAGCACAACTGTACAGTAGTTTGAACATTCTTTGACATTTCCTTTCTTTAGGATTGGAATGAAAATATATTTTCCAATCCTGTGGCCACACTGAGTACAGCACTTTAACAGCATCATCTTTTAGGATTTGAACTAGTTAAGCTGGAATTCTATCACATCCACTAGCTTTGTTTGTAGTAATGCTTCCTAAGACCTACTTGACCTCACACACCAAATGTCTGGCTCTAGGTGAGTGACCACACCATTGTGGTTATATGGGTCATTAAGATCTTATTTTTATAGTTCTGTGTGTTCTTGCCACCTCTTCTTATTCACGTCTACTTCTGTTAGGTCTTTGACATTTTTTTCCTTTATTGTGCTCATCTTTGAATGACATGTTCCCTTCATATCTCCAGTTTTCTTGAAGAGATCTCTAGTCTTTCTCATTCTATTCTTTTCCTCTATTTCTTTGCATTGTTCAATTATTCTCTGGAACTCTACACTCAGTTGGGTATATCTTTCCTTTTCTCCTTTGAAATATTTGATTTAGGTCATATAGGCTTCCCTGGTGGCTCAGAGGTTAAAGTGTCTGCCTGCCATGCGGGAGACCTGGGTTTAATCCCTGAGTCGGGAAGATTCCCCTGGAGAAGGAAATGGCAACCCACTCCAGGATTCTTGCCTGGAGAATCCCATGGACAGAGGAATCTGGTGGGCTACAGTCCATGAGGTTGCAAAGAGTCAGACACGACTGAACGACTTCACTTTCACTTTCATACCTGAATGGCTCAGCAGTTTTCCCTTTGTTATTATTGTTGTTTAGTTGCCAAGTTGTGTCCAACATTTTTGTGACCCCATCATGGACTGTAGCTCGCCAGGCGCCTCTCTCCCTGGGATTTCCCAGGCAAGAATACTGGAGTGGGTTGCCATTTCCTTCTCCAGGGGAATCTTCTCCACCCAGAGATTGAACCTGCGTCCCTGCTTTGGCAGGTGTGTTCTTTACCACCACCAGGGACGCCCTAGTGGTTTTCCTTACTGTCTTCAATTTAAGCCTGAATTTTGCAACAAGGAGCTCATGATCTGAGCCACAGTCAGCTCCAGGTCTTGGTTTTGCTGACTGTAGGTTTCTCCATCTTCAACTGCAAAGAATGTAATCAATTTGATTTCAGGATTGACCATCTGATGACCTCCCTGTGTAACATCATCTCTTGTGTTTGCTATGTCCATGGTGTTCTCTTGACAAAATTCTGTTAGCCTTTGCCCTGCTTCATTTTGTACTCCAAGGCCATACTTGTGTGTTACTCCAGGTATCTCTTGACTCCTTACTTTTGCATTCCAGTCCCCTGTGATGAGAAAGACATCCATTTTTTGGTGTTAGTTCTAGAAGGTCTTCATAGAACCGGTCAACATTAGCTTCTTTGGCATCAGTGGTTGGGGCATAGACTTGGATTACTGTGATGCTGAAGTGTTTGCCTTGGAAATGAACCAAAATCATTCTGCCATTTTTGAGACTGCACCCAAGTATTGCATTTTGGATCTTTTTGGTGACTATGAGGGATACTCCAATTATTCTATGGGATTCTTGTCCACAATAGTAGATTTAATGGTCATCTGAATTAAATTCACCCATTCCCATCCATCTTAGTTTACTGGGGGCAGGAGGAGAAGGGGACGACCGAGGATGAGATGGCTGGATGGCATCACAGACTCGATGGACATGAGTCTGAGTGAACTTCAAGAAATGGTGATGAATAGGGAGGCCTGGCGTGCTGTGATTCATGGGGTCGCAAAGAGTCAAACACGACTGAGCAACTGAACTGAACTGAACTGAAGATGTCTAGTCAAGGCTATGGTTTTTCCAGTGGTCATGTATGGATGTGAGAGTTGGACTGTGAAAAAAGGTGAGTGCTGAAGAATTGATGCTTTTGAACTGTGGTGTTGGAGAAGACTCCTGAGAGTCCCTTGGGCTGCAAGGAGATCCAACCAGTCCATTTTAAAGGAAATCAGCCCTGGGATTTCTTTGGAAGGACTGATGCTAAAGCTGAAACTCCAGTACTTTGGCCATCTCATGCGAATAGTTGACTCATTGGAAAATACTATGATGCTGGAAGGGATTAGGGGCAGGAGGAGAAGGGGACAACAGAGGATGAGATGGCTGGATGGCATCACCGACTCAATGGACGTGAGTCTGAGTGAACTCCGGGAGTTGATGATGGACAGGGAGGCCTAGCGTGCTGCAATTCATGGTGTCGCAAAAAGTCGGACACGACTGAGCGACTGAACTGAACTGAAGATGTCAGTGTTCACTCCTGCCATCTCCTCTTAACCATGTCCAGTTTACCTTAGTTCATGGGCCTAGCATTGCATGTTCCTATGGAATATTGTTCTTTACAGCATCAGACATTACTGTCACCAGCAGACACATCCACAACTGAACATCGTTTCCACTTTGGCCCAGCCACTTCATTCTTTCTGAAGCTATTAGTAATTGCCCTCTACTCTTCCCAGTAGCATATTGGACATCTTCCAACCTAGGGGGCTCATCTTCCAGTGTCATATCTTTTTGCCTTTTCATACTGTTCATGGGGTTCTCACAGCAAGAATACTGAAGTGGTTTGCCATTCCCTCCTCCAGAGGACCGTGTTTTGTCAGAACTCTTCACTATGACCTGTCCATCCTAGGTGGCCCCACACATCATGACTCATAGGTTCACTGAGTTACACAAGCCCCTTCACCACAACAAGGCTGTGATCCATGAAGGGGAAACAGAATAGAGAGCCCCAAAATAAACTCACACACCTACAATTTATTAATCTTTGACAAAGGAGGAAAGACTACAATGAATGAAAGATAGGCACGTCATGTTGGAAAAATGGACAGCCACCATAAACCAATGAAGTTAGAACACGTTCTCCCCCCATACTCAAAAATAAACTCAAAATGGCTTACAGACTTACATATAAGACATAACACCATGAAACTCCTAGAAGAGAATATACGCAAAACATTATCTGACATAAATCATAGCATGTTTTCTTAAGTTGGTCTCCCAGAGCAAAAAAATTAACAAATAAAAGCAAAAATAAGGAAGTAGGACCTAATTAAACTGGCAAGCTTTTACACAGCAAAGGAAACCATAAACAAAATGAAGACAATCCACAGAATGGGAGAAAATATGAACAAACAATGCAACCAACAAGGGATTAATCTCCAAAATAAAAACAGCTCATGCAGCTTTGTGTCAAACAAGCAAATAAACAATGGGTACCTTATTTTTGACAAAGGAGGCAAGAATATACAATGAGGCAAAGACAGCCTCTTCAATAAATGGTGCTGGGAAAACTGGACAGCTACATGTAAAAGAATGAAGTTAGAACACTTTTTAACACCATACATAAAGATAAACTCAAAATGGATTAAAGACCTAAATTTAAGACCAGAAACTATAAAACTCTTAAAGGAAAGCATAGGCAGAACACTCAATGACATGAATCAAAGCAAGATCCTCTATGACCCACCTCCTAGAGTAATGGAAATTAAAACAAAAGTAAACAAGTGGGATCTTATTAAACTTAAAAACATTTTGCACAGCAAAGGAAACTATAAGCAAGGTGAAAAGACAACCCTGAGAAAGGCAAAAAATAATAGTAAGTGAAACAACTGACAAAAGATTAATTTCCAAAATATACAAGCAGCTCATACAACTAAACACCAGAAAAACAAACAGCCCAAACAAAAAGTGGGGAAAAGACCTAAATAGACATTTCTACAAGGAGACATACAAGTGGCTAACAAACATATGAAAAGATGTTCAACATCACTCATTATTAGAGAAATGCAAATCAAAACTACAGCAAGGTATCACCTCAAACCAGTCAGAATGGTCATCATCAAAAAGTCTACAAACAATAAATGCTGGAGAGGGTGTGGAGAAAAGGGAATGCTCTTGCACTGTTGGTGGGAACATAAATTTATACAGCATTATGGAAGACAGTATGGAGATTCCTTTAAGAACTAGGAATAAAACTACCCAGCAATTCCACTCTTAGGCATATACCCTGAGGAAACCAAAACTGAAAAGGACACATGTATCGCATTGTTCACTGCAGCACTATTGACAATAGCTAGAACTTGGAAGCAACCTAGATGTCCGTTGACAGATGAATGGATAAAGAAGTTGTGGTACATATACACAATAGAATATTACTCAGCCATAAAAAGAAACACATTTGAGTCAGTTCTAATGAGGTGGATGAACCTAGAGTCTATTATACAGAGTGAAGTAAGCCAGAAACAGAAAGATAAATACTGTATTCTAATACATATACACAGAATCTAGAAGAATTTATTTACCGGGCAGGAATGGAGAAACAGACATAGAGAATAGACATATTGACATGGGGAGAGGGGAGGAGAGGGTGAGATGCATGGAAAGAGTAACATGGAAACTTATATTACCATATGTAAAATAGATAGCCAACAGGAATTTGCTGTACGGCTCAGGAAACTCAAACAGGGTCTCTGTGTCAATCTAGAAGCGGGGGATGGGGAGGGAGATGGGAGGGAAGGGATATATGTATACCTATGGCTGACTCATGTTGAGGTATGACAGAAAACAACAAAATCCTGTAAAGCAATTATCCATCAATTAAAAAATAATTTTTTTAAAAAGCCCAATCAAAAAATAGGCAGAAGATCTAAATAGATATTTCTCCAAAGAAGACATCAGTTCAGTTCAGTTCAGTCACTCAGTCATGTCCGACTCTTTGGGACCCCATGAATCGCAGCATGCCAGGCTTCCCTTTTCATTACCATCTCCCGGAGTTCACTCAGACTCATGTCCATCGAGTCCGTGATGCCATCCAGCTATCTCATCCTCGGTCGTCCCCTTCTCCTCCTGCCCCCAATCCCTCCCAGCATCAGAGTCTTTTCCAATGAGTCAACTCTTCACATGAGGTGGCCAAAGTACTGGAGTTTCAGCTTTAGCATCATTCCTTCCAAAGAAACCCCAGGATTGATCTCTTTCAGAATGGACTGGTTGGATCTCCTTGCAGTCCAAGGGACTCTCAAGAGTCTTCTCCAACACCACAGTTCAAAAGCATCAATTCTTCAGCACTCAGCCTTCTTCACAGTCCAACTCTCACGTCCATACATGACCACAGGAAAAACTATAACCTTGACTAGATGGACCTACAGATGGCCAAAAAGCACATGAAGTGATGTTTAACATCACTAATTATTAAAGCAATGCAAATCAGATCTACAGTGAGGTATCACCTTACGCTTGTCAGAATGGCCATCATCAAAATTCACAAACAACAAATACTAGAGAAGGTGTGGAAAGCAGGGAACACTTATACACTCTTGGTGAGAATGCAAATTGGTGCAGTCACTATGGAAAATAGTATGGAGGTTCAATTTTTTTAAAAGACTTGCATAGAATGTTGTATAGAAACTTGATTGAAAATAGCCCCAAACTGGAAACAATCCAAATGTTTATCATCAAGTAAACAAATAAATTGCATTTATCCATACAATGGAATAGTACTTAACAATTAAGTGAATCAAAGTACTGATACATGCAACAACATGGATAATAAACATCATGATGAGTGAAAGAAGTCAGGAAAAAAAAGTATCTGCAATCTATTTACATGAAGCTCAAAGACAGCAAAACTAAGCTGTGATGTAGATGTCAGGACAGTTCTAGCCTTGGAAAAATGGGGTTTAACTCAGTTTAGTTGGGAAGTGACACATGGGAACTTCTTGGGATAATGGAAATGTTCTCTATCAATTGAGATGGCAGTTACATGGGTGTATAAACAAATAAACAATAATTGTAGGTAGATAGATACAAAGTAAAATACAAAATGGAAAGCAAACTTGTAAATTTCCTGAGCAGAAAAAAACATTAATCTTATTCTAGACAATAGGTGAAAACAACCTAGGCCACTTCTTATAAAGTCTCTGAAGAGTATAGTGAAGTATTAGTCACTCAGTTATGCCCAACACTTTGAGACCCCTTGGACTGGCAGGCTCCAGTCCATGGGATTTCCCAGGCAAGAATACTGGAGTGGGTTGCCATTTCCTTCTCCAGGGGATCTTCCTGACCCAGAGATTGAACCTGGGTCTCCCGCACTACAGGCAGACTCTTTACCCTGAAGAGGATAAGTGAAACTCAGACTGTCACCCACAATTGGCAGAAAACTGTAACAAATCATAGTAAATCATAAGCAGCCTCTGCATTTCACTATGTAAATTGTCCTATAACATACCTCTGTGTCTCATTCCTTTGTTAGAGAGACCCAGCTTCACAAACTGCTCTTGTATGCACAATAAATGCTTACTAAATACGATTTTACTAATCTGGTGGTTCTAATTTTGCTATTCTGGAGTTACAGGTATATAAACACACAAATAAGACAAACAAAGCATACTTGTTAACTACATGACAGTTATGTTCTACTAGTTTGCAAACTGAGCTAGAGAATCAATGAGATGAGGAACAGCATTCCCCAACCTTTCTGATCCCATAAAAGTAGGATGATTAAATTATATGTTCTTAGGAACAGATGCATTTTTAAGGCTGTTTATTGGATGTAGACACCAGAAAAAGAAAGAAAACAATGACACCAATAACCATCTTCCCAACTCCTTATTTGGTTCAATAAAGGCCCTTTTCCAGGCTCAGCATCCTCTCTGGGAACTAGTGAAACAAGAAGCAGAGATTAAAGACAAGATGGCAGGGTAAAAGAGATCACCTCCTCTCATGTAAACATCAAAATCACAACTAACTGCTGAATAATCATCAAAAATAAAAAATACTGGAACCTACCAGAAAGAGATATACTACATTCACAGACAAAGAAACCACAATGAGAGGTAGGAGGAACACATTTATGATACAATCAAATCCCATACCAGCCAGGAGGCCAACCCACAAACTGGAAAATAAATATATCACAGAGGTTCTCCTCAACGGAATAAGAATTCTGTGTCCCACATCAGGTTCTTCCAGTCTAGGGGTCTGGCATTGGGAAGAGGATCCCCCAGGCCAGTGGGGTTGATCACAGGAATTACACAGGACTGGAACTCCAGTCTTGGAGGATGCTTTCAAGGTTTCCTGCACACTAGGAACTGGAAGAAAAGCATTGACTTCAGAGGAGCCTGGGCCAGACCTATCTGCTGGTCTTAGAGGGTCTCACGGGGTGCAGGAGCAGCTATGACTCACCGTGGGAACAAGAACACAGGTGGAAATCATACTAGGGAATATTCATAAGTGTGAACCCTCCTGCTGGCTGCCATTTTGATAGCAAAATCTGGCGACAAAAAGCATCCTCAGTCCTGGAGTGCCTCAGGCCAAGCAACCAACAGAGCAGGACCACAGCCCCACCCATCAGAAAACAGGCTGCCTAAAATATTCCTGAGTCCACAACCACCTCTAAATGAACTCCTTAACACAGCCCTGCCCATCAGAGGGACATGACCCAGCTCCATCCACCAGTGGGCAAGCATGAGTCCATCCCACCAGGAAGCCTGCAGAAGACCCTTACTTAGATCAGCTTCACTCACTGGGAGCAAACATAAGAAGCAAGAGGAAATACAATCCTGCAGCCTGTGGAAGAGAGACTGCAAACAGAGAAAGTTAAATGAAATGAGACAGCAGAGTAATATGTCCCAGAAGAAGGAACAAGTTAAAACTCCAGAACAACTAAGTGAAGTGGAAATAGGCAATATACCAGTATTGAAAAAGAATTCAGAGTAATGATAGTGAAGAAGATCCAAGATTTTGGAAAAAATACTGGAGGCACAGATACAAGACATGTTTGACAAAGAAGATATAAAGAGCAAATAGAGTCAAGCAACACAATAACTGAAATGAAAAATACACTAGAAGGAATCAATAGCAAAATAAGTGAGGCAGAAGAATGGACAAGCGAGCCAGAAAACAGAATAGTGGAAATTACTGCTGCAGAACAAAATAAAGAGAAAAGAATGAAAAGAAATGAAGACATCTTAAGGGACATTTGGGACAATGTTACATGCATCAATATTCAAATTTTAGGAATTGTAGGAAAAGAAAGAAAGAGAGAGAGGACCAGAGAAAATATCTGAAGAGGCAATAGCTAAAATTTTCCATAATGTGGGAAACAGTCATCCAAGTATAGGAAGCATAGAGAGTCCCAGGCCAGATAAACCCAAGGAGGAACACCCCAAGATACACAGTAATCAAACTGGCAAACATTAAAAGCAAAGAAAAAGTATTACAAGCAACAAATAACATACAAAGGAACTCCTAGAAGATTATCAACTTGATTTCTCAGCAGAAACTCTGCAGGCTAGAAGGAAGTGGCACAATACATTTAAACTGATGAAAGGGGGAAACCTGCAGCCACAAATGCTCTTCCCAGACTCTTTAAGAGGATTGGTCTCAAGATGACAGGGTAAGGGGATGTGAGCCTGCCAGGGTCCAGCCCCGGTGGATCCACGGTAATTAGAAGGGGAGACGGAGTCAGTGTCCTGGGAAAAAGCTATTTAATTAGAAATATAAAGAGAGATTAGAAAAGGACAGTGTAGTAGGAAATATTAGTGGAGAAAAGAGGCTGAATAACTTAGTTTACATGGAAAACCAATAAAACTCCAAGACAAGGAGTTTGCACCATCTACGCAGGCCACCAGCACCCGCTTGAATAGCGGAGGGTGCCCCACCTTGGGCTCCCTCTTGCATGGGTCTTAGAAGCCAGGGCAAGTAAGTAGACATGGCGAGCCTCTACACTCCAGATGGGAATTCAGCCAGAAAAGAAGAGAATGAGAAAAGACCACACAGGGGAAACCAGTCTTTCCAGGAACTGGTCCGATTTCTTTATTTTCCAGGTTTGCTTATATACTTTTTGTTATACATTGAGATAGAATACAAAAGCACGTGGGGTCAGCAGACCTGACCGTTGTCAAAATCAGGTGCTTCATATAAGTGTATACAAAAGGTCTTAGGGGTTTTACATCATCTTCTGGCCATGAGGCCTGCTGACATTTTATGGCCCTTTCTGATAATGGTCAGTCAGCCAGAAAACTTATTTTTTTCAGGGGTGATTTTTTTCTTAAATCAGGCGCCACCCTCTGAAGGTACCAGATAAAGTTGCATTCCTATAGGGTGAGGGTGCAGGGGGTTATTTATAATCAAGAAAGGAATTTACTTAGCTTAAGGTTTAACATGATTAATATCAAAGGTTAATACTTATTTCTCTTATATGCTAGTTATATTCATTATAAGGGCAGGGAATATGGAGACTTGGCAGAAAATATTGGCCCAACAAATGAAAACCCTTCACCAATATAATTCCTAATCAACCCACTATACTATACTAATAATTTTCTAATTTCTCAAAAGAATTTGTATTTAGAAAGTTTAAAGCATCTCATGCCTCTCACGGTTGGGAGGCTGTGAACAATCACATGTTGCCAGACGAACCTGCTCAGGCAAGCTAGAGAACCTTCAGAGGAGTTTGTAAATTGAAACACTCTTGTCACGCCCAGGAATTTTTATTGAATGGAGCTGCAAGTTAACTCCTTCTCCGAGAAAGGTGGTGGGGAACAGTCCTCTGTAAAGTCAGAGGTGTAGGTGAGAGCATGAAGCAGTAAAGTAGGCAGACTCTGGTTTTGGGGGTAGATGCTCAGGAACAGGGGGTCTCCTGAGGCTCGATCCTGCCTTTGCATGTGCCGAGCTTCCTTCCTCATGACCTTTGCCATGGGCAGAGTTCCTCACACTGGCTCCCAGCATGAGCCCACCCTCTTCTTAGAAAAGCACCAAAATCACAACTGCTGAACAACCACTAGCCAAAAATGCTGGAACCTACCCCCCCGCCAAAAAAATACCCTGCATCCAAAAACAAAAAAGAAGCCACAACAACCTGATAAGAGGGGTGCTATGATAAAATCAATTCCCATACCCACCAGATGGGCCACCCACAAACCGGAAAATTATTATACCACAGAAATTATCCCACAGAAGTGAAAGTTCCGAGCCCCATGTCAGGATTCTCAGCCTAGGGGTCCAGCAACAGGCAGAGTGCCCAGAGAATCTGGCTTTGAAGGCCAGAAGGGTTTGATTGCAGGACTTCCACAGGACTTGGGGAAACAGAAACTCCACTCTTGGAAAATACACAAAGTCTCATTTGTATGAGGACTCAAGGGGAAAAAGCAATGATCCTGTAAGAGCTGGGGCCAGGCCTATCTGCTAGCATTGGAGGGCCTCTTACAGAGGTAGGGGAGCTGTGGCTCACTGTGGGGACAAAGACACTGGCAGCAGTAGTTCAGAAACATACTCATTGACTTGGGCCCTCCCAGAGAACACTATTAGCCCAACCAGAGCTTATAGGCTTCAGTGCTGAGTCACCTCAGTTAAATAACTAACATGGTGAGAACACATCATCAAGCAAGTAGATAAAAATTTTATTGAGCACTGCCCTGCCCACAAGAGGGATAAGACTGAGCTCCACCTACCAACAGTCCCTCCCATCAAGAAGCTTGCATGAGCCTCTTAGACAGCCTCATCCACTAGAGGGTAGACAGCAGAAGTAAGAACTATAATCCTGCAGCCTTGGAACAGAAACTACATCATAGCAAATTAGAAAAAAAAAATAGTAATGTAATACTTTTCTGCACCAAAGAAACTAACCGTGAGATCAAAAATTGATACATAATTGTTTGCAATGTCTATAAAAATGTAAAACAACTGTTGACTTGGAGAAATTGTGACAGAGGGAGATTAAAACAATCCAAATTTCTGTTTGAGAAGGACTGGTTACATAAACTGATAGTTCCATGAAATGAAATGCTTTGAAAAAGTTAGATTATTTTAAAGAGAATGAGAAAACTGTGTATTGACATAGCACTATCTATAGTATATACTGTTACATGAAAACCACATGGTGCAGAACAATGAATGTGTTTTTCTGTGTAAAAATGTAATGGAAGCAATTTAATTGCACGTGCATAAAGGCACACCCTCAAAATATGAAGGAAATGAAAAAAATTTACTTATATGAGGTGGGGGTTGAATGTGGAAAACAGAAATAAGACTACTTACAATACCTTTGTAAATAGTTTTGATTTTTGGTCCATGTAAATGTATGGGAAAGATTGAAGGCAGGAGAAGAAGGAGACAACAGAGGATGAGATGGTTGGATGGCATCACCNAAGGATATCAAGCCAGTCAATCCTAAAGGAAATCAGTCCTGAATATTCATTGGAGGGACTGATGTTGAAGCTGAAACTCCAATACTTTAGCCATCTGATGTGAAGAACTGACTCATTGGAAAAGACCCTAATGCTGGGAAAGATTGAAGGCAGGAGGAGAAGGGGATGACAGAGGATGAGATGGTCGGATGGCATTATCAACTCAACGAACATGAGTTTGAGCAAGCTCCAGGTGTTGGTGATGGACAGGAAAGCCTGGTGTGCTGCACGCCATGGGGTCACAAAGAATCAGACATGACTGAGAGACTGAACTGAACTGAACTGAACTGAAGAGACCTCTGGGACAACATTAAATGCACCAACATTGACATTATAGGGGTCACAGGAGGAGAGAGAGAGAAAGGACATGAGAACACATTTGAAGAGATAATATCTATGAAGGAAGTTTACAGCTATACAATCTTACCTTGGGAAGCAAGAAAAATGTCAAATAAACCACCTAACATCACACTTAAAGCAACTAGAGAAAGAACAAACAAAATCTAAAATTACTAGAAGGAAAGAAATCATAAAGATAATAGCGGAAATGAATGATATAGAGATGAAGAACGCAACAGGAAAGATCAATGAAATTAAACCAGGTTCTTTGAAAAGATAAACAAAACTCATAAACCCTTCACCAGACTCATCAAGAAAAAAAGAGAGAGGACTCAAACCAATGAAATTTAAAATGAAAAAGGAGAAGATACAACAAACACCACAGAAATACAAAAGATCATAAGAGACTACTCAGTCCAGTTCAGTTCAGTCGCTCAGTCGTGTCCGACTCTTGGCGACCCCATGAATCGCAGCACGCTAGGCCTCCCTGTCCATCACCAACACCCGGAGTTCACTCAAACTCATGTCCATCAAGTCAGTGATGCCACCCAGCCATCTCATCCTCGGTCGTCCCCTTCTCCTCCTGCCCCCAATCCCTCCCAGCATCAGAGTCTTTTCCAGTGAGTCAATTCTTCGAATGAGGTGGCCAAAGTACTGGAGTTTCAGCATCAGCATCAGTCCCTCCAAAGAAATCCCAGGGCTGATCTCCTTCAGAATGGACTGGTTAGATCTCCTTGCAGTCCAAGGGACTCTCAAGAGTCTTCTCCAACACCACAGTTCAACAACTATATGCCAATAAAATGGACAACCTAGAAAAAATGGACAAATTCTTAGAAAGGTACAATCTCCCAAGACAGAATCAGAAAGCAATTAAAAATATGAACAAGTACTGAAATTGTAACTGTGATTTTATAACTCCCAATAAACAAAAGTCCAGGACCAAATGGCTTCCAAGGCAAATTCTATCCAACATTTAGAGAAGAGCTAATATCTATCCTTTCAAAATATTTTCAAAAAATTGCAGAGGAAGGAAGACTCCCTAAATCATTCTATAAGTCCACCATCACCCTGATATCAAAACCAGACAAATATCACACACACACACACACACACACACACACACACAAATAAGCCAAGATCACTGATAAATATAGACACAAAAATCCTCAACGAAACACTAGCAAACCAAATCCAAATATACATTTAAAAAATCACAAATAATGACTTATGATTTAAGTGTGATTTATTCCAGGGATATGAGCACTTTTCAATGTCTGCAAATCAATCAGTGTCATAAACCATATCAACCAATTGAAGAAGATTAAAGATCTAAATGGAAGACCAGAAACTAGAAAACTCCTAGAGGAGAACATAGGCAAAACCCTCTCCAACATAAATCACAGCAGGATCCTCTATGACCCACCTCCCAGAATATTAGAAATAAAAGCAAAAATAAACAAACAGGACCTAGTTAAACTTAAAAGCTTCTGCACAACAAAGGAAACTATAAGCAAGGTGAAAAGACAGCCTTCAGAATGGGAGAAAATAATAGCAAATGAAGCAACTGACAAACAACTAATCTCAAAAATATACAAGCAACTCATGCAGTTCAATTCCAGANGTAAGACCAGAAACTATAAAACTCCTAGAGGAGAACATAGGCAAAACCCTCTCCAACATAAATCACAGCAGGATCCTCTATGACCCACCTCCCAGAATATTAGAAATAAAAGCAAAAATAAACAAACAGGACCTAGTTAAACTTAAAAGCTTCTGCACAACAAAGGAAACTATAAGCAAGGTGAAAAGACAGCCTTCAGAATGGGAGAAAATAATAGCAAATGAAGCAACTGACAAACAACTAATCTCAAAAATATACAAGCAACTCATGCAGTTCAATTCCAGAAAAATAAACCACCCAATCAAAAAATGGGCCAAAGAACTAAATAGACATTTCTCCACAGAAGACATACAGATGGCTAACAAACACATGAAAAGATGCTCAACATCACTCATTATCAGAGAAATGCAAATCAAAACCACCATTTCACACCAGTCAGAATGGCTGTGATCCAAAAGTCTACAAGCAATAAATGCTGGAGAGGGTGTGGAGAAAAGGGAACCCTCTTACACATTGGTAGGAATGCAAACTAGTACAGCCACTATGGAAAACAATGTGGAGATTCCTTAAAAACTGGAAATAGAACTGCCTTATGACCCAGCAATCCCACTGCTGGGCAAACACACCAAGGAAACTAGAATTGAAAGAGACACATGTACCCCGATGTTCATCGCAGCACTGTTTATAATAGCCAGGACATGGAAACAACCTAGATGTCCATCATCAGTTGGATGGATAAGAAAGCTGTGGTTCATATACACGATGGAGTATTACTCAGCCATTAAAAAGAATACATTTGAATCAGTTCTAATGAGGTGGATGAAACTGGAACTGATTATACAGAGTGAAGTAAGCCAGAAAGAAAAACACCAATATAGTACACTAAGACATATTTATGGAATTTAGAAAGATGGTAACAATAACCCTGTATGCGAGACAGCAAAAGAGACGCAGATGCACAGAACAGACTTTTTGACTCTGGGAGAGGGAGAGGGTGGGATGACTTGGGAGAATGGCATTGAAACACGTATAATATCATATAAGGAATGAATCGCCAGTCTAGGTTCGATGCAGGGTGCAGGATGCTTGGGGCTGGTGCACTGAGATAACCCAGAGGGATGGTGTGGGGAGGGAGGTGAGAGGGGGGTTCAGGAGTGGGAACTTACATACACCCGTGGTGGATTCATGTTGATGTTTGGCAAAGCCAATACAGTATTGTAAAGTAAAAAAATAAAAATAAAAAATAATAATATTTTAAAAACCCATATGATCATCTCAATATATGCAGAAAAAAATTTTGACAAAATTCAACACCCATTTATGATTTAAAAAAAAAAAAAACCTCTTCAGAAAGCGCTTATACCTCAGGAATATATCTCAGTATAACAAAGCCCACATACAGCAGACCTACAGCTAACATCATACTCAACAGTGGAAAACTGAAAGCATTTCCTCTAAATCAGGAACAAGACAAGGATGTCCACTTTCAACATCGGTTTGGAAGTGCGAGCCAAGGCAATCAGGGAATAAAAGGAATCCAAATGGGAAAAGAAGTAAAATTGTCACTGTTTGCAGATGACATGATAGCACACAAAGAAAGTCCTAAAGACACTGCCAGAAAACTAACTGGAAAACTGAAAGCATTTCCTCTAAATCAGGAATAAGACAAGGATGTCCACTTTCAACATCGGTTTGGAAGTGCGAGCCAAGGCTATCAGGGAATAAAAGGAATCCAAATGGGAAAAGAAGTAAAATTGTCACTGTTTGCAGATGACATGATAGCACACAAAGAAAGTCCTAAAGACACTGCCAGAAAACTAACAGAACTCATCAAAAAATTTGGTAAAGTTGCAGGATATAAAATTAACACTCAGAAATATCTTGCATCTCTATACACCAACAATAAAAGATCAAAAAGAGAAATTAAAGAAACAGTCCATTTACCATTGCATCAAGAAGAATAAAATACCTAGGAATAAATCTACTTACGGGTACAAAAGATCTGTACACACTGATAAAAATAATTAAATATGATATAAATAGGTGAAAAGATACACCATGTTGTTGATTGGAAGAATTAATATTGTCAAATGACTATACTTCCCAAGGCAATCTACAGAGTCAATGGAATCTTTATCAAATGGCCCATGCATTTTTTTTCACAGAAATAGAAGAAAAACACTTTTAACTTGTATGAAAACACAAAAGACCCCAAATAGCCAAAGCAATCCTGAGAAAGAAAAACAGAGCTGGAGAAATCAGGCTCCCTTACTTCAGAATATATTATAAAACTACAGTAAACCAAACAGTCCAGAACTGGCACAAAGACAGACTTATAGATCAACAGAACAGGATAGAAAGCCTAGGAATAAACCCTGGCACCCATGGCCAATTAATCTACAACAAAGGGGATAAGAGTATAAAGTGGAGAAAAGATAGTTTCTTCAATAAGTGGGGCTGGGGAAAATGAACAGCCTTATGTAAAAGAATGAGATCAAAACATTCCCTTACAGCATATACAAAAATAAATTCAAAACCTAAACTCTTAGAGGAAAACATAGGCAGAACACTCTTTGACATGAGTGGAAGCATTTCTTTTAGGATCCACCTCAAAGAGTAGTGAAAAAATAAACAAATGGGATCTAATTAAATGTAAAAGCTTTTGCACAACACAGGAAACCAGAAACAAAATGAAAAGGTGACTCACAGAATGGAAGAAAATATTTGCAAATTATGCAATCAATAAGGGATTAATCTCCAAAATATATAAACAGCTCATGAAGCTCTATGTCAGAAAAATAAACAACCCATTCAGAAAATGGGCAGAAATCTAAATAGACACTTTTCCAAAAAAGACTTTCAGATGACCAAAAAGCACATAAAACATGCTTGGAATTGTTAATTACTATGAGCCAAGCAGTGAGAATGGCCATCACCAAAAAAAAAAATAATAATACAAACAATAAATGTTGGAGGGGATGCAGAGAAAGGGGAACCAGCCTGTACTGTTGGTGGGAATGTAAGTCATTATAGCTACTATGGAGAACTGTATGGAGGTTTCTTAAGAAACTAAAAGTACAGCTACCATATGATCCAGTAAGGGCTTCCCAAGTGGTGCTATGGCTAAAAAAAATCTGCCTGCCTATGCATGAAACATAAGAGAGGTGGGTTTGATCCCTGGATTGGGAAGATCCCCTGGAGGAGGGCATGGAAACCCACTCCAGTATTCAACTGACAGAGGACCCTGTGGGCTATAGTCCATAGGGTTGTACAGAGTCAGACAAGGCTAAAGAATCTTAGCACACATGCACACACATGATCCAGCAATCTCACTCCTGGGCATACATCTTGGGGAAAAAGATATAATTTGAAAAGATACACGCACCCTTATGTTCATTTACAAAAGCCAGGACATGGAAGCAACCTCGCTACCCACTGACAGATGAATGAATATAGAAGATGTGGTACATATATGCAATGGAATATTATTCTGCCATTAAAAAGAATGAAATAAAGCCATTTCAACAACATGAATGCACCTCAAGATTATCACACTAAATGAAGTGAGTCAGACAAAGTCAAATATCATATGCTATCACTTACACGTGGGATGTTTAAAAAATGATACAAACGAACTTATTTACAAAACAGAAATGGACTCACAGACTTAGAAAACTAATTTATGATTACCAAAAGGGGAAGGTGGAGAAAGGGATAAATTAGTAGTCTGAGATTAACAAATATACACTACTGTATATAAGATATATATTATATATCTAATCAATGAGGACCTACTGTATAGCACAGGAAACTCCATTCAATACTCCGTAAAAACCTATTCATGAAAAGAATCTGAAAAAGAATAGATACATGTACAGCTGAATTATTTGCTGTGCACTTGAAAATAAAATTATAAATTAACTCTGCTGCTGCTGCTAAGTCACTTCAGTTGTGTCCGACTCTGTGCCACCCCATAGACGGCAGCCCACCAGGCTCCCCCATCCCTGGGATTCTCCAGGCAAGAACACTGGAGTGGGTTACCATTTCCTTCTCCAGTGCATGAAAGTGAAAAGTGAAAGTGAAGTCGCTCAGTCGTGTCTGACTCTTCGCGACCCCATGGACTGCAGCCCACCAGGCTCCTCCATCCATGGGATTTTCCAGGCAAGAGTACTGGAGTGGGGTGCCATTACAATTACTCCAGTATAAAATAAATTCTTTAAAAATAAAATATAAACTTGTATGGATAAAATCACCGGGCACCCCACTCCAGCACTCTTGCCTGGAAAATCCCATGGATGGAGGAGCCTGGTGGGCTGCAGTCCATGAGGTCGCGAAGAGTCAGACACGACTGAGCAACTTCACTTTCACTTTTCACTTTCATGCATTGGAGAAGGAAATGGCAACCCACTCCAGTGTTCTTGCCTGGAGAATCCCAGGGATGGGGGAGCCTGGAGTGCTGCCGTTTCTGGGGACGCACAGAGTTGGACACGACTGAAGTGACTTAGCAGCAGATGGAACAGGATAACCTCTTTCATCCAAGACTTGATGCCACAGTCACCTTAGAACTGTGAGTCATGGTATCACCTGAACAAGCAAGGTGTGTTCCACAATGTTCCATCTTATGCCTCAATAATGACAGAAATGGGCCCAGAGCACACCCACCCTACCATGTCTTCTAGGACACACAGGAAGAAGAGGCCCAGTCTCACACGAAGCTGGTTTGCAATCAGGTGACTAAGCCTAGCCAATGAGATGTAACTTAAAGGAATATACACAACCTCTAGAACTGGCCATCAAAAATAAAACCTCCTGTGTATTCCCCTTCTCTCTGCCTCTCCACAGCTGTCTTGGAGGCCATGTGATCCAGCTAACAGGGTCTTGGGATGGAAGGTACCCAGATTCCACAGTCACTTTTTTGGCAAAATCTGTTAAAAAGAAACACACAACACACTTCTGGCTTTGTGTGAGCAAGAAATAAATGTCCATTGTGTCTAACTCTCAAATTGGGGGTTATTTATTTTATCAGCTACCAATACTCACCATAACTAATCCCTGATATGAGCATGTTACACACATTTCTGGGTGTATATCAACTTATATCACTGCAAAAAATATCAAAAGAAAGAAGAAACGTTTATTGGTTATTGGTATGTATATTTCACAACCAAAAAATTCTCAACAGTAAAAGAACAAAACAATCCAATTACAAAATGGGCAAAAAACATGAATAGATACTTTGCCAAAGACAGAGATGGCAAGTGAGAGTATGAAAAAAAAAAAAATGTTCAGCACCACTAGCCATTGAGGAAATGTAAGCTAAAATCAGAGTGAGACATCGCTCTATAAGTATTAACACTATATTAAAAACAGTGATAATACAAAATGCTAACAAGAAGCAGAGAAATGGATCTCTCATCCATTGCTGGTGAGAATGTCAAATGGTACAACCACTCTGGAAAATTGTCAGTTACTCACAAAACTAAATATGCACTTAACAAAAACCCAGCCCTTGCATACTTGGACATTCATATCGGAGAAATGAAAACTGATGTTTGCACAAAAACCTGTACATGAATAGTCATCATTGAGAATGTCAAATGGTACAACCACTCTGGAAAATTGTCAGTTACTCACAAAACTAAATATGCACTTAACAAAAACCCAGCCCTTGCATACTTGGACATTCATATCGGAGAAATGAAAACTGATGTTTGCACAAAAACCTGTACATGAATAGTCATCAGTTGAGTTCAGTCACTCAGTCATGTCCGACTCTTTGTGACCCCATGGACTGCAGCACGCCAGGCTTCCCTGTTCATCACCAACTCCCAGAGCTCGCTCAAACTCATGTCCATTGAGTCAGTGATGCCATCCAACCATCTCATACTCTGTCGTCCCCTTCTCCTCCTGCCTTCAATCTTTCCCAGCATTAGGGTCTTTTCAAAAGAGCCAGTTCTTCCCATCAGGTGGCCAAAGTATTGGAGTTTCAGCTTCAGCATCAGTCCTTGCAATGAATATTCAGGACTGACTTCCTTTAGGATGGACAAGTTGGATCTTGCAGTCCACAGGACTCTCAAGAGTCTTCTCCATCACCACAGTTCAAAAGCATCAATTCTTCGGCTTCTCAGCTTTCTTTATGATCCATAGAACCTTTTATTTTCAATGATTGAATAAATTCTGATGCATCCATACAAAGGAACATTATTCAGCAATAAAAGAAATAAACCAGTGATTCGTGCAACAGCCTGATAGCTAAGTGGAAAAAAAGTTAATATCTCAAAATGTACACACTACATGATTCTATTTATGTAACATTCTCAAATGACAGAACTATAGAGCCAGACAGACCGGTAGTTGCTGGGGACAGAAATGGAGAGGCGAGGTAGGGGTGTGACTACAGAGAGGTGATACAAGGGAGCTCTTTTGTGATGATGGGTTTTTTTATACTTTACTGTGCCTGAATACACAGTAAACACTACTAGTTCACTATTATTATTTTTTTTGTAAAGCATTTTCCCCCACAATAATTATAATAAAGATATTTTCACCATGTATTTTTCTTCTCTTTCATACACACATCCTCTGGCTATGCATCAAATGATGTAACTGAAGGAAGAGAATATGATTATCTGAAAAACAACATGAAAATGAGTATTTCATTCTCAGGCAAAGTTAGCAGTTATTTTAATGGAAGAATCTCTTGCATGGGAACCTGTCTTCAGTTCCATGAACTCTGTAGCTTCTCGTCTTTTCTTGATAACGTTAACATGGAGAAAATTCCTTCAGTGACTTGTTTTGTATGCCCGAGACTACAGCTACTGGCGTCTCATAATTCTGTGTCTTGATAATGGTGATACTGTGTTGGTGTTTACTGAGCTACACACACACACACACACACACACAAACACACACACAGATTATTGCAAGTCTGTACAAACTACAGACTTTATTCGATTTTCAATGGTCAGAACTGAATAAGGTCTGTAGTCTAGTTAACAGTGTTATACCAACGTCAGTTCCCTGGTTTTGAGATTGCACACTGTAGTTGTATAAGACGTTACCGTTGGGGGAAGCAGACAATCCCACAAGGATTTACAATTTTTGCAACTTCCTGTTAATTATTTCAAAATTAAAAGTTAAAAACAGCATAGGACAAGACACGTGCTGAGATAATTACCACCACCAACCACAAACTTGATGGACCTGTGCGTGACGCACCAAGTGTCCTCGTTGGAATTCCTGCCACTCTGACCAACCAGTAGTTCCTCTCTGGCTTTAATATCAAAGAGCTGTTCTTTTTCCTCCTAGCCAAAAATAGTAAGAATAATCCCCACCATTCAGGGGCATGATATACATCTTTAGCAGCAAAGCTTGTCCGCCTGGTCCTGCTGACCTACAAGGAGCAGTTTCGTCCCTCTGAGGCATAAACACTAAGTGAGCCCCACCAGGGCCCAGGGACTGTGCTCACTGCCAAGTGGAAAACAGACTGAAGAAGATGCAGGATGGTTGGAGGCCACTGCAGAGTCTGGGAGAGAGAGAACGATGACTTGGCCCAGAGGTCACAAGGAGAGGAGACAAAAGGGTAAGTTTGAGGTCCACCTGAAAGGTAAGATAAAGAGAACATGGGATTGTTTGGATGTGGGCAGTTATGCAAAGAGGTGTCCAGGGTGACCTGCAGGTACAGTCTGGCAACATGTGTGACAAGAGCAAGGGAAGGAACCAGCACTGACAAGTCAGTATGTCCTCACTTGGGTACCAAGAAGCCCCCACCTCTCTGGACTCTTTTACCTGTTTCAGCTGCTTGCAGTCAGTGGGCTGCTGGAGGTGCTAGTAAGGTGATAGAAGCTAGGAGGGATGGCTCTGGAAAGCTCCACCCCAGGGCAGGTCTGTCTGGGGCCATGCCTGTGCAAACCTGGGAACACTGCAGCACTCGGCTCCAGGCGGGCAGCCCCAGCCAGCTCACAGAGGGGAAGGGACTAGATGAAGCAACTGGAGGGGAGGACAGGAAGAGGAGCAGATGAGACAGGAGAGAGCAAGTTCAAGTTTGGGACCAGCTGAGACGTCCGGTGGGTGAGCCCAAAGCTCAAAGGTGGAGACACAAAGGGCCGTCAGCCTATAGATGGTCTTACTGTCACAGCTGGACAGCTTTGCCTGGGGATGGTTTAGAGTAAGAAGCAAAGAGAACCAAGGACTGAGGCTCATTTTAAAACTGTGTAAAGGAAGAAGAGGTAGAAAGGGAGAGTGAGAAAGAGCAGTCAACAGAGCAGGAAAAACATAGTAGGTTCCTTGTCAGGGACACCGAGAGAATAAAGGGAGAAGCTCTGCAGAGGGTCTGTGAGCTGAGAGATTCCACGGAGGGTCTGTAAGCTGAGAACCAAGAGGTCACAGATGAGTCTATGAGTTGGAGACTTGCCGTAACTTATACACAGGGGAGCACACGGCCTTGTGGTCACAAGACCCACAGACACCTGTCCATGCTGACCTGGGCCAAGGGGTACAGATCATTGCCCTGGGTAAGGGAGGAGGCCACCCACATTTGGAAAACAGCTGCCTGCCTTCCAGGAATGAGACCCGCCCCCTGCGTGCTTGGTTATCCCCAGGTCCTGCGGGCCCCTACCTGCAGTGGGCTTTTAGATGTTCTGCAGGGATTTCAGTGTTTTGCTAAAGGGTCACTTGGGGTTGGTTCACCAGGGTGCATGGTCCCCTCCCTTCCAGATGAGAATCAACAGTGTGGCTGAGCTTGGCCCCCAGATGAGGGAGGGCATGGCCAGTGGCCCCAGTTAGGTGATGAGTCTCGTGATTGGGACATTTCCTGAAGTTCTAAGCAAGAGGCTCTCTCCACACACTGGGTTGAGTAAGGCAGGAGCAGGAGCCAGAACTCCCAGGGTCCAACGTGGGGTATGTATCCCTGAAGAAGCTGCAGAGAGTTCAGGTTCACGGGGCTGAGAAGGACCAAGGAACTGAAGCCTGCTGACAAGAAGACGTGGCCAGGCTACACCAGCCTCGCCCGTTCCTGGCTCACATTTCCCCCTTAAGGTCATCAGCGACAGGTCTCTGGTGATAAGCTGACCCAGGCCTCACACCCTACCATTGGGGAACTCCCTCCCTCTGGACCCACCTCCTTGACCCAGCCGTGGTCTGGCCAGGCAGGCCGTGTCTGCACTGCCAATGGCCCCCAGCCACATCCCTGCCAAAGCACCATTCCTCAGTCTCAGTGCCGGCATGCCCCTCCTTATTCTGAGGGCCTGGCAGCTCCCCTGCGTGGCCCCCATCCCCACCCACCTCATCTCTCCTTCCCTACCAAAGCTGGGAAACCCAGGGTAGTGGCACTCCTCTTTGGGAGAATTTTGGCCCAAGCCTCAATGCAGATGTGCAGAAAGGTAGGCCAGGTTTCTTAGCCCCCTTCCCATAAAATCCCTTGGCCTGCAGACTCCAAAACTAGGCAGAAAACTCTCCTGTGGGAATTTGAAGACACCTTCTCTGCTAATCCTCCTGGTCCTGAGTGGTTTTCACAGCTCATTAGAACCACCAGAACAGATCTGGCCTCCATAATGAGACCTGCGCTTCCCCAGCATGGGAAGTGCTTGGCCCTAATGAGTTTCTCTCCACTATAAACACTACTCTGTGAGTAAGGAATTGGCATTTGTGGTTGGATCCCAGTTTTTAATAAGGCCAAGCCTGCACTCTACAGCCAGCTAAGCAGAGAGCAGTGCCACCGGTGGGGAGTGGAGTGGGACAGCTCATAGCACCTCTGGCTTCCCTCAGGCAGGAGCCAGCCCCCACCCCACAGCAGTGTGAGCAGAAGTCCCAGCCCTACCTCCCTCCTGGAGCTACGGGGCTGGGTGCAGAGGGCTGAGTATCTCCAGGGAGCACTCATAGGTGAGACAGGGATGCAACAGAGGGGCCCAGGAGTTGCTGAGCCTATTTCCCCTCTGGATAGTGACATCCTAAGGGTGTCCACTTTGAGAACAACATGTCAGGCTTGGCCAGAAAGGTACCAGAACCATCCAAACACCAGGTCATGCGGTGGGCCCTTGCTGCTGGCCCGGGGGAAGCTGGACAGCCTCACTCCCCTTGGATGTTAGCAGAGCAGGCTGCTGCCAGAGGCTGCTCTCCCAGCAAGGGGGTCAGACTGGGAGTGGCTGGCGAGGAGGAAATGGGGAGGCTGCAGGCCTCCGCCGTCTCACTGGGCCTCTGCACGCCCCCTCAGCCTGCACTGGAAAGCTGCGCCTCTTGGACATATTGGTGGGGTAAAGCCCTGGGCCCAGGACAGGCGGCCTCAAGGCCTCACCCTGATGGGATCCACGTGGCATCCAAGGCTCTTCTCAGTGGGCAGCCTTACTCCTGCCACGGAACCCACCCTTCCTCTGCTGGCCTGTGGGTCAGCATCCACTCCCTCCCCGGTTCCCCTGACTGCCTCGGGAGCCCTGTTCTGGAAAGCGGGCCACGTTCCCTGTGCAAGTGAAACCCGGTGCCTGCACCAGAGTCTGTGTGCGTGTCTGTCACAGAGCAAATAGCTCTTGCCTCTCAGGCCCCTTGCCAGACTTTGATTCATGCAACCTAGAAAATAAGACATATTTTCATGCAGTTTTGCCACAATTTATTAAGGAGAAATGTGTTGAATTGACCGGCTCAAACTTGCCTTCCCCTCAACGGGGCAGCAGCTCAGGCTCCACCCATCTGTTCCTTCAAGTTGGTTTCAATCTTTCCTGGGTCCAGGTCAAAACCTCTAAATCGCTCCAACAAAGTAACCTGACCACTTGCTTCCAAGAGACTACTTCTTGAAGAGTATTTCTTTCCAGCCTCATTGCAGAGCCCTTCCCCCTACCATCTTGTTTCCATAATCCTGAAGCTCCGGCAATTAAAATAAAACATCCTTATAGTCTCTAGATGTTTACTAGACCAGCTGGTAATGAGCTAAGCAGGATCTTCTCTATTACATAAAGGAAAAGAACAAAGAATTAGGAATATGGAAGACATTCAAATGTCTTAATTAGTGCTTCCATCTGTAAAAAAAAAAAAAATGTTTCTCCATCACTGACAGCCACCCTCAGAGGCCTATCTTGGGAAGACCACAGACTCTGAAGCCGCAACACACAGCAGCATCGGGCCCACCCACAGGACCCCGAGACCCTGCCGTGGCCAGGACAGCAGGGCCTCCCCTCCAGTCGGGTCTGAGCACAGCACAGACTCCAGAAGGGGAGAAGCCAGCCAGGGCCTCTGAGCAAGTGTGGCCAGGGATGAGGCAGAAGCCCTGGGCTCCTGATGGCATCTCGGAGAGAGAAGTCTTGGCCGTGACGGACATTAAGCCATGCTCCAGAAACTCCTCCAGCTTGACCTCCTCTTCACCTTCCCTGAAGGCCTATTGGATCCTCCCACAGCCTCCCCGAAGCCTGAACACCAGCGGGCCCAAAGCACTGACACACTCAGAGACTGTCATTTGCCTTAGGGTGACAGCCTGGGCCTCACCAGGCCTGCCCCTGCCCCAGAGTCCTGGCAGCAGAGCTGGGCTTGTGGGTGGGAGGCAAGGGGCTGTGCAGGGTCATGGAGTCAGGCTGAGCACGTGGCCTCATCTTCAGGCTAGAGTGAGGCTTCAGGCCACCTCCCCGTGATGTCATCCCAGACAGCTGCACAAGTAACCCCTGTGTCCTCAGTCCTCCTGGTGCCAGCCTTGTGCTAAGCACTCCGTCACATCCACCCCCTTTATAGAGGCAGAGCAGAGAGCAGTCGCCTCAGCCAGCCAGCAGCCTGGGAGCCAGGCTTTGCACCCTTGCCTTCCTGAGTCCACCAACTTCTGCACTGTGCTCACACCATGCTGCCTCCTGCAGCCAGCAATCACCACAGCCTCCCGGACTTCAGCGGCCCAGACACCTCGGCCTTCGAAGGCTACCCTGAGCCAAGCTGTGTGCTCACCCACCCCCGCCCGCCACAGCTCCCAGGTCCCCAGCTGAGAGTGAGCAGCCGTTCGCCAGAAGCGGGCCTCCCACACCTCTAAGCTCAACCTCCAGAGCAGGCCCGACTCAAGACCCAGTAAATACTGACTGAACTCAACTGGATAAAGATTGGAAACTATTTTAAATTTAACGACAGTGGATGACTCTTAAAAGCCAGGGAATGAGAGACAAAGGAAGTAAAACTGACATGAGTAGCCCTGGGCTTCCCACATGTCCAATTTAACAGTTCAGGAAGTTCCTTCTATTGAAAAATAGTTCTTTCCTGTAAGGCATCTTGGTCTAATGTTGGACAAATTCCCTTCAAATTGTTTAAGCCTGTTCTTTACAGATCTTATATCCTAAACCTTTGAAAGAAAACTTCAAATACATTGGATATTTGGGGCATGGTTCCCTCACTAGCCAAATGTCTGAAAGATTTGACACTTTAAATAGCCAAACTTCAATTTGCTTCAACAAACTTGTTGCATTTCTACAAAAAGAGTAAGATGATGCCCTTGCCCTCGATGAACTCATGGGAGAGGGGACACAAAACCAAACAATTGCAATGAGTTGTGGAAATGCCTGGCTAGAGGTCTAAGCTGCTGCAGTGGGAATAAGTTCATGGCGAGGTCCCAGGGGAAGAATGAACAGAGAGTGGAAGCTGTATTCTACAAAGGAGAGGGCATTTGATTTGCCTTGAAGGAGGATTTACAAGGTCAACAAGGCAAGATATGCCACATAGAGGGAACAGCGTGAGCAGCAGGCAGATAACAAGAAACTGCTGGCCTTTTCAGACCACAAGGAAGAAGTGAGCATGTCTGAGGACCAAATGAAAGAGGCAGGAAAGACAGGGGAGGCAATGAGATATGGCTTCCAACTGACCATCAGTCCAGTGCTTAACAAGGCCTGTCTCAGGATCCTTCCAGCAGCATAGAATGTTTAACTGCGTCTCCAGTCGGCCTCGTGTTGTAATGCCTTT
This sequence comes from Oreotragus oreotragus, assembly GCA_006410675.1. Lineage (NCBI taxonomy): Eukaryota > Metazoa > Chordata > Mammalia > Artiodactyla > Bovidae > Oreotragus > Oreotragus oreotragus. Next base: position 207,937 of record SJYX01003268.1, read on the forward strand.
GTATTTCTCTCATCTGCTTTATTTTCTTTCTCACATATCAGACTGATACTTTCCCCCTTTTGCTGTAATTATTAGCATATGTATTCATTGAATCATTTACTCTATAGATATTCTCATATGAGCTACTAGGGGCAGGACCCTGGGGAAGGCCCAGAGGAATCGAAGAACCCAGTGCCAGTCCCTGAGTCCAATATGAGGATAGCAGGGCTGATGGGAAAGTGGAGGGGACAGGTTGCAGTAGCATGTCCCAGGCCTACATCCTCATACCTCACAGGATACTCATATAGTCACATACACACACACACACACAAACACATACACATTTGCTGCTTCTCAACTATTCCATTTTAGAAACCAGTTATCCAAACTTGCTAGAAATAGATTTAATTAAAAATTTCCCAGTCAACCCTGCATCTTCTCTTCGCCCTGCTGGTCCAAGATGGTCCCGGCCCCTCACTGTTCCAGCTCCAAGTTCCCCCTGCTCCAGAGGGGTGCCTTCGTTCCTCTCCTTCTGCTCCATTGGAGTGGACCCTGCCTTCTGCTGGAAGAGTGACTGCTCCAAACAGGCCCTTGTGGTGGCCTAAGGGTCCACTCGGAACACCCCAGAGATGGCAGAGGCAGGCTCAGAGATGGAGAGTGGTCCTTTGCAGATTCTCCCTGGGCTCTTGGTGGCAGAGCTCCAGCCAGCTGTGCAGATAACTATTCCCTTGTCATCATCCCCAGACTCCCAGGCCGTGCTGTAGCTGAGGCTCAGCACAGGCCAGGCTTTCTCCAGGGAGCCCTGGGGTCCAGGTCTCTGCAGGGGCACCCAAGAACAAGCCGCAGGCCAGATCTTCACCCACACCAGGAAAGCTGTGCTGAGCTGCGGCAGGCAGGAGTGAGCACACATATCTCCATGCCGCCCACCCTGCAGTCAGGATCCTAGCCTGAGACCCCTGTGCCCAGGATGGACTGGACTGAGCCAGGATGTCTTCCTGTCTTCATCCTCCTGGTCTGGGGTCCTACCTTCTGCTCAGACTGACGAGAAGGCAGGTCCAGTGGCTTCAGCCAGGCCCTGGCTGGAGCTCCCCGTAGCTGGGTCCCCTGACCAGGATGGGCGTCCAGGTCAGGTAGACACTAGAGAGTGGGCACTCTCTCTGAGGGGCAGAGGGGAGTACCCCAGCTGGCCCTGGCAGGAAATTTGGACCAGGAAGCCAGACCCAGACCCGTACCCAGGTCCTAGGGGTTTGGCTGGAGTCCCCCCTGAAGTGACCACCAAGGGCAGGGCCAGCTGCTGAAGCTGTGAAAGCACCACACTTCCCGGCAGCTGAAGCAAGTCAGTTTCCCTGGGCCGGGTCGGCTCTTCAAGGCCAGCAGAGGCCAGGCCCAGCCCCACAAGAAAGACTGGAGTTGTTCAACTGCAATGGAAAAAACTATCAACCCCAAAGGAGCTGGACACTCCGCCAGACCTGCAATAACCACCCTGTCCTTTGGGTTGGCCGACTCCCAGCAATTAGAGGCTCTAGCCCCAGCAGGCCTGGGACACAGCTCCATCACAGTTTATCACCACTCCTAGGATGCTGGCAGCCCCACTGGCTTCCCCCTGGCCATGAGCCTGGAGCCTGGGACAGACAAGCCATTGGTGAGGGCACCATCGGCAGCCTCACACCCAGTCTGACCACTGCCCTTGGCTTTGGTGGCCTTTCCAAGTGCCCTCCCCCACTGAGCTTCAGCTCCCTCGTTGATAACATGGGGACAGGAATGCATGGGCACGAGTGAGCCCCAGATGTATGGCACAAATGGAAGTTCCCCAGGAGATGTTGGTCCACTTGCTGATATTATCAAAAGCCACAGCAATCCCCAAAGCTATTGCTTAGCCAGCTCTGAGGCCTTGACCCACCTAATGGCCTTAAAACCCAAGGTCCCACCTCCCCGTTGCCAGCAGGAGGGTGGGCTCTGGGAAAGCAGACAGACTAGGACCCAACCGAGGGAAGCAGCTCTCAGCTCCAGGGTGAAGCTCCAGGGAGAAGTTACCTCCTGGATACTGAATCCCAGGTTGAGCCCTGACCCTAAGTTGACAGAAAACTGCTCTGAGACCCAAATAAACAATATCATTTATGTTGAGGCCTATGCCCCATTTGTGGAGTCAGGGAAGATTAACTAACAACTCCACTTGGAACCTGAGATGGGAGAAGCAGGGAGAGCATGCAGGATGGGGAGAAGCCAGCCTTCCCAGCAGCTAGTGACGCATGAACGCTCCCAGCAGAAATACACCTGGTGGCCGCCCCTGCCCGGCCTGAGTCCACACAGCTCTGGGGGCCTCTGCACGTGCCTCACCTGCTCGGCCACAGCTCCTCTTGCACACACTTCAGGTCCCAGCCCCTGGCCTTCTCCTGGGCCTCCAAAGTCAGGCTTTCTACCACCACCCCACTCAGATGCTCCCTGACAGCCCATTGACTGTGGCCTCGCCTCCCATGCCTCCTTCCCATTCTTTTCTGTCCACATTGAGTTTCTCCAAGTAATCGTGAGATCTACAGCTGCTTACTTGTTTGTTCATCATGTTTTGGGCTTGAAAGGGAAGGGATTCCCTGGTGGCTCAGCTGGTAAAGAATTCACCTGCAATGCGGGAAGACCTGGGTTCGATCCCTGGGTCGGGAAGACCCCCTGGAGAAGGGAACAACTACCCACTCCAGTATTCTGGCCTGGAGAATTCCACAGACTGTATACTCCATGGGGTTCCCGCCCGCCACAGCTCCCAGGTCCCCAGCTGAGAGTGAGCAGCCGTTCGCCAGAAGCGGGCCTCCCACACCTCTAAGCTCAACCTCCAGAGCAGGCCCGACTCAAGACCCAGTAAATACTGACTGAACTCAACTGGATAAAGATTGGAAACTATTTTAAATTTAACGACAGTGGATGACTCTTAAAAGCCAGGGAATGAGAGACAAAGGAAGTAAAACTGACATGAGTAGCCCTGGGCTTCCCACATGTCCAATTTAACAGTTCAGGAAGTTCCTTCTATTGAAAAATAGTTCTTTCCTGTAAGGCATCTTGGTCTAATGTTGGACAAATTCCCTTCAAATTGTTTAAGCCTGTTCTTTACAGATCTTATATCCTAAACCTTTGAAAGAAAACTTCAAATACATTGGATACTTGGGGCATGGTTCCCTCACTAGCCAAATGTCTGAAAGATTTGACACTTTAAATAGCCAAACTTCAATTTGCTTCAACAAACTTGTTGCATTTCTACAAAAAGAGTAAGATGATGCCCTTGCCCTCGATGAACTCATGGGAGAGGGGACACAAAACCAAACAATTGCAATGAGTTGTGGAAATGCCTGGCTAGAGGTCTAAGCTGCTGCAGTGGGAATAAGTTCATGGCGAGGTCCCAGGGGAAGAATGAACAGAGAGTGGAAGCTGTATTCTACAAAGGAGAGGGCATTTGATTTGCCTTGAAGGAGGATTTACAAGGTCAACAAGGCAAGATATGCCACATAGAGGGAACAGCGTGAGCAGCAGGCAGATAACAAGAAACTGCTGGCCTTTTCAGACCACAAGGAAGAAGTGAGCATGTCTGAGGACCAAATGAAAGAGGCAGGAAAGACAGGGGAGGCAATGAGATATGGCTTCCAACTGACCATCAGTCCAGTGCTTAACAAGGCCTGTCTCAGGATCCTTCCAGTAGCATAGAATGTTTAACTGCGTCTCCAGTCGGCCTCATGTTGTAATGCCTTTGTATTTCTCTCATCTGCTTTATTTTCTTTCTCACATATCAGACTGATACTTTCCCCCTTTTGCTGTAATTATTAGCATATGTATTCATTGAATCATTTACTCTATAGATATTCTCATATGAGCTACTAGGGGCAGGACCCTGGGGAAGGCCCAGAGGAATCGAAGAACCCAGTGCCAGTCCCTGAGTCCAATATGAGGATAGCAGGGCTGATGGGAAAGTGGAGGGGACAGGTTGCAGTAGCATGTCCCAGGCCTACATCCTCATACCTCACAGGATACTCATATAGTCACATACACACACACACACACACACAAACACATACACATTTGCTGCTTCTCAACTATTCCATTTTAGAAACCAGTTATCCAAACTTGCTAGAAATAGATTTAATTAAAAATTTCCCAGTCAACCCTGCATCTTCTCTTCGCCCTGCTGGTCCAAGATGGTCCCGGCCCCTCACTGTTCCAGCTCCAAGTTCCCCCTGCTCCAGAGGGGTGCCTTCGTTCCTCTCCTTCTGCTCCATTGGAGTGGACCCTGCCTTCTGCTGGAAGAGTGACTGCTCCAAACAGGCCCTTGTGGTGGCCTAAGGGTCCACTCGGAACACCCCAGAGATGGCAGAGGCAGGCTCAGAGATGGAGAGTGGTCCTTTGCAGATTCTCCCTGGGCTCTTGGTGGCAGAGCTCCAGCCAGCTGTGCAGATAACTATTCCCTTGTCATCATCCCCAGACTCCCAGGCCCTGCTGTAGCTGAGGCTCAGCACAGGCCAGGCTTTCTCCAGGGAGCCCTGGGGTCCAGGTCTCTGCAGGGGCACCCAAGAACAAGCCGCAGGCCAGATCTTCACCCACACCAGGAAAGCTGTGCTGAGCTGCGGCAGGCAGGAGTGAGCACACATATCTCCATGCCGCCCACCCTGCAGTCAGGATCCTAGCCTGAGACCCCTGTGCCCAGGATGGACTGGACTGAGCCAGGATGTCTTCCTGTCTTCATCCTCCTGGTCTGGGGTCCTACCTTCTGCTCAGACTGACGAGAAGGCAGGTCCAGTGGCTTCAGCCAGGCCCTGGCTGGAGCTCCCCGTAGCTGGGTCCCCTGACCAGGATGGGTGTCCAGGTCAGGTAGACACTAGAGAGTGGGCACTCTCTCTGAGGGGCAGAGGGGAGTACCCCAGCTGGCCCTGGCAGGAAATTTGGACCAGGAAGCCAGACCCAGACCCGTACCCAGGTCCTAGGGGTTTGGCTGGAGTCCCCCCTGAAGTGACCACCAAGGGCAGGGCCAGCTGCTGAAGCTGTGAAAGCACCACACTTCCCGGCAGCCGAAGCAAGTCAGTTTCCCTGGGCCGGGTCGGCTCTTCAAGGCCAGCAGAGGCCAGGCCCAGCCCCACAAGAAAGACTGGAGTTGTTCAACTGCAATGGAAAAAACTATCAACCCCAAAGGAGCTGGACACTCCGCCAGACCTGCAATAACCACCCTGTCCTTTGGGTTGGCCGACTCCCAGCAATTAGAGGCTCTAGCCCCAGCAGGCCTGGGACACAGCTCCATCACAGTTTATCACCACTCCTGGGATGCTGGCAGCCCCACTGGCTTCCCCCTGGCCATGAGCCTGGAGCCTGGGACAGACAAGCCATTGGTGAGGGCACCATCGGCAGCCTCACACCCAGTCTGACCACTGCCCTTGGCTTTGGTGGCCTTTCCAAGTGCCCTCCCCCACTGAGCTTCAGCTCCCTCGTTGATAACATGGGGACAGGAATGCATGGGCACGAGTGAGCCCCAGATGTATGGCACAAATGGAAGTTCCCCAGGAGATGTTGGTCCACTTGCTGATATTATCAAAAGCCACAGCAATCCCCAAAGCTATTGCTTAGCCAGCTCTGAGGCCTTGACCCACCTAATGGCCTTAAAACCCAAGGTCCCACCTCCCCGTTGCCAGCAGGAGGGTGGGCTCTGGGAAAGCAGACAGACTAGGACCCAACCGAGGGAAGCAGCTCTCAGCTCCAGGGTGAAGCTCCAGGGAGAAGTTACCTCCTGGATACTGAATCCCAGGTTGAGCCCTGACCCTAAGTTGACAGAAAACTGCTCTGAGACCCAAATAAACAATATCATTTATGTTGAGGCCTATGCCCCATTTGTGGAGTCAGGGAAGATTAACTAACAACTCCACTTGGAACCTGAGATGGGAGAAGCAGGGAGAGCATGCAGGATGGGGAGAAGCCAGCCTTCCCAGCAGCTAGTGACGCATGAACGCCCCCAGCAGAAATACACCTGGTGGCCGCCCCTGCCCGGCCTGAGTCCACACAGCTCTGGGGGCCTCTGCACGTGCCTCACCTGCTCGGCCACAGCTCCTCTTGCACACACTTCAGGTCCCAGCCCCTGGCCTTCTCCTGGGCCTCCAAAGTCAGGCTTTCTACCACCACCCCACTCAGATGCTCCCTGACAGCCCATTGACTGTGGCCTCGCCTCCCATGCCTCCTTCCCATTCTTTTCTGTCCACATTGAGTTTCTCCAAGTAATCGTGAGATCTACAGCTGCTTACTTGTTTGTTCATCATGTTTTGGGCTTGAAAGGGAAGGGATTCCCTGGTGGCTCAGCTGGTAAAGAATTCACCTGCAATGCGGGAAGACCTGGGTTCGATCCCTGGGTCGGGAAGACCCCCTGGAGAAGGGAACAACTACCCACTCCAGTATTCTGGCCTGGAGAATTCCACAGACTGTATACTCCATGGGGTTGCAAAGAGTCGGACATGACTGAGCGACTTTCACTTTCACTGAGTTCAGATTCCTCAGTACATGGCCTCTATCTCTTAAGGCTCCACAGGCCATGACTCATTCTGTGATTTCTGCTTCCCCTTGCATCCCTGCCCCCATCCCACCAAACACCCCTCACATTCCACAGCCAGCACCTGGGGTCTTTGCTGCTTGTCTTTGCACTTTGAGTGTCCTTGTGAGAGGGGGCAGGAGAGTCTCGCACTGACATCACGTTGTAAAACAACCTCCATGTTTCTGACTACTTAGCCCTGAGTGAAGGCCCAGCAGCAGCACTGCGCACCCTGGGATTAGCTGCTTCTCACAGTGGCAGAGCTCAAGGAGCCCTGATGCCCCAGGTGCCCACGCAGGCCGGGACCAACAGCACCAGGGGTGGCCTTGCAGGAACTCTCAACATGCTCCATCTGCCCATCAGTGTCCCTTTGCCCTCTGGAGGGCTGCACCTGTCCCTAGCCCATTTCCTGTCCCCACACCCATGCACTCTGTTGTAGATCTCACGATTACTTGGAGAAACCCAATGTGGACAGAAAAGGATGGGAAGGAGGCAAGGGAGGCAAGGCCACAGTCAATGGGTTGTCAGGGAGCATCCGAGTGGGGTGGTGGTAGAAAGCCTGACTTTGGAGGCCCAGGAGAAGTGTCTGCTTCCCCCTCTAGATGGTTCAACACATCAAGGGCAGGCCCAGTTCACCTGTTGATTTGCCACAGGCATACCCCCAGCAGCACAACAGTGCCTGAGGAAAGGCCATGCAAGGCCACCTTCTCACACACCTCCTCCAGAGCAGAACCCAGCCCCAGCAAGATCTGCAAGATGGCCACTGTGGGGCTCCTGGCCTCTGGCCTGGGGAGGGGGCAGTTGGGGTGGCTCACAAGCAGGTCAGCAGAGGAATTCTACAGGAGCTCTAGCAGTGCTGGTCTTCTTAGGTGGACCTTGCAACACAATTTCAAAATACAAATCCAAGTCAATAAGGGGGCTGACACACTCCCACTCAGCCCCAGCTCTGCCCATCTCTGCTCCCACCCTCCTCCGTCCCCCAGGGCAGAGGCCCTGGGGACCCAAAAGGAGAAGAGTGGGGTGGGCCCTGCCCTGCCTGCCCTGGGAGAGTCCCCCAGACCAGGTGCTTGGTGGGAGTCAGGGAGGAGCCCTAAGGCCTGCCCCCTCCAGCACATTCTGGGGCAATTCTCCTTGAAATGGGGCACTCCCTTGTCTGCCATGGGCCTGTCCCCCAAGGCTCTGTGAAAGGTGAGCTCACCATGGCCTCATGCTGCCCCCCGCCCCTGCTCTCCAGGGTTCTCCTGCCCCCCAGGGCCCTGAAGGCCTTCCAGTGGGCCTCTTGACCATCACTGAACAAGGATCTGAGCATGGACACAGGGAGAAGGCCCCTGAGCCGGTACTGGGGGCACATGCTAAGACTAGGCCCCACCCTTGCACCAGATACCAGCCATCTCCATGACTGCAATGGATTGAGCTTGGCCTGGCCAGCACAGAGGTGGCCATTTCACGGGAGAGCTGAGTCAGGTGAGACAGGTGGGTCAGACGAGACAGCTGGGTCGGGAGTGACAGGGGTTCAAGGATGACAGCTGGGTCAGGTGAGACAAGCAGGAACAGAAGAGAAAGCGGAGCAGGAGGAGGAGCACAGGTATGCGTCAGGACGGGAGGGTGAGTGAGGAGGGCACTCGGGTGCTGAGAAGATAAGAGCTGCGATTCTGGAGGACCCCACAGGGCAGATGCTGGAAATGGCCATGAGCGGCCAAGGGGCGAGCCCCTCGCGACCCGCAGAGGAGACACCCTGCAAGCAGCCTCAGTGTTCGGCCTCCAGCTGTCAGACGACGAGGCGCCCTGCATCTGCACAGATGGGCTTTAGAAGAGGCCCAGCAGTGTGCACCCTCTACCGTGGGAGCATCCCTTCTAATCCCCACATCAGCCCATAAGAAAGGCTGTCACCGGCCCAGCCTACAGACAAGGAAACCAAGGCCTGGAGCAAGCACATAGCCCAGCCACCCCCAGTTCTGGAATGAGGGTGCAGAGGATTTGCAGTCTCCTCCAGGCCCTCGGAACCCAGAGTCTGAGTCGAGACCACCAAGGGAAGCAACCTGAGAAAGGAGAAGCACCTCTACATGGAGGCTCGAGGATCCAGGGGCCTTGAAGGAGAGGAAGGCAGAGGGCTAGGAGCACACGAGACTTAGGAACCAGGGCCAGAGGTGGGGGTACTCCAGGGCCCCACAGTGACCAGGGTGGCCCTAGGATGGAGCAGACTTGCCAGCAGGAGCCACTCTGAAACGCTGTCTCTGAAAACAGCCCCAGACCCTCCTTCTGGGGGTCAGCAGTTGCCAAAGGCTGACGCCACTGCACTGGGCTGGCCTGGAGTCCCTAGGTGCCCTGGACCAGTTCCTGAGAAACTTCTGACCAGCGCTTTGGCCCCTATTTCTTAGTGGACACACAAACCAAATTGCAGGTGTCAGAGCTGCACATCCTTCCAGGAGGGACTGGGAAGTGGGGAGAACAGGGGAGAAATGCTGGGAGCTCAGGGAGCCAGAATCTCAAAAGAAAAAGGTAGGACAACCAGGCCAGCCTACTTCAGGAGACCCTTCACATAGAGACTTTGTCAGAAGTCCTGTCCATGTCTACTCTCCCAGTGTCAAGGCTGTCTGAAGAAGCACGAATTAAAGCTACAAGGAAATATCACCTCACACCCAGTAAATTGCCTAAACTTTAAACGTCTCTAGGAGTTTTATAGTTTCTGGTCTTAGTTTAGATCTTTAATCCATTTTAAGTTTATTTTGGTGTTAGAAAGTGATCTAGTTTCATTCTTTTACAAGTGGTTGACCAGTTTTCCCAGCACCACTTGTTAAAGAGATTGTCTTTAATCCATTGTATATTCTTGCCTCCTTTGTCAAAGATAAGGTATCCATAGGTGCATGGATTTATCTCTGGGTTTTCTATTTTGTTCCATTGATCTATATTTCTGTTGTTGTGCCAGTACCATACTGTCTTGATGACTGCGGCTTTGTAGTAAAGCCTGAAGTCTAGCAGCTTGATTCCTCCAGGTCCATTCTTGTTTCTCAAGATTGCTTTGTCTATTTGAGGTTATTTTGTATTTCCATACAAATTGTGAAATTATTTGTTCTATCTCTGTGAAAAATACAGCTGGTAGCTTGATAGGGATTGCATTGAATCTATAGATTGCTTTGGGTAGTATACTCATTTTCACTATATTGATTCTTCTGATCCATGAACATGGTATATTTCTCCATCTATTAGTGTCCTCTTTGATTTCTTTCACCAGTGTTTTATAGTTTTCTATATATAGGTCTTTAGTTTCTTTAGGTAGATATATTTCTAAGTATTTTATTCTTTTCATTGTAATGGCGAATGGAATTGTTTCCTTAATTTCTTTTTCTATTTTCTCATTATTAGTGTATAAGAATGCAAGAGATTTCTGTGTGTTGATTTTATATCCTGCTACTTTACTATCACAGGAGGATTCTCTATGACCCACCTCCCAGAACACTGGAAATAAAAGCAAAAATAAACAAATGGGACCTAATTAAATTAAAAGCTTCTGGACGACAAAGGAAACTATAAGCAAGGGGAAAAGACAGCCTTCAGAATGGGAGAAAATAATAGCAAATGAAGCAACTGACAACTAATCTCAAAAAATACTAGCAACTCCTGCAGCTCAATTCCAGAAAAATAAACCACCCAATCAAAAAATGAGCCAAAGAACTACATAGACATTTCTCCAAAGAAGACATACAGATGGTTAACACATGAAAAGATGCTAAACATCACTCATTATCAGAGAAATGCAAATCAAAACCACAATGAGGTACCATTTCACGCCAGTCAGAATGGCTGCAATCCAAAAGTCTACAAGCAATAAATGCTGGAAGGGGTGTGGAGGAAAGGGAACCCTCTTACACTGTTGGTGGGAATGCAAACTAGTACAGCCACTATGGAGAACAATGTGGAGATTCCTTAAAAAACTGGAAATAGAACTGCTTTATGACCCAGCAATCCCACTGCTGGGCATACACACTAGGAAACCAGAATTGAAAGAGACATGTGTATCCCAATGTTCATCACAGCACTGTTTATAATAGCCA
>SJYX01003268.1:234186-274777 GCA_006410675.1 Oreotragus oreotragus
AATTCACCCATTCCAGTCCATTTTAGTTCGCTGATTCCTAGAATGTCGACGTTCACTCTTGCCATCTCTTGTTTGACCACTTCCAATTTGCCTTGATTCATGGACCTGACATTCCAGGTTCCTATGCAATATTGCTCTTTACAGCATCGGACCTTGCTTCTATCACCAGTCACATCCACAACTGCGTATTGTTTTTGCTTTGGCTCCATCCCTTCATTCTTTCTGGAGTTATTTCTCCACTGATCTCCAGTAGCATGTTGGGCACCTATCAACCTGGGGAGTTCCTCTTTCAGTATCCTATCATTTTGCCTTTTCATACTGTTCATGGGGTTCTCAAGGCAAGAATACTGAAGTGGTTTGCCATTCCCTTCTCCAGTGGACCGCATTCTGTCAGACCTCTCCACTCTTTTAATTACCACGTGCATTTTGGAAATTTTATGTGGCAAAACTACCATGGCCAAATTAAAATTTTAAAAGACAAACTTGGAGGGGGGAAATAATTACACCTCATATCACCAACAAAGAGCTTATTTCTTAATACACAAAAAGATCCTAGAAATGATTAAGAAGAGATGGAGTCCAAATGCACTGCCATAACAATGTGTAAGTTGGAGGTAGGGATGAGTGATACCCAAGTGTCCAGTGGTCTGTGTCGTTTGAGAGGAAGATGAAGATATTGATTAGCCACTGGCTTTGAAAAGTTAAAGCCCATCCTGATTTCCAGGGGGATCACTAAAAGAATAGAACTACACAGGAAAGGAGAGTGGCTCCTGATGGGTCAGGAAAGGGTTAAGAGAGCATGGACGTGGATCCTAGGGTGCTAATCTCTTTTCATTCCTGATTTACTTGCTGGTTATCTGAGTGTTTCATTCATAATTATTCATTTTAACTGTACAAATGTTTTGTATCATTCTCTCTCTATATGCTATAATTCACAATCTTAAAAAATTAAAAGATGTTCACCACTCATAATAAGATAAGTGAAAAAATGTAAACTATTTTATAAAGGCCAAAAAGTCTGAGGACTGACTGTGTTGGCAAGGGGATGGTAAATGGTTGGTGGGGGTGTAAATTGGTGCATCATTTGTGGAAGATATTTTGGTAATTTTGACCCGAATTTCCAAGATACAAAGCTTTGACCACCTCTGGGGTCTTATCCTACAGAGTGAGTCACAGATGTTCAAATTTACTTGTGCAAAGGCTTCTTCGTTGTAATAGCAAAAGATGGGAAACAACCTAAACATCTCTTGTTAAATAAATAATGGTGTGGCTGTGTCATGAAATATTATGCAGCCATGAACAAGGACCTTCTCTAGTAAGCAATTATCATCCAGTTGCATCATTAAGTGAAAAGACAGGTGCAAAGCAGCATGTACAATACACTATCAGTCATGTGAAAACAGCTGGGGGAGGTTGTTGTCATTTAGTCACTAAAGCGTGTCCAACTCTTTTGCAACCCCATGAACTGTAGCCTGCCAATCTGTCCATGGGATTTCCCAGGCAAGAATACTGGAGATGGTTGTCATTTCCCTCTCCAGAGGATCTTCCTGACCCCGGGATCAAACCCAAGTCTCCCGTGTCTCCTGCTTTGGCAGGCGGATTCTTTACCACTGAGCCACCTGGGATACCTTGGGAGGAGGTTACACACATGTAATTGTCCGAATGTTCTTCAAATTTCTAAAACATTTCTAGCAGGCTACACAAGAAACTGGTAGTTCTACGTAGCCTAGAAGTCATGGTTAGAAATCCTGTACATTCTTTGGTGACTTTTGAACTTCAAAACAGAAAGTACATATTCAAAATTATACGCATAAATATAGCAGGATTGGGAAATACTACAGCCTCTTCTGAGCCCAGCCATCCCCTGCCCACAAGGTTTTCACGGAAGCTGTAGGAAGGGGAGGGACGGTGGCACAAGGCCAACCAAAGTGTGCCTTGTGTTATTAACTAGATGTACACCCAGCTCCCCTGGGCAGGGCGTCAGCTCTGCAAATCACCAGCAAGGCCAGCCAGGATAGTCCCTGCTCATTGGGTGTCTGCGGCCACTTCAGAGAAAGAGAGAAAGTCACCCACTCAAGGACAAGGGGGGATGAAAGGGCCTGCACACCCCCATCCTGTTGCTGGGAGGGAGAAAGATGCGTGCGCACACACACACAGCCACTTCTACAAAACCCACCTCACTCTGTTCACCCTGTTTTAAAGCCTGCAGTTCCCATCCAACAGCTTATCTGGAACATTCTCTCCCCTTAATAACTGCTCTTTTGCGTGCGTGTGCTAAGTCACTCCAGTTGCCTCTGACTCTTTGCAACCCACCAAGCTCCTCTGGCCATTGGGATTCTCCAGGCAAGAATGCTGGAGTGGGTTACCATTTCCTTCTCCAGGGGATCTTCCCAACCCAGGGATCAAACCTGGGTCTCCTTCATTGCAGGCAGATGCTTTACCTTCTGAGCCACAGAAGGGAAATTGAGGGAAGCCCAATTTTTTTTTAAGAAAGTGCAACCAATTCCCCATCAAACATTTGAGACTTTTTTGTGGTCCTCAGCCATGCTTTGATGAAAATCAGCAGAGCTAAATGTTGATGCCTCTCTTAATCCCATCCTTAGAAGACTATCCTGGAAGTTGGGTAAGGAATACAGACATTCTTTGGCTTTCTCTATTCATCTCTGCTTTGACTCAGCCTACTTGAATATGAGGGTTCATCTCCCAACCCCCTTCCAAGCCTGGATTCCAATTTGGTTTTATCTTTGCCTACTTAACATTTGCAGGGGGAGGCATCTTTTTATTGCTTTAATTTGCATCCTTTGATTATAACTGGGTTGAGATCTCTTCGTATGTTTTTTCACCTCTAACACAAATCACCCATTTGTGCAGCCATACAAACCCAGTGCCTTCCTTCCCCTCCTCTTTGCTTAGGCCCGAAGAGCCCTCCTTATACATCCACAGCTGTCAAAATCTTCCCATCTTTCAAGGTCAAGCACCCTGCCTTGCCCTCCCAGCAGGCAGTCGTTCTTGACTTCCCACACTCGGCTTGGGGCACTTGCTGCTCTAGTCCTGTTTATAGTCGCCAGCTGCACGCCGGCACCCTGCCATCTGCACCAACTGTCCACTTTACCCCTCAGGCCCAAGGCTCAGGCACGGTCCCCACACCAAAGGACCCCTGGGCAACAATGTTTACTGGGCACCTACTACCCAGTCAGTGCTCCCAAACTGACTCAGACTCCGCTGCCCCAAGCCCCTCGGGAGCCATGAGCACCGGGGAAGGCCCCCTCCTGCCAGCCAGCTGTTTGAGTGTCTGACCCAAGCTTGCACCCACCTCTTGCCTGCTCCCTTGGGGATGCTGAGCCTCAGAAGCAGAGCAGCTGCCAAGCTGAACTTTCCCGAGAGTGTTCTCCATAGAAAGCTGAGCCTGAGTGGAGAGGAGGGTAAAGCTCCTGGAGTGGACAGACAAGGAGGAAGAGGAACAAGGGGCAGACAAGTGAAGAGTAATGTCAGGACTTTAAGAAGACTCTGTGTATTTTAGGCCACGTTCAACACCTGTCCAGCCTTGGCCATGCTAGGCCATGTTCTCTGGGCAACGCTGTGTCGGCAACTCTTGTCCATAGTGGGGAGGGGAACACGGTCTTCACCAGGACCCTGACGGGACCAGGAGCTGGCCTGGGAGGCCCACAGCTCTCCGGAGATGCTGCCGCCACAAATGAAGATGCACACGCAGGGATGGCCCCTGGAAGGGGGCTACCCTGGGCCTTCCTCAGTTGTGCGGGGACCCTCTGAAAGTGCCTCCCCTCCCAGGAGGCAGTGATGACCTGGAGTGCCCACCCTGTTGGCCTCCAAGGCCCGCAGCCTCTCTCAGCACCTGAGGGACACTCCTAGTGTCATCAAGGAGGCAACTCCACAGTCAGGGTGACCTTGGCTCCCAGCGCTGGAGGAGATGACAAATTTCTTTTCTTCCTGCTGAAAACATAATCTATCCTTTCATGGATCTCTGGGGACTAACGGTGTGGCACACACATTATGGAAGCTTTTGCTAAGCTTATTTCAATTGTCTACAGGGTTGGCTTGTTGCCCACTCTTCCTTAAGCCCTTCAGATGCTAAGAGAGTATTTCAGTGCCAAGGGGCAGATCCAAAGATGTTCCTAAAAAACATTATATTTCTCTATCGACTGCTGCTGTCCTGATTTCAGGGCTTTAATTTCTTCATTTAGGCAAGAATAAGCTCCTGCACACACCAGGCACCAGGATCCAGCTTGTCCAGTAAGGACCTGCCCTCCCAGGCCATGGTTCTGTGGTGCGCTCAGGGGGCTCCGGGGCCTCCAACCCAGACCTGTGGGCCAGAAGGGTCTTCCCAGAGAACGTGACACAGACCCTGAGACCTGAAGGCTGAGGGGCTACTGGTCAGCTGAGGGGTGAGGAGAAATCCTCTGTGAAGACGCGCTAGGGGTGCTGGTGAGGTAAGCCGAGGCCAGGCCACTGAAGGTCAAGGATGCCAAGCCATGGGATTTGAACTTCATCCTGAAAGCCATTGGGAGACCATGAGCGGAGTTAGTCAAGGAAACAACACCAATAGATGTGCCTTCTAGAAAGATCATGTTGACAGCCTCCGGACAGCAGGCCAGAAGGGTTCCTGGCTGAAAGAAGCAATTCAGGAAGGAGGAGGAGGTATCCGGTCAAGGGAAGTTCCATGCAGATAAAAGGAGAGATTCCCGTATAAGCTGCATTTCAGAGGTGGAACTGGGAGGACAGAACATGGGGTGAGCAGTAGCAGAGGGCGGTAGTGGGTGGCACGTGGGCCATGTGAACTGCCGGTGAGCGGAGGAGCCCCGAGGGAGAGGAGGGCCACAGAAGAGTAGTCGATGGGAACTGACCACAGGCTGGGGGAGGAACAGCAGTGAGCAAGTGCAGGCACCCTGAGCTTTAGCTGTTTGCACACCTAGAAACACCCTGGGCCAGAGATGGACCTCCCCGGGACCCCCCGAGAGGGAGACAGACAGCTGCCTAATAATCATGCAGGAGGACAGTGGCCTCCCAGAGAAAGACTTTTATGCAGAGACCTGCTGAGGGAGGCCTCAGAAACGAGGACCAGCAGGCCTTGTGGGGCAGGGTACTGGCCACATCTGCAGAGCCCACAGAGAGCTGGGGTGAGAGGCACAGGCAGGGAAACAAACCGGGCCGGACACGGTGTGACCAGCTGACCTCTTACATTACAAATGTGGTCTCCAAAACCATTCTTTCCCTCTTCCTTATTCAGTTCTGAACACAGAGCAGCTGAAAAATAAACTTGCCAGTTAAAGACACCCTCTGCCCCCAGATGCCCACCTGGAGTAGAAGGGCAGGGAGGCCTGTCCCAGGGAAATGAGAAAAGTATGTGCCTAATCAAATCTTCCAGGTGGCGCTGGTGGTAAAGAACCTGCCTGCCAAAGCAGGAGATGCGGGTTCATCCCTGGGTCGGGAAGATGCCCTGGAGGTGGGCATGGCAACCCACTCCAGTATTCTTGTCTAGAGAATCCTATGGACACAGAGTAGCCTGGCGGGCTTCAGTCCGTGGGGTCACATGACTGAAGTGGCTTAGCACGCACACACGCACATGTGCAGTTTGCAAAGGTAAGTTTAAAAGTGCCTGAGACACTAAAAAGAAACAAGGAGAGCAAACCACCCTATCAGATATTAAAACACTGTCACTTTAATATCAAATCCGTGCGGCAATATGCAGATACAATGGAGACAGACCAAGAGAGCAGATGGAGACTCCGACATACACAGGAAGTCAGTCCATGATGAAGGCAGCATCTTCTTTAGTAAAGATGAACTCTTGAATAAATGATGTTGGAAGTGATTAGCTGCTTTCTGGGGAAAAGATCAGGTTGGATCAATCTTTCACACCATACCTCAGGATAATCTCTAAATGGATCAAAAATGTAATGTATAAATGCATCTACAAAAGTATGGGAAGAATAGAGCTTTACAAGCTTGGAGCAAGGAAGGCTTTTCAAACTATGATTTTAAATTGAACAACCGTAAAAGATTGATAGATGGCACAGAGATCAAAAACTTCTGCAGAGCAATCACTTAGGCAAACTCAAGAGACCGTTTGGGAGATTGCTAATGAACACGTGAAAATGCTCAGCATCTTTTATTCTTGGGCTTCCCTTGTGGCTCAGCTGGTCAAGAATCCACCTGCAATGCAGGAGACCCGGGTTCGATCCCTGGGTTGGGAAGATCCCCTGGAGAAGGGAACAGCTACCCACTCCAGTATTCTGGCCTGAAGAATCCATGGACTGTAGAGTCCGTGGGCTTGCAGAGTAGGACACAACTGAACAACTTTCACTTTCACTATAAGGGTTTCCCTTGTGGCTCAGGCGGCAAAGTATCTGCCTGCAATGTGGGAGACCAGGGTTCGATCCCTGGCCTAAGAAGGTCCCCTGGAGAAGGAAATGGCAACCCACTCCAATACTCTTGCCTGGAAAATCCCATGGATGGAGGAGCCTGGTAGGCTACAGTCCATGCGGTCATTATTATTATTAGAAAAATGTAAATCAAAACTACAATGAGGTATCGCCTCACACAGGTCAGAATGGCCATGATCAGAAAATCTACAAACAATAAAAGCTAGAGAGGATGTGGAGAAAAGGGAAGCCTCTTGCATTGTTGGTGGGAATATAAATCAAAACAGCCACTATGGAGAATAAAATGACGAGTTCTTAAAAAACGAGGAATAATACTACCCATATGACCCAGAAATCCTACTACTGGGCATATATACCTTGAGAAAACCACAATTCTAAAACACACATGTACCCCCACAGTTCACTGCAGCACTATTTACAACAGCCAGGACATGGAAACAACCTAGATGTCCATCAACAGATGAATGTTTAAAGAAGCTGTGGTACAAAGTACAATGGGATATTCAGTTCAGTCGCTCAGTTGTGTCCGACTCTTTGTGACCCCATGAATCGCAGCATGCCAGGCCTCCCTGACCATCACCAACTCCTGGAGTTCACTCAAACTCATGTCCATCAAGTTGATGATGCCATCCAGCCATCTCATCCTCTGTCATCCCCTTCTCCTCCTGCCCTCAATCCCTCCCAGCATCAGGGTCTTTTCCAATGAGTCAACACTTTGCATGAGGTGGCCAAAGTATTGGAGTTTCAGCTTTGCATCAGTCCTTCCAATGAACATCCAGGACTGATCTCTTTTAGAATGAACTGGTTGGACCTCCTTGCAGTCCAAGGGACTCTCAAGAGTCTTCTCCAACACCACAGTTCAAAAGCATGTGTAAAATAGACAACTAATGAGAAATTGCTGTGTAAGACAAGGAGCTTAGCCTGGTGCTCTGTGACAACCTAGAGGGGTGGGATGGGGTGGGAGGTCAGAGGGAAGTTCATGAGGGAGGGGATGTAGGTACACCTATGTCTGATTCATGTTGTTGCATGGCAAAAACCAACACAACATTGTAAAGCAATTATCCTCCAATTAAAAATAAAAATAATTTTTTTAAGAAAGGAGAAACCATCTGGGAAAAAAAATACTTGCAGCTCAGATCACTGTCAGAGAGCTAATATTCATAATGTGAGGAGCTCTTGGAAACTAATAAGAAAAAGATCAATAATACAATAGGATCCCATATGTAAGATAGACAGCAAGTGGGAACTTGCTTGGAGAAGGGTGTAGCAATCCACTCCAGTATACTTGCCTGGAGAAACCCATGGAGAGAGGGACCTGGCGGGCTACAGTCCATAGGGTTGCAGAATCAGACACAAGTGAAGCTACTTAGCGCCCATGCACTGGAACTTGCTGGGTGACACAGAGATCTCCATGTACTGCTCTATGATAACCTCGAGGGGTGGGAGCGGGAAGGAGATGGGAGAGGTCTTCAGGTGGGAGGAGACTTGTGTATACCTGTGGCTGATTCACACTGATGTATGGCAGAAACCAACACAATATTGTAAAGCAAGTATCCTCCAAAAAAAAAAAAAAGTGTGCCAAAAAATAATAATAATAATGCAATAGGGAGAAAATGATAAAGGACAGGGACAGATAGTGAAATACAAGGGACCGCAGACACACAAAGATACCCAATTCACTTACTAAGAGAAATACAGATTAGACCTACTGTGGCTTCTCAGTATCAGCTTGGCAGAAATGCAAGTTTGAAAACACCCTTTGCTGGGGAAATAATGTGGGAAGAGGTGCCTCTCCACAGAAGGCAATTCAGCAACAGCTGTTAAAACAGCAAACGCATTTACCCTTTGACCGAGCAATTTCACTTCTGGAAATGTAGCCTTGACATGGGCCTGCATGTGTTAAGAGCAACAGATCTGAAAGCTAAGCAAAGTCACACGTTTAAAAAAAAAAAAAAAAAAAAAAGTATGGCCTCCAAAACTAAAAAGACATGCAAAAACCCAGAGATTGTCCCATTTGCCTGCCAGATTCACCGTCCACCATTCACCCTGCTCAGGGCCCTGGGAGTTGTCGTGTGACTAAGACAACGGTTCCATCACCCTCTGACTTCAGGTCCACTTCAGTGGTTGTCACTGGACAGAGGGGGCAAGAAGAAAAAGAAATGGAGGTATTTTCCCTCCAGCAGGGTCACCTGAACCTGGCTGCACCCAGGTAACCAGAGGTCACGGCTCCTGGCAGCTGGCCCTGCTGGCTTCCCTCTCCCGCATTCCCCTCACCTCTCTGGCCTTGGACAGTAAGAATGAACGCCCCTCATGACTTCCCTGTGTCCTCCCCACACCTCTGTAAAGAATCTTTTTCAGTAAACACTCCTCAAATTGCCCAATTTAAGTGAGCCATCTGTTTCCTGCCAGGCCCCTGACTAATGCAGTAGCTATTTATAAAAAAAAAAAAAAGGACAAGGACACACTCTAGGTATCAGACTGGAAGGATTTCCAGGGTGCCATATAAGCAAGAGTATATGGTAGTTACGTGCTGCGTTAGGAAGCTGCAGGGTGAGGCAGACTGCATAGCCGCGTCTGTGTGTCTGACCCTACAGAGACACCGTTAGGACCCACAGGCTGATGAAGGTGGTTGTTGGTCCGGGAAAAGACAGGGCTTCCCTCAGTCCACCCTTGCCTTTTCAAGCCTGCCCTGCTCACCTTGCCAGAACTCAGGCCTCTCGGTGGGCACCGATCCCTGCCAGGCACCTGGACACAGCTAAGCTGTGCTCTCCCAAGTCACCATCTTCTGCCCTTGGCTCGGGAAGCCGGAGCCCCTCACGAGCAGAGCAGGAAGGATTCTCAGAGCAAGTCTTCAAACAGGAGCAAAGAAGAGATGCCTGAATTCCACTCCCAGGGGTTTAAACATTTCCATGAGCTCTAATTCACTGACTCTCAAAATAGTAATTAGTTTCAAGGGGAAAAAAAATCACTTCTGGTCTCAGAGCCTCTCGGGGGACCCTTAGAGGCTTGAAAGCTTTCAGAACATCCCACACGTTCATTCTGGAGCTCTCACAGGGCCTCTGGGTTTCCGCACACAGGTCCTCATTCCCTGTCCCACCTCCTTCTCCCAGAACAGAAGGCGGCTCCCAAGCCCCTCCGGTGGGCAAGTCTCCTCCTGGGCGCTTCTGCCTGGGCCAGCCCGCCTTTAATTCCTCAGGGACATGGCTGGCTTTCAAATTCACGTCTGCCCTTCCACACAAAATGACCACGGGCGGGGTGCTGAGCCTTCCTGACTGACTTTCAGGGGTGTCATCTGTAAGACCAAGAGTGTTCTGGCCCCCGCTTCCCAGGGCTGTGGGAGCAGTGACCGCACAGCTGTAGGCAAAGGTCTTTGCAGGTGTCTGCCTGGTGCACCCAACCATGTCCATTCAGAGAGGGTGAGATGCCAGAAGGGGCCTGGGAAAAGGGTCAGCCTGAGTGGGACTTAGATTTTCCTTGTAAGGAACTCATCTCCGAGCCTCTGCCTTCCCTGCTGAAAGGTTGGTTGGGTCCTCTGGCCCCAGGCCAGTGCTGGAGACTCCATAACCTTTGGCTTTCTGAAGTATGGCACCAACTCCAAAGTCAATGTTACTGTTCCCTTTCCGTGGGTGGCAAAGTAAAGGCCCAGAGAGCCCAGTCCCGCTTCCCTGGCGAGAGCCAGTGGCTGGCACACAGCCTCAGCTTCACATCCACAATGTCCCCAACAGGGCCTGCAGCTCCCCAGGGCCCTGAAGAGCCTCTCTGGAGGGAAGCAGCTCTCAGAGCCTGCCTGTCCTCACCACCTGGCTTTCAGGCTCCTGCCCCTCACTGCCCGCTGGACGAGAAGCCCTCAGCAGCCCTGGGCAGCGCAGCCCCCAGCTACGTTCCTCCTCTCTTCACGCCAAGGGGCAGGCACTCTGGCTTGTCTCGGATCCAGGGAGGCTCCTGTCCCACTGTCCAAGCGGCAGAATCCAGGGACCCTGCTACCCCTGGCCAGGTCCTACCCCCAGCCTCCTCCATGAGAGCCCCCCAAGCACAGGGGGGCATGCCCCGGTGCAGCCCTGTCTAGCATGTGGGCAGGAGAGATGGCAGCCAGACAGGACCCAATCAAAGCAGCTATTTGGGTTAATGAGGAGAGGGTGCCCACTGCCCAGTGCTCCAGACAAGATGTTGCAGTAGGCTGGGCCTGAGGAGGCTGTGGGATGGCATGGGGGACCGTCAGTGTTGAAGTGGCCTGGGCGGTTCTCACTAGGATCGGGCCCAGCTAGTGACAAGCTCCAGGCACCATGGAGTAAGCCGAGGCACAGCACAGACTGCAAGGCCGTCAGGGCACTCGTGACTAAGGAGGCGGCCGGTGCCGTGGACACACAGGGCTCAGCCTCCCACTCGGCCGGGGCTACACCGCCAGCTGAATCCTCCTGCGCAGGCACTCTGGGATCCAAGACCTGGAGTTATCAGGGGGTCTCTGGGATCCAAGACCTGGAGTTATCAGGGGGTCTGGAAAGGCAGAGGCAGAGGCTGGCCACACACTCAAGCCACAGGATGAGAGAGAAGAAGCACAGTACCCCCAGATGGCCCCTTCTCTCACCCCAGCAGTTTCAGGGCATGGAGACGGGGCAGCATGAGGCTCCCAAAGGAAAGTGACTTCTGGGCCAAAGGAGCCAGCAATTCATGTCCCCTCCTGTCCTCCAGACCCCTAGACCCACAGGAGAAAGGAAATAATGAGTCCACTTGCTATTCTCTGCTTAATTCTTTTTCCTGCTGGCTGGCAGGAGATTCGGGATTAATTTGCCTTTCTATGTGAGTTGCTGAAAGTAATGCAAGGCCCCACTGAAGTCATCATGGCAGGGATGGGGCCAGCCTGCTGTGACAGGTGCTTACCTAGGCCAGCTGTCCAGCTGGAGCACTGCCCCCACTCTCCTGCCCTCTGGCTGACAGGAGTGTCTGTGGACACAGATCCCTGCACCATTTCAGGGCCAGGCCTGGGAAGCCACCTCATCTGCTCTGACGCTCCCCTTCAAAGTTTGAATTTCAGCACGTGTTGTCATGAACTCCACAGGGTTTGCATCATGCATAAAAGAAAACCGGAGCCTTGAGGGATTTCCTGTGAAACCCCAGCGTACGACTCAGTCAGCGTCTCACCTCTGGCTGTGGAGGCCCTTAGAAGTCGGTGGGCTGCTATACATTTCCAGCCACGCTCCCTGGATTGTCATCTGGCTGTGAACTCGAGCAGAAGTGAACTAAGGGCAAAGCCAGCCCTCCAGGCCAGAGGGGCAGTGGGGCAGCTCAGAAACAGGCCTACCATGAGCAGACTCCACGACTGGGAGAGGCAGGGAGGCCAGGGAGGAGGTCAGACCTGTGGGCGATGGGCCAACACCGTCTGCCTCACCCCACCCCGAGCAGCCCAGCCAGGCGGGAATCTCCACCTGGCACAGTGGGCAGGCATGAGGACCCAGCTGCCCACTCCAGACGCCAGTCAGAAGGTACCCTGCCTTCCAAAGCATGCGGACGCAATGGCGAGCCAGCGCCCCAGCTCTGGCCAAGCCAAGCATGCCCCAAATTCAGCTCAGGACAGGACGGTGGCAGCCGTGAGCCAGGGATAGCTTGTGTTGGGCCCACTGCCCAGGGCTCCTGAGCAGACAGGGGGAGGCTGAGGTCTGCTTGCGAGCGTGGAAGTCCAAGATTGACACGTCCGCAGGGTGGTTTTCTCTCTTCTTGGCCAGTGGATGGCCACCTTCTCACTGTGAGCCCACACGATCACCCTCTGGATGTGGTTGTGTCCGTATCTCTTCTCGTCATAAGGACACCAGTCGTACTGGATTAGGGCACTCTCACGTGGCTTCATTCCTACTTCACGCAGTCCCGTTCTGAGGTACTGGGCGCTAAGGCTTCAACACAGGAATTTTAGAGGAGACACGCAGTTCAGACCATAACAATTCCTGTCCTCATCCACGCACTGTACCAACTGGGAATCCATCTGGCTATGCGTAACAGGAAGGGAAAACACGCAAGGAAGAAGTCTAAGTCTCTCTCAAATTAAAGACCAGAGGCGGGCAGGCTGGGGCTGCCTAGCAGCTCTGCTTCCCCAGATCCCCTGGGAACCACTGATGGCTCCATCAAACCTGGCCCCTTCCCTAGGTCTCCCAGCTGAAGCTGCAGTTCCGGCCATCACAGCTGCATTGCCAGCATCAGGAAGAAGGAAAGGACAAAGACAGACGGGCAAAGAGCACCCTGACTATCTTCAAGGAAGATTTCAGAAATTGCCCTCTACCCTTCTCCTTACATGTCATTGCCTGAACTTCATCATGTGGCCACACCTATTTGCAAAGGAGACTGAACTGCAGCCTTTACTCCAGGTGGCACTGTGTGAAACAGTGAGGAGTCTGCTCACTGTCGAAAAAAAGGGGTGTGAACAATGGGGCTTAGTGGGTGACTTGGGTAATGCTCTCCATCACGCACACCCTTGTGTTCACCTGAAATGGCATTTCACTGTCGTTTTCATTTGCATTTCCCCAATAATTACTGAAATTGGCTATCATTTCATTTTTATTGCCTATTTGTAGTTTTCTGTCTTAGAACGTTCTTATTTTTCTCTTCTTGGAATTGCCAGTTTTCCTTTTGGGGTTGTTTTATCTTTTTATCAATTTGTAAAAGTGCTTACTTACATATTCTAGGATAATCCTTTGTCTTTATATATATATATGTTTTTTTTGTTTGTTTGTTTGTTTTTGGCTGTACCACATGACATGTGGTATCTTAATTCTACAGTCATGGATTGAACCCCTGCCCCCTGCAGAGGGAACTCAGAATCTTAATTATTGGACTGCCAGGGAAGTCCGTTTGCCTTTATGTTGTAAATATTTTATCCTCATCTGTCATTTTTCTCATTTGTTAATGACATCCTTTGTCATAAAGCAGATTTTCAGTTTCATAATACAAGCTGGATCAGTCCTTTCTTTCGTGTTTTTTTTGTTTTTAATTTTATTTTTACTTTATTTTACTTTACAATACCATATTGGTTTTGCCATACATTGACATGAATCCGCCAGGGGTGTATATGAGCTCCCAATCCTGAATCCCCCTCCCACCTCCCACCCCATATCCTTTTTAAAGCATTGTGTGCTCCAGGGTTGTAACCGTATCCTCCTATATCTCTTTAATGCTTCAGTTCTTTCGTTTCTTATGTTTAGATCTTCGATTGATCTGGAATTTAGTTGTTTAAACCCATGAACGACAGATCGAACTTTTTTTCTCACAAGACGATAGTTTGCAGTCTTGGCCTGTTTACTTCCAGCCCCATCCTGGCCCTTCCGCTGCTTCATCCTGCCCCGTGGAGCACTGACCCTACAGTTGCACCTCCCTAGGCCACCAAGTCGCCTAGTTTCCAGCCGGACTCAGGCCAGAGAAAGCACTGGCAGGAGGCTGGAGGGCAGGACGGAGGGAGAGCTGGGGTGCTTACCCTCCCACTCTGGCCAGGCAGCCGCTCTGGAACAGTCGGCGCCTGCTCTGTGGCCCTGGCTCCGCTTGAGTAAGCCAACTGTGCACCCAGCCTCAGCCAGCGGACCCCAGTCCATTTTGTTCCTCCCACCGAGGCCAGGCCTGGCTGCACCTCTGGCCCCTACTGGCTATTTTCATCACCTGTGTAACTAGTTCTGTGCATTCAGTTGCTTCTATTATGAAAACTCTTTTCCTTTCCTGAGTGTGCCATGACTGATACAAAGAGCCAATCGGCCTTACCTTATTTGTTTAAAAAGAAAAGAATAAAAGCTCTCCCCCTGGATTGGAAATGCACTCCTGTCTTGCGCTAAATGCTCATACGTGCGTGGCTAGCTCTGGCTTCCTCCGAGCCCTTTACTGCCCATTTTCTTGTGCCAGCACCACACTGTTGCACACTTACAGACCCTCACTCTCTAGACAGACCTGGAAGAACCCCACTGTCCTTCTTTTTCAGAAACATTTCCTTCTTAGCCACGATGTCTTCCACATGAATGTGGGGATCAGTTTGATGAGTTTCCAAAAAAAAAAAATCCTCCATACTGAGATTTTGATTGAGATTGCATTGAACTTATCTTAATTTGAAGAGAATGAAGTCTTCAGGATATTGAATATTTCCATTGTTAACTGTGACATTTCTTTCCATTAACTGTGAAGATTTGTTATGCTTCTCAGAAAGGGTTTATGATATCCAACACTTGAATCCTCTCATATTTTGTTAGATTCATTCCTTAACGTGTCCTGTTCTCTGTAGCTATTTTCATTGGCATTTCATTTGTATTATGTTTTTAATTAGTTGTTGCTGCAGTTAGGAATGCTTTGATTTTTAGGGTGATCTATTTTGCCATCTTGCTGAACTCTCCAATTAACTCTAATAATTTGACAGGTGATTGAATCTCTTGAATTGCCTAGGTAGAGGATCATATCTACCTACAAATAATGACAGGGTTTTTTCTCTTCCTTTGCAATATCAGCTTTTTTATTGCCAAGATTCCAGGTTTTAGCCATAGTGACATAGTACTTGAACTTAACTCCATCCTCACTTTTAAAAGGAGCCAGCCTAATGTTTCACTTTTATATGTGATATTTGCTTTAGATTTCTGAAAGACATTCTTTACCAAGTTAAGAAAGTTTTCTTTCATTCCTAAGAGTTTTTGGGGGGTGGGGGGCAGTTTCTTCTTTTTTTTTTTTAATCAGGAATAGAAGAGCTTCTACTTTCAATAATGATGGGTATGAAATTTGGGCCAACCCTTCCACTGAAACAGAGCAGAAAAACTGAACCAAAAATTTAAAAATCTGTTAGACTGTATCACAACCCTAACCAGATAATAAATAATTCCCTTGCAGTACCTGGGAGAGGACGGAGGTCTGAGGAGTGTACCCACTGGTACCCACTGTGGAGGCCAGAATTCTAAGTCAGCTCCAAGATACCTGGCACCAGTATTCACCTACCTTCTCTAGGTTATTAAAGCATTCATCTAGGCACTTTTGTGAAATGACTTTGCGAATGTGTTTGATGTCCCGAATGAGCCTATCTTTAACCAGGAGATTAACCTTGGTGGGAAAGACTTAATTAGATGAATCTTTAAAAGGGATAGTGTTGTTCCTGGCAAAGGAGATTCAAAGTGTGAGAGAGAGTCAGTGTGGCAGAAGAGTCTCCTTTGCTGGTTTGGAAGACGGAGGGGCCCTATCACGGGACATGTAGGGAGCCTCTAGGAAAGGAGGGTGGACTGTGGCTGACAGCCAGCAAGGGACCTCAGTCTTACGAATGGATGGAAATGAATTCTGCCAAAGAACTGAATGAGGCTGAAAGCCGCCACAGTGTTCCAAATGAAATCCAACCTGGCCAGCAACCTGATTTCTGCCTGGTAAGTCCATGAGCAGAGGTATCCTATCCCCTAGTGCCAGACCTTTGACCTGCACATCTGTGAACTAATGAACAGGTCCTGCTATAAGCAGCTAAATTTGTAGTCATTTGAAACAGATACATTCACTGCCTCTTAAGGAGACAGCTAAGACCTTAAGTGACACCTCAATGGCTTCAAGAGGGAATTGAGGCCAGAGGCTGCTCTCTGAAAACTGAAAAACACACATTGAAATAATTAATGAATCAAAGAGAAAAATCACAATGTAAGTTAGAAAATATGCTGGAGTTAATGAAATTACTATGTATTAAAATTTGTAAGATTGCAATTGAAGCCATGATTACTTGGAACTATGGTTTTAACCACAAGTATTACAAAATATAAGGCTGAAACTAACAGCTAAATAAATCAAAGAAAGTAAAGGGAAAGAGACAATAAAATGTAATATATGTTCATTAAAATTTTAAGGTATGCTAAAAAAAGGATCAGCTAAGCAAAAATTTGGTTCATTGGTAAACCTTGCAGAGATTGAGCAAGAAATAAAGAAAAAAAAAAAAAACAGAAAGTGATGTCAGAAATGGAAAAGAACATATCACTAAAGATCTTACAGACATTCAAGACAAGAGAACAAAAGGTTAACCGAGAACATAGTTAATATATATAGTGTGTGTTAGTCGCTCAGTCATGTCTGACTCTTTGCAACCCCAAGGACTGTAGCCCAGCAGGCTTCTCTGCTCACGGAATTTTCCAGGCAAGCATACTGGAGTGGGTTGCCATTTCCTACGTCAGGGGCTCTTCCCAACCCCAGGATCAAACCCAGGTCTCCTGAATTGCAGGCAGATAGTTTAGCACCTGAGCCACTAAAGCCCAGAGATACTATATGATCCAGCAATTCCATTCACAGGGATTTATTTAAGCAAGAGAGCTGGCTTCCATCCGTTGGTTGGGAAGATCCCCTGGAGAAGGGAAAGGCTACCCACTCCAGTATTCTGGCCTGGAGGCTTCCATGGACTGTATCGTCCATGGGGTTGCAAAGAGTCGGACAGGAGTGAGCGACTTTCACTTTCCATTCACCAACCAGCCCAGACTCAACAAGAACCTGCTTCAGTTACAGACTTCAGAAGACAGCATCTGCCCAACGAGCTAGGGTCAGCTGTCCATCCTGGTTAGACCAAGGGTGGCCACGGTGACGGGAGTAGGTGGCAAAAACCTAGCCACCATAACCCCTCCTTGGGAGAAGCAGGAAGCAGATCTCAAAGGAGAAAGATTGGACAAACCTCCCCCCCCACAAAGATGGCCATTCCCCTCAAACTTTTCTGTGCCTCGGAGCAGAGTCCAGAACTGATGCCCACACCCTGAGATGACAGTGATGTGCGCAGAGGATAACCACGCCCTTCACCGCACGAGCCTCTTATGACGTGACTTTCCCACACAGCTGTCTCCCCCTGGGCATGGTCACTGCATTTGTCTCCTATCGCCACTGTAACAAATCACTACAAATTCAGTGGCTCAGGACCCCTGAAACAAATTTACCCTCTTTTCCCTCTGGAAGTCAGAAGTCTAAAATAGGACCCATGGAGCTAAAGTCAAGCTGTGGGCAGACTGACCGGGTCTTCTGGAGGCTCTGGGATGAATCCATTCCTTACCCTGCTCAGCTTCGAGTGGCCCCCTTGGCTTCTTCCACTCTCAAAGTACATCACACCTCCTTTTCCGGTCATCACACCTCCCTCTGCCCTCTTCTTATGAGGACTTTGATAATTACATTTGGGGCCCATCTGGATAATCCAAGATTATCTTTCCATCTCCAGATCCTTAATTTAATCACATCTGCAAAGTCTCTTTTGCCATATAAGGTAACATTCAAAGGTTCCTGGGATTCGAACAGGGACTTCTTAGGGAGGGGACCATTATTCATCCTCCACAATCAGCCTGGGCCTCTGCTCTCTACCCACTACGTGGTTCTGCTCCTCCAGATGCTCTGTGACGTCCCCACACAATACAGTCCATGTCCATCGGGAGCCCTGTCCCTCACACCCCCTCCTCCACCCCACACCAGGGTTGCTTCTTCATCAGTCACTTACCAGGGTCCATTTTTGTGCAGCCTGGTACAAGCCCCCTATCCTACAAGGACTGAGAGTCACCCCCCATCAGATGCCCTGTGGCCTGAGGCTACCCCACCCTGTGCTGGCCTCCCACTTACGACTATGTTATGAGCTGCTACAGTGTTCTCATGGCCAAGTTTCAGCCACCATTCAAGGCAGCCCTGTACCCCACCCCCCTTCATCCAATAAGCCTCTGCATCCTCTCCAGCAGCCAGGCTAGCCTGGGGTCAAAAGAGATAGGTGTCCTCAGATGCAGGCTGCATCTTGCAGCAAGCACAGAGACAGGAGTGTATGTGGAGTCAGCGAGGGGGACTGGACAGGAGGAAGGACAAGGTGCCAAGCCCCGACTAGTGACTGCTCACCACTTGGGCACCTTCCAGAGTGAAGGGTCAGAGCCAGCCCTGCCATTACACCTTCTCCAGGGAGACCATACCCTGTTTTACCAAGGCACTTCCCGGGATGTCCCCAGCTCTGAGCAGGCTTTATTTTGTCTGCCCGTCCAGGGGGGGTCCCACAGGAAGAGACCAGGTCCAATTCATGTCTAGATTCCCAGTACCCACTATGGAACCTGACACGTGGTAAATGCTCAGTAACTGTTATGGGGATGGAGGCATGGGTCGATGGACAGGTAAAGGGGAGACGGATGGGAGGAAGGGCTTCCCGGGTGGTGCTGGCGATAAAGGAGCCACCTGCCAAGGCAGGAGACAGAAGAGACTCAGGTTTGATCCCTGAGACAGGAAGATCTCCTGGAAGAAACGGCAACCCTCTCCAATAGTCTTGCCTGGGAATCCCACGGACAGAGCGGCCTGGCAGGCCACCGTCCATGGGGTCGCAAAGTGTCAAGACAGGCCTGAGCGCCCAACGTGTTCACAAGTGGAAGGAAGGGGGGCTGGGGGAGAGGGAGAAAAGATGGGCGTGAGCGAATGGAGCTTGTATCCTGGTACGCTCCAATTCTAGGTGAGGATCCTGAAGTTCCCTCTCTCCTAGCACTTGCTGGTAACAACCCACAGGGAGAGTTTCCAAATCAGACACCTCAAGGTTCTGGCTGCACGGCTGCAGGACTCTGGAAAAGTGCCTCAACCTCTCCGTGCTTCAGTGCTCCCCCCAATAAGATGGGGGCAGTAGCAGTGCTCCCCTCAGAGGTCGTCAGGTCAGTGGGACAATCCATGAAGAGTCTTCACCGCAGATCCCAGCAAAACGCAGCCCCTGAAAAATGCTGCCTTTGCTCCTTGTGTCTCTTTCACGCCCTGTGCCCTTCTGTTCCCCTGAAGGCCACAGGAAAGCATTCACTCCTGCTCCGGCCCTCAGTCTGCTCCCGGGCAGGTAGGAGGGATGGCCCTGGCAGAATGAGAAGCTGGGATGCCCGCTCCCCAGGCAGTACCTCACTGGACCTGAGGGGCTGGGGCCTCAGGCTCCCAGGAGCCTGCCCACTCTCGGCAGCCCAGGATTGAAGTCAGCTCTGTGGTCAGGGCCAGTGGCCCTCAACCAGACCCCATGCTCCTCCTGAGGAAGAGGCTGCCCTTGAGCAAGAGCTGCAGTGGGAGGCAGGACAGAAGGGTGTCTGACCCAGGCTAGGGCCTGAACGCCAAGCTAACAAGCTTGACCTTTGCCCCAAACAGGGCAGGAGCACCAGAAGGGTCTGGTCCAGGAGAGTGCAGTGACTGAACAGGTTTCTCCCACACATTCCGGGGCTGTGGAGGGTGTGGCATAGGCCACGTCCCAGGGTTCAGGAGCGTGGCCAGGGGCCGAGCACAGGAGCCCTGCACGGAGACAGGACCCAGGGCTGGGGACAGGATTCTCAGGGGCCAGGGACAGAGGAAGACGGAGGTCCCTGGAGCTCTGGGCTGCCCAGGCAGGATCTCCAAGTCCTGCACGCTCAAGGTGGGACTTGCTTTTAAGGAAAGACGTCTCAAGGCAGCCTTTGCCCAGTGAACACTGTTGGGAGCCCTAAGCCTGCCTGGCATGGAGCCACACACTCAGACACCCTCCTGCTGCTGTGCATTATTAAATTATTCCTGGGGAGATTAGGGTAGAGGCATGAATAATTCAAAGTCAGAGATAAAGTCAAATCTAATCAACTCTGTCTGCTGACTTGAACTTTGGCATGATGACCAGCTCAAGTCAGTAGAGCCTGCTGGGAGCCCGAAATGAGAATCCAGGCCTGGGATTCGCCCTCAGACATTTCGGAGGAAGCTCCGCTGTGAAGTCCTAAATCGCGGCTGCAGCAGCAGCCCCTCCATCTCAGCCTCCCCGTCCATGCTGTTATCTGTTACACGGCAGCTTGGTGGCTGAGGTTGGGCCCCAGCACTCTTTAGCCAAGTGACCTCAGAAAGGTGCCTAACCCTGCCAGGCCTCAATTTCTCTGTCTACAAAATGGGAATGGAAATGCCATCTGCCTCACAAAGCTGTTTTAGGCATCCAGTGAAATAGCACACAGACAGCATCTTGTGCTGACACCAAATACCGGATAGGCATTTGTCTTTCATGTCAGCTCAACATCTCGAATTTTACTGACTAAAAAGTGTCTGTGTAGGTGTTCATTTGGGCTTCCCTGATGGCTTGGTGGTAAAGAATCCACTTGTCAACGCGGGAGACAGGGGTTTTATGCCTGGATCGGGAAGATTCCCCTGCAGAAGGAAATGGCAACCCACTCCAGTACTCTTGCTGGAAAACTCCACGGACAGAAGAGCCTGATGAGCTACAGTTCCTGGGGTCACAAAGAGTCCAAAGAATCTTAGTGATAAAGACCAAACCAGATGCTTGCTCACCACACACACATGTATTCATTTATATGATGGCAGAAATGCATCTTTCTCATGAAAGGGCTAGATGTTCATTTGAAAGTTCAAGAGGGGAGAGTTTAATCTTTTCTCATTGTCCACAGAGGTCCCTGAGTTTGGAAGTGGTAAGTAATGGAGACTTCAGGCAACCCCCAAATGCATCATGAATACTGACAAGAACCTCTCCATATCTCAAGACAAGGAAATCACTGATGGAGTTACATTATTCACAAAGTGAGCTTGGAGGCAAGCGGCACATAGACAGCATCTCCAGCCCCTCGGTGGGGAGGGGGCTTCATGCACAAGCTGCCGTCCATACCACTTCAGCCACCCGGGAGGTTCCCAGCCACCCCCGGTATGCCAGCTGCCCTGTCGCGGAGGGCAGGAGCAGAGGCTGCTGGTTGTGTGTGGCAGCCCCACCTACACAGCCTCCTCTGCGGCCACCCTGCAGGACATGCTGGTCCCTGCTGCTGCTCCGGAGGTCTCTGAGGGTCCCCGCCAGGAGCACCACACATCCTCCCGGCACTGTGAGTGTTGGCACTGCGTCTGTGAGCTCCTCACCCAACTTCCGTGCCAGATCTGTGGTACAAAGCTCCATGCTTGGAGCCCCTGGGAGAGGTTGTCCATCGTTGTCACCAGGGCTCAGCATCAGGAGCCTTCTCTGCAGCAAGAACTGAGCCCAGAGATGAGTAAGGGGAAGGACAGCCCAGGCCACCTGCTCACCTCCTTCAACACCCTGCTTGCTCCCGGGCAAAGCTGAGTGCCTCCTACCAGGCAGTCTCACCCTTTGCGCCTTCCTCATATGAAGCACCGGGAGGATACTGGCTCAGTAACCACGGTGGACTGAAGTGGGTCACTCCCTGCCTCCAGCAAAAAAATGATATGATGAAGTCTTAGCCCCCAGTCCCCAGCCCACTCAGAATGTGGCCTTATTTGAAGATAGGGTCTTCAGTGAGGTAGTTAAGGTAAAATGAAGCCATGTGGGTGGGTCCTAATCCAGTATGACTCGGGTCCTTCTACAAAGAGGAAAGGAGGACACAGACACACACAGAAGGAAGATGACGTGAGAAGACAGGGAGAAGACTGCTCTCCAGGAGCCGAGGAAGGAGCCTCAGAAGGAACCGACCCTCAGAAGGAATCGACCCTGCCGACACCTTGACCTTGAACTTCCACCCTCCACAGCTGTGAGAAAGTAAATCTCTGTTGCCTCAGCGACCCAGCCCAAGCAGACAAATGCAGACCCTTGCACTCTTTCTGTAGCAGTCCCTCCCACAAACACTCCCTGTGCACCGGTGACGCTTCCAGGCACGGGGTTGCATGGTGTGCAGGCCCAGCCCTCACAGAACTAGTCTCCAGGCATCCAGCAGCCCTCACCAATCACCCTTATGAGGGCTGCGATGCTGGGCCTTCAGTGCTGGTAAGGGAACATGAGCAGTCCTGGGCATTGCCTGGGAAAGGGTGTTGGGCAGAAAGAGAGATGCTCAGCATTTCAGGTGTTCCTGACTGCCGAGATGTGGGAGACCCTGGAAGGGGTGGGGCTTCTAGCACTATCTGACTCTGGACCAAAATCCTTACACAAAGAGATACTGGGGGAAGCTTACAGCAAGGCAAGAAAGAAACCCCCAAAGCCTCGGAACCCAGCAGAGCTGTGTTAAATGGTGAGAACTCAGGTGGAGAGGAAACGGTTTGAGGTCCAGAAAGAGAGCCAGTCTGGAGAGGAAGACACAGAGGTGGGCATGGAGTAGCTCAACCCGGAGCCCATCTGCCTGGGGGAGTGTTCACAGCTGAGCACTGGGCCTCAGGCCGGGATGCCCTCGGGGGCCAGGCAGGCCAGCAGGCAGGGAGGTAGCCTGGCCTGGGGCTCCAGGCAGTAGAGCCCACCGCGGCTCCCCGTGGGCACCTCCCCTCACCAGCTCCTACCAATGGGCCTGCAGGATGTCAGCCCAGGGCTGCCCTCTTCAGAGATGCCAGGCACCCAGGCTTTGAGGCCACATTAGCAATCTATCACTGTGGGTGCATCAAGCAGAACAGGTCTTCCGGCCAGATGCGGCACACCCACTGCCTCTCCCGCCACGCTGCCCCCTTTCCTAATACACAGACCCAGCCTGTGGGGGAGGTCATCTGCTGTCCTGTCTTCCCTGAGTGAGCAAGTGGCTCCCCTGAGCCAACCTAGCAGGCGTCTCTCCCTCCTAAGTTCCCTCCCAAACCCTGAAGGGCTGAGCTCGGCAAAGGGCAGCTGTTCTTCTTTCTGACATTTTCCAGATTAGTGGATGCTTTTCTTCAAGAATTTAGGAGCAACCTTTATCTGCTGTCTGGGAAGAAGCATCTGTCACCCAGGGGAAGCTTCCACTCTGTGGCCCCTGCAAACATCAAACACCCAGTGTCTGGGGGAGGCTGGCCATGGCACCCAGTAGCTGCCCAGGGAGGTGGCCAGTGCAGGCACTCATCGGACACAGACAGATGGGGATATCAACCATTTGTGGGCACTGTAGGCACCAGGCGTAAAGAAGAGAGGAGCAGAGTGGCCAATGGGAGTGAAGACTGCCTGGGACCCACCAGAATCCCTCTGATCAAAACCAGAGTGATGGCTGCAAGAAAAAAGGTCGAGAGTAGAAAAATGACCATTGGGCAAGTAGCCAAAAGTCTGCCCAGAGGTTGTGTTGGAAAGAGGAGTCAAGTATGGGGGAAGATGGTGGGGTGCTTAGGCATTACTGGTACCACGTAAACAGCCTGTGAGTTACTGTGGATGAAGGTGTGCAGGCCCTTGGGAAAATACTTTCTGTGGGGCCTCTGCTCATGTAAACTATCTGAGTCACCCCAAATCAGCATTTCAGCATCATTCCGGCAATCCAACCTCTTATGATTGCATAAAAGAAAGACCACACCAGCTAGCAGGAAGCGTTTACTCATTAGGTCACCTTCTTGGAAGCAAGGTCCAGCCACAGGGCCCACAGAATGACCCTCAGCCCAAGTCCTGGAGCCTCGTGAGGCATATGGTCAACTCCACACATTGGTTACAGGCCAGACAGTGCCTGCGGGAGAAAAATGGGGTCCAGGGCCCGCACAGGTCCCCTTCAGACTTAGAGATCTGCCAGCCTAGTTGGTCCCAGGCACTTAGACAACTTCATGAAAGGCACTCCAAAGGTTGTGGGGCGGCGGGGGGAAGGTGCTGGGGACTCAGGGCAAGGCCCAATTACCCAGGTCAGAGACCCCAGGTAAGGGAACAGGGTATCGCTAGACGTTTCCTCTTAGGACCTACAGCTGGGTGTGACACTGAACGTCGTGAAGGGCCCAGGATAGAGTTGGCCCCAGATGAAGGGGAAATAGGAAGAAAGAAGACCCTGAAGCCAAGGCTAGCCGCTCAGGGCAAATCTACAGACAGCATCGCCCGTAAACATCCCAGACCCCAGGTGTTTCAGAGCACAGAGGTGACACCCACCTGCTGCCTGCATCCAGGCCACCCCCAGCCACCCACGACTTCCGTCCCATACCCTCTGCTTTGCCAGCCCCTGGCAGGCATCTTCTCCCTGAGGTTCTGCACAGAAACACAAGAGGCTTTCTCTGCAGACCAACAGACCAGACAGTGTTCATCTCTCAGTGTCAATACAGCCCGCGTCGCCAAGGCAATGACTTTCACTCAGTAAATGCTAATCAGCCTTGGACAACGGGTGCAAGCCCCTAGTCTAGAACTATGCCAGCCCTCTGCCACCTACCTGTCACGTCTCCCTCCTGAGGCTGGGTGAGGCTGGGATGTTGCAGGGATGAGCAGATGGAGGGTCTATCAGGCCCCTTGGCCTCAGGGACAGGAGAAACAAGTCATGGCTTCTCATCAGCTGCATAAGGTGACCCAGGACAGTGGGGAGAGACTTCTGGGATGTGACCTACCCAGGGAGACAACAACTGATACAAAAACCCACAGTAATATATAGCATAAGCTGTGCCCACATGTTAGCAGTTGGCAGGCAGGTGGGGATTCAAGTGCAGATCCGGGGCCGGTCCCGGATGGGGGTCCTCTGGTGGAACCCGTGCCCATAGGTGACCAGGGTGTGAGCATGCTGTCATCTCCTGACCTCCCTATCTTTGGTGGCCATTCCACCATCCCATGGGGGTCCTGTTCAGACCTTTGAGTTGAGAGAGAGGGGATACGGAGCCCACCCTTCCTGCCCCAAAGGTGAGTGAGTCTCAAGCTTGGCACACCTATGTATCCCACCACTCCCTTACTTTTGACCCTGCTCCCATGAGTGGCAGAGACCCACGCTCAGTGACCCTTGGGTATTCCCAGACTGCTGAGATACTTGAGATCTGCTGACTCCAGAGCTGTCATATTTCTGGGCCTCTTGGCAAGGAAAGGGTAGGAGTTTTGGGGTCTTCCCCTCTGGGATGCAGATTGCTCACTTCCAGAATATCCGAAGTCAAGCCTTGTTGCCATTGTTGTTCATTCTCCAATATCAGGTCAATATGAGAAATGAATATTGCTCCTAGTCACATAACACATTTTTACCCACTGAGCTAATAACCAGATTGTTCCATCATTAAAGGAGAAAATACATCTACCCCTACTGTGTCGGGCTGCAGTGACTTTCTTCACGAAACTTAATGAAAGGGGCCAGAACAGACCCAGTTCCTACAAACCCAGAGGTCTTTTATAATCACCCAAGCACATGACCCATTATGAGGTTTGCTCCTCTCAGAAGTGAACTGAACTGAAGTCGCTCAGTTGTGTCCGACTCTCTGAGACCCCATGAATTGTAGCCTACCAGGCTCCTCCTTCTGTGGGATTTTCCAGGCAAGAATACCAGAGTGGGTAGTCATTTCCTTCTCCAGGAGATCTTCCCAACCCAGGGTCTCCTGCATTGTAGGCAGATGCTTTACCGTCTGAGCCACCAGGGAAGTCTCCTCTTAGATAGGGATCCAAATATCTGTTGGATGTATAGAACAATCTTTTGGACTCTGTGGGAGAGGGAGTGGGTAGGATGATTTGGGAGAATGGCATTGATACATATATAATATCATATAAGAAACGAATTGCCAGGCTAGGTTTGATACAGGATACAGGATGTTTGGGGCTGGTGCACTGGGATGACCCAGAGAGATGGTATGGGGAGGGAGGTGGGAGAGGGGTTCAGGATTGGGAATACCTGTACACCCGTGGTGGATTCATGTTGATGTATGGCAAAACCAATACAGTATTGTAAAGTAAAATAAAGTAAAAGAAAAAAAATTTTTTAATCTGTTGGATGTATAGATTGATGGGTGGATGGAATAAACAGATGAATTGATGGCTGGCTGGATGGTTAGATAGATGAAGTAAATAGAAGACTAGATGGATGAGCAGCAAATGAGTAGGTGATGGGTAGATGGAAGATAGGAAAAATAGGCAGATGTATTAACAAATGTGAAGACTGAGATATGGGTGCATGCATGGATGGATGGACTGGTGGATAAATACATGGATTTCTGTTCAGAGAGACCAAGTTTTTTAAAGATATGTCAGTCTCCTTTCATTTCTTTGTTTTCATCCACAGTGAATGAACACGCCAGGCCTCCCTCCCTGTCCATCACCAACTCCCAGAGCTTGCTCAAACTCACGTCCATTGAGTCAGTGATGCCATCCAACCTTCTCATCCTCTGCCGTCCCCTTCTCCTCCTGCCTTTGATCTTTCCCAGCACCAGGGTCTTTTCCAATGAGTCAGTTCTTCGCATCAGGTGGCCAAAGTATTGGAGCTTCATCTTTAGCATCAGTCCTTCCAATGAATATTCAGGATTGATTTCCTTTAGGATTGACTGGTTTGATCTCCTTGAAGTCCAAGGCACTCTCAAGAGTCTTCTCCAACACCACAGTTCAAAAGCATCAATCCTTCGACACTCAGCCTTCTTTATGGCCCAACTCTCACAAGACTACTGGGAAAACCACAGCTTTGACTATATGGACCTTTGTCAGTAAAGTATGTCTCCACTTTTGAATATGCTGTCTACGTTTGTCATAGCTTTTCTTCCAAGTAGCAAACATCTTTTCATTTCATGGCTGCAGTCACCATCTGCAGTGATTTTGGAGTCCAAGAAAGTAAAGTCCCTCACTGTTTCCATTCTTTCCCTATCTATCTACCATGAAGTTCACTTCATGGACTGGATGCCATGATCTTCGTTTTTTGAATGTTGAGTTTTAAACCAGTTTTTTTCACTCTCCTCGCTCACCTTCATCAAGAGCCTCTTCAGTTCTTCACTTTCTGCCATAAGGGTGGTGTCATCTTCATATCTGAGGTTACTGATATTTCTCCCAGCATTCTTGATCCCAACTTGTTCAAGGCGTTATACTGTGTGCTAAGTACCAAGATCACTTAATGTGAAAAGCCAACTCATTGGAAAAGACCTTGATGCTGGGAAAGATTGAAGGCAGGAGCAGAAGGGGAAGACAGAGGATGAGATGGAGCAAATTCCAGGAGATGATGGACAGGGAAGTCTGGCATACTGCAGTCCATGGGATTGCAAAGAGTCAGACATGACCTAGCAACTGAACAACAAAGTATGGAGACAGCCACTAAGGAGCAGGATCCCTGTTAGAACCAACCCCGTTCCTTCCTGAGGCTTAACTCCTAGCCATGTCCCTTTTCATGGGATGAGGTGTCTCCTGGGTCAGGGGGAGATGGCCACCCAAGCCCACTCCCTCGCACTCCAGACTGTGCTCTGTCTGAAGTGCCCCAGACTTCACAGGTCCTGATCCCAAAGCCCAACTTCACTTTCAGGACCTGAGTCTGTCTCTTATACACATCTAGATGTGTATAAGAGACAGGGGTTGCATGGTGTGCAGGCCCAGCCCTCACAGAACTAGTCTCCAGGCATCCAGCAGCCCTCACCAATCACCCTTACAAGGGCTGCGATGCTGGGCCTTCAGTGCTGGTAAGGGAACATGTGCAGTCCTGGGCATTGCCTGGGAAAGGGTGTTGGGCAGAAAGAGAGATGCTCAGCATTTCAGGTGTTCCTGACTGCCGAGATGTGGGAGACCCTGGAAGAGGTGGGGCTTCTAGCACTATCTGACTCTGGACCAAAATCCTTACACAAAGAGATACTGNCCCCTCTCCACCACACTCCAGCACAGAACTCTGATGAGTTCAAGATTTCTCCATCTGGGGGATTCCCTGGTGGGCCAGTGGTTAAGACTGCACGCTTCCATTGCAGGAAGCATGGGTTCAATCCCTGGTCAAGGAACATAGATTCTGCAAGCCATGGGATACAGCCAAAAGAAATAAATTTAACTTATTTAAAAAAAAAAAAAAGCATTTTCATTTTGAATCTGGCTTTCCAGGCTGTTTTAAAGATGTATCTTTCAAGACTGGAGCAACAACATATTTTATTTACCAATTTGTTAACTTGATTCATAACTCTTAAACATTTAGACCAGCAGTTCTCAAACTTTCTGGTATCAAGAAAGAGACCAGAAGGGGACGACAGAGGATGAGATGGTTGGATGGCATCACCAACTCAATGGACTAAGCAAATTCCAGGAGATGGTGAAGGACAGGGAAGTCTGGCATGCTGCAGTCCATGGGATTGCATGGATTTTACTTTCTTAAAAAGTATTAAGAACCCCAAAGAGTTCTTGTTTTGTATGTTACACCCATCACTGTTTACCACATTAAAACTTTTAACTGAGACATTCTAAAAACATTCATTCATTAACTTGTTTTAAAAATAGGAATAATAAGCCTATTGCATGGTAATATAAATAACTTTTTTTAATTTTATTTTTTTACTTTACAATACTGTATTGGTTTTGCCATACATTGACATAAATCCACCACAGGTGAACATGAGTTCCCAACCCTGAACCCTCCTCCCATCACCCTCCCCATATCATCTCTCTGGGTCATTCCAGTGCACCAGCCCCAAGCATCCTGTATCTTGTATCGGACCTAGACTAGCGATTCATTTCTTACATGATAGTGTGCATGTTTCAATGCCATTCTTCCAAATCATCCCACCCTCTCCCTCTCCCACAGAGTCCAAAAGTCTGTTCTTTACATCTGTGTCTCTTTTGCTGTCTCGCATATAAGTTGGAGCATAAAAAGAAATTCAAGATTCCCTCAGAGATACAACCGGTAAAGAGAGGAGTATTTTAATAGTCTATTTAGAGAATTATGGATGTTCTTACTTGATACTATACCAGAAGTCAACAAGCATTTCATTCTCTCTATTTCTTAAACTGAAGTATAGTTGATTTATAATATTTTATTAGCTTCAGGTGTACAACATAGTAATTCCATATTTTTATAGATTATACTCCTTAGTTGTTAAAAAATGTTGGTTCTATTCTTTGTGCTGCACATTTCCTCTTTGTAGCTTATTTACCTTATATACAGAATTTTGTAACTCTGAATTGCTTTCACATGTTTTGCCCCTCCTCCCAGCCCTCTCCCCACTGATAACCAATAGTTTGCTCTCTGTATCTGTGATCTGTTTTGTTTTTTCAGATTTCACATATATATATGAAGACAGTATGGAGGTTACTCAAAATTTTATTTAAAGAAGCTGTTTCTTAAGGATTAGTTACCAGGACTAGAAAAAGGGGTAAAGGAGGCACTCAGGATACAAAGTCAAGGAGAACTCATTCTCAGGGGTGTGAGGTGCCTGCTCTTCATTCCTTCCACCTAACACTAGGCCTGCTGATTGAATGAGAACCTCAAAGCTTAAGCAATAAGCTTTGTTTTGTACTCTGTTCCATTAAAACCCCCTTTATGTCTGGTAGTTTGAATGGGTTTTCTGTTCATGCGTGATTTTGTAACTGTCAGGACTAGGATTGATTTTACTCTACTTACAAGGTACTGAATTAACTTGCTGCTGTTTCGCAGCTGTTGGCAAAAGACATGAGCATCCTTTGTCAGTGACAAAGGACCTGACTACTCACAGCATGCTTCTGCAGCAAGTACTGTGAGCATCAGCCTGTTTACAAGACTTCTCTCTGCTGCTCAAGTCCCACAGAGGCTGTGCAGAAGCGCCTGCATAGACACTACGCAAGCAGCACGTTTGTGTTGCCAGTGACGGACCCTGAGCTTGGGGAACAACGTTTTTCACAGCAAACAGTAAGCAAGCCCGCCCTTTGACCTAAAGGGAGACGATGCCTCTTCCTTCAAAGCTGCTCACTGCAAACACTTCTGAGAAATAGCGTGACTAAAGAGAGAGTCAGGTCTTCCATGCTTGGCACACCCAGTGAGACCTGCAGGAGTGGAAGTGAGCCCCGGTGGAGGACTGACTTCTCAACAGACACATGACGCATAGCCATTCAGAAAACACTGGTTCTCTGAGACATGCGGGAGCTGCCAATTGTTGACATGTTGCTTTAAACAGTATCAAAAATCACATTCACTAATGTCATTAATCTCATCAGAAAAGTCTTCCTGTGCTGAGAAGCTGCTAAACTCACAGTGGCAGGTGCATACCCAAATTTCTAATATTCACTTGAAAGTTTCAATTTTCTCTTTCACTATAAATGCACCCGGTTGTTTTCGTTGAACAGACAAGCTAACTTAGATCATTTTCAATAGAATGTACCCCATACGGCAGTGGTGGTGTTTAGTCACTACGTGGTGTCCGATTCTTTTGTGGCCTCACGGACTGTGGCCCACCAGCCTCCTCTGTCCGTGGGATTTCCCAGGCAAAAATTCTGGGACACTTTTCCTTTTCCTTCTCCATGGATCAAACCTGTGTCTCCTGCTTGGCAGGTGGATTCCTCACCATTGAGTCATCAGGGAAGCCCTGTATTCCACATACCCACATCTGAATAACCCTAGGGTGTCTGTCAGTCACTCTTTCAAGCCCAGGACCACATGATCACACCTCTACCACTTTGCCCCTCATGTCGATTTCTCCATGTCCTCTCAGACTCTTGCTACACCCTAGGAGAGTATGTTTCTACTTCAAGGCCTTTGCACATGCTAGTCCCTTCTGTCTAGAATGCTCTTCTCCCAGAGAACTTCCTCCCAAAAGGCATTTAGATATCTGTTTTAAAAACCAATAGAGTACTATAAAGTAAAATGGAAGCTCTAAAAAAAAAAAAAAAGCACTTTTTCAAAGAGCACTGCCCTGCTTCCTGGCCTGTAATAAACACTGCCATACATACACTGAATACCCTCATCCTGCTTTATTTTTTCCTTCAGTTCAGTTCATTTGAGTCACTCAGTCATGTCCAATTCCTTGCGACCCCATGAATTGAGCATGCCAGGCCTCCCTGTCCATCACCAGCTCCCAGAGTTCACTCAGACTCACGTCCATTGGGTCAGTGATGCCATCCAGCCATCTCATCCTCGGTTGTCCCCTTCTCCTCTTGCCCCCAATCCCTCCCAGATATCAATTCTTGAAATGATGTGATCTATTTTCTTGTTTATTTGCTATCTGCTCTTCCCACTACCACCATCACCACTAGAATGCCCTTTGTGGGAGGAAATCCAGAACCTAGGACAGCACCTTGGCACACTGCAGGTTCCCAAGACCTACTTGATAAATGGATGGATAACAGCTGTCACTGGGCATCAGGATCTAGGAGACAGAATACAAAACACACACAGTCCTAACTTGTAAGATACTTGCAATTTTACTTCATAGTTGCAAAGGAGTCTAATAACAATGAAATGTGAAACTCTATGAGAAATAGGTACAGGGTGGGAGTGAAACAGTCGAAAACTCAAATACCCATCAACAAAGAAATGAGTAAATTGTGGCCTGTGTATAAATGGAATACTGCACCAGAAGGGAGAGAGAGGAAGAGAGAGAGAAATATTCTCAGCACCATGGAAGAACTTT
Organism: Oreotragus oreotragus; assembly: GCA_006410675.1. NCBI lineage: Eukaryota > Metazoa > Chordata > Mammalia > Artiodactyla > Bovidae > Oreotragus > Oreotragus oreotragus. The sequence continues at coordinate 265,620 of SJYX01003268.1, forward strand.
ATCATGCTGAGTGAAAGAAGCCAGACACGAAAGAGAAAATGCTGAATGACTTTATTTATATAAGGGACAAGAGCAGGCAAAGCTCTGTAATTACAGAATCACAACAGTGGTACTTCTTGGGATGGAGGAATGTATAGACTAGGAAGGGACATGAGAGGGGGCTGTCTTGAAATGAAATTCTGTTTTAATGAGATATGCTAAGGTAACAGACACAGAGACAATGTCTTTGAAAGAAGACTTTGCTACTTACAGTTAAAGACCTACTTGATAAATGGATGGATAACAGCTGTCACTGGGCATCAGGATCTAGGAGACAGAATACAAAACACACACAGTCCTAACTTGTAAGATACTTGCAATTTTACTTCATAGTTGCAAAGGAGTCTAATAACAATGAAATGTGAAACTCTATGAGAAATAGGTACAGGGTGGGAGTGAAACAGTCGAAAACTCAAATACTCATCAACAAAGAAATGAGTAAATTGTGGCCTGTGTATAAATGGAATACTGCACCAGAAGGGAGAGAGAGGAAGAGAGAGAGAAATATTCTCAGCACCATGGAAGAACTTTATCATGCTGAGTGAAAGAAGCCAGACACGAAAGAGAAAATGCTGAATGACTTTATTTATATAAGGGACAAGAGCAGGCAAAGCTCTGTAATTACAGAATCACAACAGTGGTACTTCTTGGGATGGAGGAATGTATAGACTAGGAAGGGACATGAGAGGGGGCTGTCTTGAAATGAAATTCTGTTTTAATGAGATATGCTAAGGTAACAGACACAGAGACAATGTCTTTGAAAGAAGACTTTGCTACTTACAGTTCCAAGAGAAGAGGGCATGCCATGCCATGCAGGGCCACTTGGGAAAGCGCCAGGTTGGTCAGGAGGCAGAAGGAACCAGGGAAAGGCATGGTCAGAGCTCATATTGTGATTCCCAGGGAAGAAATGGGAGAGGCAATTGGCAAGTTTAAGCAAGTTTAGAGCTGGATAGTTTGAATTATTTTGGCAAGCTCTGCACTATGGGGATGGTATCATATCTAGTTGTCTGGTATCTGACCCTGGGGTAATTTAGGGCAAGAGGGATACTAGCTTAGCCTGTGAGTTGGATTGGTTGGCTTGCATATAAAAGACACTCTTGTAGGCAAGTTGTTTGCTGTCTTTAGGCTGGAAGGAGCAGTCTCCCCAAGCTAGTAAAGCAACAGAAGATGTCAAAGCATCATAAAATACTGAAATTTTAAGATGCAATTAATATAGGAGCCTTACAGAATACTGACAAGGCTCTCTATCTATGTAGAAATATTTGCTGTAAAGATCTGCTTAATACTGTTACTGAACCAAACTTGGTTCAGTTTGCCCATGTGCAATAAAGCCAGTCTACTGACCCTGGTTTGTGGTGAAGTGAAGTGCAGAATATATTTCAGGCACCAAACAAGGAGTCTGGGCAGCTAATGCTCAAAAGACCAGAACCCTCAATGGCTTTTAGAAAAAGATTTTTAAAAACAAAGTGAGGGAGTGGATTGTGGGGTGTGTAATCAGCTCATGGACATTCTTCTGACTAGTTGATGGTAAGGTAATTGGGAGTCAACATCATCAACCTTCTGGTTCCAAACAATCTGGGGTCTGCATGTTTGTGGACAGCACACAGAAGAACCCTCAATGGCTTTTAGAAAAAGATTTTTAAAAACAAAGTGAGGGAGTGGATTGTGGGGTGTGTAATCAGCTCATGGACATTCTTCTGACTAGTTGATGGTAAGGTAATTGGGAGTCAACATCATCAACCTTCTGGTTCCAAACAATCTGGGGTCTGCATGTTTGTGGACAGCACACAGTTAACTTCTTCCACCTGGTGGGAGACTCAGTACCTGCAAAATAACTCAAGGGATATGACTCAGAATTACCTATATCCCTTGAGGAGAAATTAAATGTCCTTTACTTCTTTTAACAGCTAAACTAATATTTTGTCTTGTTTGACTGTTTTGGGGTTTTTTGTTTGCTTTGTTTCTACATTTTTTCACTTCTCTGATTAAATTTATTCTTTGGAAGGCCTAGGAGGCTAAAGATTTTCTACAAACATAAGACAGGTAGAGGAGAGGGAAGAGAGGGAATCTGTCCCAGGAGGGCCCTATAGGGTCCTGTTCGGTCATGATATCAGGGCTCTTGATGCATTTTATCATGATACCTCAGTTTTCTAAAACTACAAATATAGAATTCAATTGTAAGAAACACAAAGACAAGGGAATTCACTAACTCTCACTGGTCACCATTCAGGCTCCTGCTCTTTCCAGCATCAGAGTTCTCCTCCTTACACCCAGACTTCAGCGCCAGGCCTCCAGGCGCAGTTCCATCCCCTCCCAGCCTCCAGACAGCTTGGCTCATTCATGGGAGCCCTCCAGTCTGCCTCCAGCTGCCAGCTTAGAAGTTTGCAAATTCTCCCTTTGATTCTCCCTTTGACTCTTTCTCCTGAGTCTTCCTGTGGGCAAAAAGTAGGGGAAATCAGTGCCATCCACTACCACCTTCCCCAGACATGGCTCTCCCCTGTTGCACCATCCTAGGATACTTGAGGATTCCATCACCCCTTCTTGGAAGCTAATCACTTAACAGTATGAATTTTTACCTCATTACTGGAAATGAGGCAAAAAGTGCTCACTAAGCACACAGGAACTACTCCTGGAGTGCTAAGCAGGCAGGAGTGGGGCCAGAATGGTCATGATTAAGCCAAAGTTGAAGGCGGCCTGGGGGAGAGAAGGGTGGCTTGGTGCTCTGCACACAGACAGGGAGACCTGGAGACACCCCCTCAATGCAGACCAGGCACGGCCCACTCAGATCAGACACAGATGTTCACCTGGCCAGGCTCCCTTGACCCCCAACCCATTCTAGCAGGATGACGTCACAGGGGGGTGCCTATGTCCTAGGGCTCACAGCCCATGAGGCGGGAGCCTATCACCTCTTCTGAGGCCAGTGCAGAGCCTACTTGGCACAGAGGCGTGGGCAGTCACCACTGTGGGTTGAAGTGTGGGTGGATAAGGGTTAGTATGGAGGTCATCAGGGTGACATCTGAGAGATTAGGGCACATTCTCTGGTGTGTCACCTCTGACATAGCTCAGCTAAGCCCTGCCCACAGCTGAATTTCCAGAGCATCCCTTCCATGACACCGTATTACAGGACTCCAATACTTCCAGCTTGGGGCAAGCTCCACCAAGTGGCCGTGAGGATGCTCTCAGCTCGGTTCTGCAGTGTTACCATGAAATGCCTGCTTTGATGCTGGCCAAGCCCTGGCCCAGCCAAGGACAGTTCAGGGGGGGCAGGGCCAACCCAGACAGCACACACAGATGGACCTACAAACGAGACAGCTGGCGGCCCAGGAAGCCGGCTCGGGCCCACTGCGGAGGGCCCTGGTCCCAGGGCTGTGTCGAGAACCCGCTCCTTCCTCAATCTTGGAAAGGAACAAACTAATTATAACAGCTCCTGGCCATGCAAGTCTCAGCCGAGAGGAAGCCTGCACCGCCAGATGGGCCTGCTCATTAAGTTGGGGAGTATGGTATTTCTTATGCAAATGAGGGCAAATAAATCCACCGGAGAAATGAGAACAACAAACATGAACAGGACTGTGGACTTCTAGGTGCCGGCTGACGGAGGAGAGAGGGGAGGGCAAGGAGGCCAGGGAGGCCGCTGGCACTGCCCTGGCGCTCTCAGCCCAGGTGCTCTGGATTTGCCTACACAGGCCTCCCAAGGAGAGGAGGCTCCTGGGCCCCATCCAAGGCCCAGTGGCTGAGCCCGGCCCACAGCTGAGCACAGGAGTGGGCAGGCGGTGTGGAAGTGGACCAGGAGCTGACAGGCCCAAAACTAGGCGCGCAATAGCCCAGCCCACTTCCCAGCTCAAGTGACCACACATACAGAGGGACGCTGACCAGACACAGCCAGCAGCTAAGCTACTGGGGAAAGGACCATCAGGGCCCAGTCCACTGGGCCAGTGCCGTGAGAGGCAGGGCCTGTCCCAGATCTAGGTGTCTCCAAGACACTGCAACTCGGCACACTCAGCTCATGCCTCAGGACAGGAGTTCCCTGCTCCATCCAGACTCATCTGACAAACGGTCCAGAGCTAGGAGTCTTTTCAAACCTCCCTTGTCTTCTTCCCAGGTGTCCCGCTCATCACACAACACTACCAGTTCCGGCTCCTAATCATCCTCCACAAACCTACCTGCTTCTCCATCCCTACCACCCCATCCCTGCCCCAAGCTGGGGGAGGGGGTTGTTCCAGTAACAGACCTCACACCCCCGTCTACCATTGCCCCAGATCTACCTTTTCAGTCAATGAGGCCTAACCTGACCACCCTTTCTGATGCCGAAAACTACCTCTTCATCCCCTTTAGCCTGCCCTTATTTGCCTTTCCACAGCACTGATCACATTCTAGCATGTTAGATTATGTACACATTAATTTTTCATGTTTATTACCTGCCTTCCCCACTAAAATGTGAGCGCCACTGAGGGCAGCAATCACCATCTGTTTTGATCCCTGACGTGTCCCGCGGGCTTGAACTGCACTTGTACCCACCAGCTACTCAACACGTATTATTTGACTGAGCAAATACAAAATGCCTCATGGCCACAGTCTTTTTGAACAACAGGTGCGTACAACTTGGTCTAACTTCCCAAGCTTGATTTAAGACAGAGATTAACACAGTGAATATTTTTTCAAGTGTCTTTCAGTTGAAAGTGGAGCACTTAACTCAAGATGACAAGACTTAAAAGGTCTTCATTGACTCATATACCTTAAAAATCTAAGAGTAACTAGCTGCAGGTATGGCTGGATCCAGATAAGCAAATGATGCTGTTATAACCTGGTATCATTATTGCTAGTTTGAGCCTCAGGCAAGCTGTTCTTCACGTGTAACACTAATAGCTTCAGGGAAACTCCTTTCCTATCTCAGGTCCCCAAGGTAGAGGTTTTTTCATACAAAGGGCCCCCAAATTAGCTTGCCTAGTCCTGTTTGAGTTGAATGTAACCTTCCGCCCCTGCCCCAAACCAACTGCCATTCACACAGAATGGAATACAGTGCTTGGCCATACCCCCAATACTAGAGTTAGCCTAAACCACAAGGACTTGGATGGAGGAGGCGTGGGGTCTGCTACCAAGGAAGTGGCCCCGGGTACAGGGCAGGCATAAGCAGCTGTCTGCCCCTGGCGCCCGCCTGGCAGGGGTGTGGGAATAGCTCCCAGATGGCCTGGTGGATTCTGACGCTGACAGAGGTTGACCTGAGGACTGGCCTGCCTTACCCAGAAAACCTGAGCTGTCTTCTCCTGACCCTAGGCTCCATCCAGTTGAGAAGTGGCTCAAAAAAGGGGAAGATGTCAAAATGCCCCTTTAGCCCCTTTCCTTCTCTTGGAGAAGGAAATGGCAACCCACTCCAGTATTCTCGCCCGGAGAATCCCAGGGACGGAGGGGCCTGCTGGTCTACCATCTATGAGGCTGAACAGAGTCAGACACGACTGAGTGACTTAGCAGGGCAGCAGCCAAAGTCTGGCCTCAGGTGCAGTGCAGCTTCCTACACATTTTCTCGACTCCAGCCTCCACTGGCCCTCAAAATCAGAAACTAGGACTAAGAATGAAGACTACCGTGATCACTCTCCAGTAACATTGTTTTCATTTACAATTTTTTACACCGCATGAGCTAATAAAGACCTTTTCAGTGATGTCATCTAGAGTTAAGTTTGCCGCTTTCAACCAGAAGACACTTAAAAAAATATTCACATTATTAATCTCTGTCTGAAGTCAAGCTTCACAAGTGAGACCCACAGCTGTATTCACCTGCTGTTCAACTGTAAGACCATGTAATCAGACTTGAAAACAATATACAAAGTTTGAATATTCAAAATGAGTTAGCAACAGTATCATTATTTGTAGAAGATAAAATTACAAACTTGCAAAACTCCAAAGTACCGACTGAAAGGTATTAAAAATAAGATAATTCAGTGAGTTAAAAAAATCTATTTCCAAAGCAAAATTGATTTCCTATAGTTTGTTATAAGAAATAGAAACAGCTAAATTGTGCAACAAAAGAAACTCTACCACTCAACAAAAGGACAAAAAAAATTTCAACTAGGAACGAAATACATGAAAAAAATATAAAATGATGTAAAAGGGGACCTGAATAAATTGACACACCTCTTCCTTTTTTTTCTTAATATAAATTTATTTATTTTAATTGGAGGCTAATTACTTTACAATATTGTATTGGTTTTGCCATACACTGAATCCCCCACGGGTGTACATGTGTTCCCCATCCTGAATCCCCCTCCCTTGACATACCTCTTTCTTGAAAACAATATTGATACAAATTCTAAAAACATTCTACTGGGTTTCAGTATCCTCCCCAAATTCATGTCCTTCCTGAATCCTCAGGTGTGATTTTACTGGGAAGTAGGGTCGCTGAAGATGTAATTAATTGAAATGAGGGCATACTGGAGCAGGGCGTGTCCTTGTCTAAAGTGACTGGGGTCATAAGAAAAGGGCCAGAGACACGGGGAGAGCACCATGTGATGGCGGAGGTGAAGACTGGAAGCGTGTGCCCGCAAGCCAACCACATGCCAAGAGCTTCCAGGAACCACCAGGAGCCAAGAGGACGGCATGGGCCGACTCTCCTCTGTAGACTTCGGAAAGAGCGTGGCCTGCTGACCTCTTGATTCAAGACTTCTGGCCTCCAGGATGGCGAGGGACTGGACTTCTGCTGTTCTAAGTCATGTGCCTGTGTGCTCCGTCATGCAGTCATGTCCAAATCTTTGCAACCCCAGGGACTGTAGCCCACCAGGCTCCTCGGTCCATGGGATACTCCTGGCAAGAATACTGGAGCGGGCTGCCATTTCCTTCTCCAGGGGATCTTCCTGGCCCAGGGATTGAACTGGTGTCTCTTGCACCTCCTGCATTGGCAGGTGAATCCTTCACCACTGTGCCACTTGGGAAGACCCAATTATTCCTATGTGCATCCTAAGTCACTTCAGTCATGCCCAACTCTTTGCAACACTATGGACTGTAGCCCACCAGGCTCCTCTGTCCATGGGATTCTCCAGGCAAAAATACTGAAGTGGGTTTCCATTTCCTCCTCCAAGGGATCTTCCTGACCCAGGGATCAAATCCACATCTCCTGTGTCTCCTGCCCTGGGAGGTGGATTCTTTACCAGTCAGCCACCTGGGAAGCTCTAAGTCATGTAGTTTGTGGCAATTTATCATTGTAGTCTAGAAAACTAATACAGATGCCAATATTTTTCCATATAAACTACAAGCTTAATACAATCCTAATCAAAATTCTATTTGGTTGGGTTTGTAGTTTGGTTTAGTTTGACTTTTTCTTCCTTGCTTCCTTCCTTCTTCCCTTTCTTTCTTTTTGGTTTANTCCAGGGGATCTTCCCAGCCCAGGGATTGAACTGGTGTCTCTTGTGCCTCCTGCATTGGCAGGTGAATTCTTCACCACTGTGCCACTTGGGAAGACCCAATTATTCCTATGTGCATCCTAAGTCACTTCAGTCGTGTCCAAATCGTTGCAACCCCAGGGACTGTAGCCCACCAGGCTCCTCAGTCCATGGGATTCTCCAGGCAATAATACTGGAGCGGGCTGCCATTTCCTTCTCCAGGAGATCTTCCCAGCCCAGGGATTAAACCCACATCTCCTGTGTCTCCTGCCTCTTTACCACTGTGCCACTTGGGAAGATCCAATTATTCCCATGTGCATCCTAAGTCACTTCAGTCATGTCCAACTCTTTGCAGCACTATGGACTGGAACCCACAATACTCAGTCCATGGGATTCTCCAGGCAATAATACTGGAGCGGGCTGCCATTTCCTTCTCCAGGAGATCTTCCCAGCCCAGGGATTAAACCCACATCTCCTGTGTCTCCTGCCTCTTTACCACTGTGCCACTTGGGAAGATCCAATTATTCCCATGTGCATCCTAAGTCACTTCAGTCATGTCCAACTCTTTGCAGCACTATGGACTGGAACCCACAATGCTCCTCTGTCCATGGGATTCTCCAGGCAAAAATACTGAAGTGGGTTTCCATTTCCTCCTCCAAGGGATCTTCCTGACCCAGGGATCAAACCTACATTTCCTGTGTCTCCTGCCCTGGGAAGTGGATTCTTTACCAGTGAGCCACCTGGGAAGCTCTAAGTCACGTAGTTTATGGCAATTTATCATTGTAGTCTAGAAAACTAATATAGATGCCAATATTTTTCCATATAAACTACAAGCTTAATACAATCCTAATCAAAATTCTATTTGGTTGGGTTTATAGTTTGGTTTAGTTTGACTTTTTCTTCCTTGCTTCCTTCCTTCTTCCCTTTCTTTCTTTTTGGTTTAGGACAGTCTCTTGTTTATTTTTTTCTTCTCATTTTTTTGGAAAAAGAAGATATTTAAAAGCCAGTCTATCAGAAGGAAAATATATCTAGGAAACTTCTGAAAAGAAAAAGTAACAAAGCAGGACTAGCCCTCTGTCCTGGATGTGATGAACCTACCTGGCACCACTGCCAAGGAGGAGAAATCAGGGCAGACATGGGAGTTCAAAAACAGCCTGAGTACAGCAGCAATTTGAAATGTGATAGAGAAGAACCACCGAATACCTCATTCAATAAAAGGCATTGACACACAAGAAAATTAATCAATTAAAAACAATACAAAAATTAATGCCAAATCACAACCATATTCCCTTCACTAATATAAAGTTCTCATGGATCAAACAACGAAGGAAACTACAAGCAAGGTGAAAAGACAAGCTTCAGAATGGGAGAAACTAATAGCAAACGAAGCAACTGACAAAGAATTAATCTCAAAAATATACAAGCAACTCCTGCAGCTCAATTCCAGAAAAATAAATGACCCAATCAAAAAATGGGCCAAAGACCTAAGCATACTGTCTTGATGACTATGGCTTTGTAGTAGAGCCTGAAGTCAGGTAAGTTTATTCCTCCAGTTCCATTCTTCTTTCTCAAAATTGCTTTGGCTATTCGAGATTTTTTGTATTTCCATACAAATCTTGAAATTATTTGTTCTAGTTCTGTGAAAAATACCGCTGGTAGCTTGATAGGGATTGCATTGAATCTATAGATTGCTTTGGGTAATATATTCATTTCCACTATATTGATTCTTCCAATCCACAAACATGGTATATT
>SJYX01003268.1:282707-294155 GCA_006410675.1 Oreotragus oreotragus
TCCATCACCATCTCCCGGAGTTCACTCAGACTCACGTCCATCGAGTCCGTGATGCCATCCAGCCATCTCATCCTCGGTCGTCCCCTTCTCCTCCTGCCCCCAATCCCTCCCAGCATCAGAGTCTTTTCCAATGAGTCAACTCTTTGCATGAGGTGGCCAAAGTACTGGAGTTTCAGCTTTAGCATCATTCCTTCCAAAGAAATCCCAGGGTTGATCTCCTTCAGAATGGACTGGTTGGATCTCCTTGCAGTCCAAGGGACTCTCAAGAGTCATGTGTCTTTATTCAGCCTTCATTTTATGCCAGGACCAGTTATAAGTGACTCACATTTAACTTTCACTACAACGCTCAGGCAGGTAGGTTTTGCAAACAAAGACACTGAGGCATCAAGAATTAGCGTGAAGAATAAACCTAACCAAGGAGATGAAAGATTTATATGCTGAGAATTATAAAACATTAGTAAAGGAAAATTAAGATGATTCAAAAAATGGAAAGATATCCTATGCTCTTGGATTAAAGAATTAATGTCATTAAAATGGCAATATTACCCAAAGCAATCTACAGATTTAATGTGTTCCCTATCAAGCTACCCATGACATTTTTAAAAAAAAAAAAAGAATCCTAAAATTTATATAGACCCATAAAAGACCCAGAATTGCCAAAGTCATCCTGAGGGAAAAGAACAAAGCAGAAGGCATCACCCTTCCAGAATTCAGACAAGACTACAAAGGCACAGCAATCAAAACAGTGTGGCGCTAGCACAAAAGCAGATGCACATCAGTGGAGCGGAATGAAAAGCCCAGGAATAGAGCCCACACACCTGCAGTCAGCTAATCTTTGACAAAGGAGGCAAGAATATAAAACGGGAAAAAGACGGTCTCCTCAGCAAGTGGTGCTGAGAAAGTTGGGCACCTTCATGTAAACCAGTGATGGAAGGAACACACCTTCACATCATGCACAAACATAAACTCAAACTAACTTAGAGACAAGACACTATAAAACTCCTAGAAGAAATTATAGGCAAAACATTCTCTGACATGAATTGTACCAATGTTTTGTTAGGTCATCCTCCCAATGCAGTAGAAATTAAAACAAAAATGAACAAATGGGACCTAATCAGACTGGCAAGCTTTTGCACAGCAAATGAAACCATTGACAAAATGAAAAGACAGTTTATGGAATGAGAGAAAATATTTGCAAACAGTGTGACCAAAAAGGGCTTAATTTCCAAAATATATAAGCAGTTCATTCAACTCTATAACAAAAAACAAATAGCCCAGTTGAAAAATGTACAGAAGTCCTAAATAGGCATTTCTCAAGGAGATATGTAGATGGCCAATAAGCACGTGAAAAGCTACTCAACATGGCTAATTACTGTGTGTGTGCGTGTGTACACTCAGTGGCTCAGTCATGTCATGACCCTTTGCACCCCATGGACTGTAGCCTGCCAGGCCCCTCTGTCCATGGAATGCTCCATTCAAGAATACCAGAGTGGGTTGCCATTTCCTACTTCAGGGCATCTTCCCAAGCCAGGGATCAAGCCCACATCTCTTGCATCTCCTGCACTGGCAAGCAGATTACCACAGCACCAGAAATGAAAATCAAAACTACAAGGAGGTATTACCTCACACCTGTCAGAATGGCCATCATTAAAAAGTCTACAAAATAATAAGTTCTGGACAGGGTGTGAAGAGAAGGGAGCTCTCCTACACTGTTGGCAGGGATGTCAGTTGGTGCAGCCATTGTGGAAAAGAGGATGGGATTCCTCAGGAAACTAAAAATAGAATCATCACATGATGCAGCAGTCCCACTCCTGGGCATACATCTGGACAGAACTATAATTCAGAAAGATACATACACCCTATATTCATAGCAGCGCTATTCAAAATATGTAAGACTTGGATGGATAAAGACAATGTGATACATATCTACAATGGAATACTACTCAGCAAGGAAAAAGAACAAAATAATGCCATTTGCAGAAACATGGATGCAACTAGAGAGTACCATATTAAGGGAAGTAAGTCAGAAAGATATCACTTATATGTGTAATCTAAAATATGGCACAAGTGAACTTATCTGTGAAACAGAGACAGGCTCACAGACATAGAGAGCAAACTTGCTGTTACCGAAGGAAACCGGGCTGGGGGAGGGATGGACTGGGCGTTTAATGCTGGTAGATTTAGGTCCCATAGACTGCACAGTCCATGGAATTCTCCAGGCCAGTATACCGGAGTGGGTGGCCTTTCCTTCTCCAGGAGATCATCCAACCCGGTATCGAAGCCCGGTCGCCCGCATTTCAGGAGGATTCCTTACCAGGTGAGCCACCAGGGAAGCCCAAGAACACTGGAGTGGGTAGCCTATCCCTTCTCCAGCGAATCTTCCTGACCCAGAAATCGAACCAGGGTCTCCTGCATTGCAGGCGAATTCTTTACCAACTGAACTATCAGGGAAACCCTATTAAATATAGAATGGATAAACAACAAGATCTTACTGTATAGCGCAGGGAACTGTGGTAAACCACAGTTTATTCAATATCTGGATAAACCATAATTGAAAAGAATGTAAAAAAGAATGTGTATATGTATATAACTGAGTCATTTTGCATATAGCAAAAATTAATGCAACATTATGAAACAACTATATGTCAATTAAAAAAAACCAATTAATAAAAGAAGCTAAGGAGGGGGTTCAGGATGGGGAACACATGTATACCCATGGCTGATTCATGTGAATGTATGGCAAAAACCACTACAATATTGTAATTAGCCTCCAATTAAAATTAATTAATTAATTTTTTTAAAAAGAAGAAGTTAAGTAGCTTGACAGTTACCCCCAGCCACAGCTCTCAAAGGAAGAGGAAAAGCATCTCTGAAGGTAAAGAAGACTGTTCATAGGCTTTTTACTTGTTGGTTTGCTTTCAAATGCCATTTTGAATTTTTCCAAATAAAATAAAATAAAGAAATCTGTGAAAAGATTAGTACCTTCCACTTAGCTCTCAGAGCCACCTCCTCTTCCCCAAGCCTGGCATCCACTGCCCCTGTTCAGCCCTAGCTTCAGCCATGTGCTCCTCATTGGAGTAGTCTTCCTTTCGCCTGCCACCCTCCTGTCCATGTTGACCACTGGCCCACCATGGCCTTCGGAGAAAATCCAGGCCCCGCATCCAGTGTGCTCCTGTCCAGGCCCACTGTTCACATCTTCTGCCCCTCCACTCACTGCCAGCTGCCATCAGCACATCGAAAGTTCCAAGTCCCTGACACTCCCACTTATTATGCTGTCCCCCAGCACAGTATGCCATTCCCACACCTAGTGAATTCTGTTTTTATTAACAATTTTATTGAGATATAATTATCACATCATAAAGCTCAACCTTTTAAAGTGTACAAATCAATGGTTTTTGGTGTGTTCACAGAGAATTATGAACCATCACCAAAATCAATTTTAGAACATTTCATGACTTTCCCCCAAACCTCCATACCTATTAGCCTTCACCCCCTTTTCCCCTCAACCCCTAAACAAATAGTAATCTACTTGTCTCTGTAAATCTACCTCTTACGAAAATCTCATGTAAGTGGAATAATATAATTGATCTTCATTTATGAAGTATTCCTTTCATTAACATAATGTTTTCAAGGTTTATCCATGTTGTCACATATATCAATACTTCATTCTTTTTTATTGCCAGATAATATTCAATTGTGTGAATACATCCTATTTTGTTCCATTCATCAGCTGATGGATTTCAGGGGTTGTTTCCACTTTGGGGCTATTCTGAATAAAGCTACTATGAATACTCCTCCACAAGTACTCCTCATTTTATTGCACTTCACTTTATTGCCTTCTCATACACTGAAATTTTTACAAATTGAAAGTTTGTGGCAACCCGGTGTTGAACAAGTCTATTGGTGCCATTTTTCCAACAACATTTGCTCACTTCATGTCTCTGTGTCACTGTCATATTTGGTAATTCTCCCAATATTTCAAATTTTTTCATTATTATCTTTGTGATGGTTACCTGTGATCAGTGATCTTTGACATTGCTATTGCAGAATGATTACAACTAACTCAGATAATGGTTAGCATTTTTTAGCAATAAAATATTTTCAATTAAAGTATACACTGCTGCTGCTGCTAAGTCGCTTCAGTAGTGGCCGACTCTGTGCAACCCCATAGACGGCAGCCCACCAGGCTCCCCCGTCCCTGGGATTCTCCAGGCAAGAACACTGGAGTGGGTTGCCATTTCCTTCTCCAATGCATGAAAGTAAGAAGTGAAAATGAAGTCGCTCAGTCGTGTCCGACTCTTAACGACCCCGTGGACTACACCCTACCAGGCTCCTCCATCCATGGATTTTCCAGGCAAGAGTACTGGAGTGGGGTGCCATTGCCTTCTCCGAAGTATACACTATATTATTACAAATATATATTGGTTTTTTAATGTAAGGCTATATGAAATGATTCTCATTGTGGTTTTAATTTCCATTTCCCTGATAGCTAATGATGTTGAGCATTGTTTTATGTGTTTAGTAGCTATTTGTATATCTTCTCTGAAAAAAATGTATATGCTGATCACTTGCCCTTTTTCTGGCCTCACAAGATCTTAGTTCCCCAGCCAAGAACTGAACCTGTGACCCTTGCAGTGGAAGTGTAGAGTCCCAACCACCCGACTTCAAGGAATTCCCCATTTGCCCATTTTTAATGGGGCTGTTTTTCTTTTCTTAGTAAAATGAAGTTCTTCATATATTGTAAATACAGGTCCCTACCATATATGTAAATATTTTTACATGTTTGATGGTGTCCTTCACAACACAAAAGTTCTTAATTTTGACACAGTACAATTTATTTACTTTTCCTTGTGTTGCCTGGCTTTTGTTGTCAATCTGTTTATGTGCTATAGGTCTAGTCAGATATTCAAGTTACTCCTGAGTCACATTTTTGTAGTTTGTCTCCTAAAATTTGTTCATTTCATCAAAGCTATTTAGTATATATATATACTAAATGCCAGCAAAGACTCATCAAGTTCAGTGACAGTCTAGCCAGCTCTGTTCTGTAGCTGGTTATTCAGAGATGAATCTGTCTCTTATACACATCTAGATGTGTATAAGAGACAGGGAATANGATCTCATTTTATTCAGATCTGGTTGTTAGCCCCTCAGAGAGCCCTGCTTTCCTACCTAAAGCACCTTCTCTACCTCCATTGTTCTCCATGACTCTGCCCCACTTTAAGGCTCTCTGAAATCACTGTTGTGTTTAGTGTCTCTCTGTCTCTGAAAGGGAACCTTTCCACGGCAGCAGTCCCATCTTATTTACTGCTGTAACCCCAGAATCTAGAACCATATCTGACATTAAGCACTATTCAACTAGTCACTGAGTGGATTAATAAAGGAAACTAAGCTCAATATATTTATTTATATATATATATATATACTATATATATACTATATATATATATAGTATATATATAGTTATATAGTATATTGACAAATCTATAGTTTTCCTTTATAATCTTTTCTATGATGTCATCTTATTTATCTCCTAAAATCCAGCTATTACTGAGTTCACCACCTTCCCAACACACATACTCATACACCTTCCTGAGTGTTCTTCTGTGTTCACAGCCTACCTCATTCCCACTGTAACTAAAACACCTTGTCACTCAGTGTCACAGTCAGCTTGCTTACATATCAGGAGGCTGTGAGCTCTTCAAAGGTTAAGACCACCCCATTCATCTCTGAATACCCAGCTACAGAACAGAGCTGGCTAGACTGTCCCTGAACTTGATGAGTCTTTGCTGGCATCAAAGAGGCCATGTCTTTGGCTTTCTCTAGCAGTGCTGAGGAGCAAAGAGTGGGAATAGAGAAAGCTGGTATGAGGGAAAGTAAAGTAAGAACTAGTAAGGGGCTCCTTTCCAAATGTGAGTAGCTCCCCCACGCCCTCAAAGAACAAACTCTTTCTAGACCATCTAAATTAACTGCCAAGGAAACACAGTGCATGGGAGTCCCTAAGGACAATACAGCACTATTAGCTATTCATAAAGTGCCTTTATGTAGCCCTCTTTCTTTCCACAGAGGTATTTCGCATAAGGGACTTAACAGATAAGATTTGAAAGTAAAAACCGTTCCCACTAACACAGTCCCAAGGCCCTTTGGATACTATCACCAGCCATCTGAGTCTGTAATAAACACCAGGGCTGAATAAAGATTGGCAGGGCTGTTTCATCAAGGTTGGGGAGGTTTGATGGTATCCCTTTGCTAATTAAAATTCACTCTTCCAGAGAGCTGTGATCTTTGGTGTCTTATGCACCTGAAAAATATACCTTGACATTTAAGCCACACTCTCTGGGATTGTGCTGGTGGCAGTAATAAGTCACAAATTCCAACCAGAATGAAAATGCTAAATTCTATGCCGGGGCTTGATTTAAAGGGCAAGGAGACCCAACTTCTAAGCTTTGTCATTAATCCTTCACCACCCAGAGAAACAACCATCTCCCTGTCCTTGGAATAACAAGGCCAATAACCCAAGGCCACTGCCCACTCCTAAAATTTGAGGCTATGATCACAACAAACCACTTTTATGCTCTGGACGATTTGGGAGGCTGTTAAGGGGCAGTTGGCATATGGTTCGGAAATTCACTGGGCCACACAAGATCAGGTGGCTGGGTGGGCAGAGTCCTTAGACCTGCTCCAGGCTCAGTCGCAAGCCCACAGTGACAACTAGCTGCCACCTCTGCCCAGGATCCCAGGGTTCCAAGAGGATCAATTGACTGGCAGGGAAGAGATTCCTGGCTTTCTGCCAGATCTCTGCTCCCAGACTCTTCTATCCTGGGGCTGTGGCTTTTTGGCCACCCACACATGCCTCCTCCCCAGTCCCTCCCAGGTCCCCAGGAGGCAGCACATGTAGGGAGGAAATGCTCTGACTACAGCTGGCCTCTTCTTCCTGAGTAGGTCAGGCTGTGCATTCCTGACCAGGGTGGCTTTGCACCCTGTCTGAAATGTGGGCCCCAAACACACTTGCCCATCATACCTTTGTAGACACTGCTGCTGGACCAAAATGCCCCTTTTCATCTGCCTCTAGAACAGGATTGCACCCTCACAGTGGCTTCCCTCACCTGTACCCCATCAACCAAAGATCAGCCACCTCCATTCTGGGATCCCCCATGTCTCTGCTGTAGACAGCAAGACAGGCTAGTCATGTTCCCCTGATTGACCATTACCTGTCCCTCCATATAGACAAAGCAATAATCGTTCATCGAGTGAGACTGGGGTCAAGAAAATAAGGGGAAATATGCCTTGGAGGTCAATGGATCCATCACCCACCTCTTGGTCATATCAGGCTCAGAGAACAAGAGAAGTTGGGCTATCTTCTGAAGTGGAAAAAGTATTTAAGAAAACACCATCCTTGTTCTTGCTTCCTCTAGGAGATTGTCATAGAATGCAGTTTTTAGGGGAGATAGAGTCAAAGGATAAAGGGGAGAGTGAGAGAATGGAGTCAGAGATAACCGCAAAGGAAAGAGATGCTGGGACAGTGGCCCTGAGACAGACGGTGATGCTCACTCCAAATAAGCTGCTTCCTGCTCCAAATTCTGTGTCCTATCTGTAACCCATCACCAAAGTGCTTGGTTTGGTTGACAATACAAATGTATTACCTACTCACAAAATTAAGTTCATCTTTAAAATATGTGAGAAATTCAGGTGGGGATAGACAATATGGCAATATGGTAGGTAGACATGGAGTATATCTCTCTCCACAGATGCATCAGGAATAAATAAATCTTCAGATTTAGAAGATCTTGCAGAACACCAGCTGAGAACAGACAAGAGTCCCTGACCACTGGAAAGGAGTACATAGACTCATGAATGACTCAGTAGGATGAAGGAAGGAAGGGAAAAAGAAGAGAGTGAGCAGGACTGGACCTGCAACCATGGGGTGGGGGAACTGAAGTGGGGCTGAGATCCCCACATTGGGACAAACATTTGGGTTGGAGGGAAAGCATTTGAGCCATTGAGAGTGCAACAGCTCATCTGTGACAGTCTGAATGGAGTGATAATCGCACAACAAACCTTGCCACAGCCCTATATACCCTAGAGAGGGACACAAGTCCCCTGGAACACTCAGAGGCTGAGCGCTGGACCGTAGGGGTTGGAGAGCAAACCCAGAGCAAGGTCAGTTGTTGACCGTGAGGAGACAGCCCGAGGGGATGGAGGGAAGAGGCCTCAGTAGGGAATGCCTTTGGAGGAAAGCTGGGCAGCCATGGAAGCAAGGCAATGCTGCTGAGTCACATACAGGGGGTGGAGCCATCACTGTAGCCTCTCTCACCCCACACACTGGCGCCAGCAGCTGACCAACAGAGAAAAACCCTAGAGAGGGTGGCCCTTTGAGTGCCTGCTGTGCTAAGCAATAGAGAAGTACTCTAGCCAGAGGGGTGCCTTTGAGTGCCTGCTGTTCCAAGCAACAGAGAAGGACCAGCCAGGGAGGCTCTTTGAATGCCAGCTGCCAGAGGCTAGAAAAAGACTCTAATAGTGCCATAGCTTCCGTGCCTGAAGATACCAGTGTCTCTGAACGCTTGGTGCGGCCAGGGTCCCCATGATCCAAGCAGCCGTGCCACCTACGTGCTCAATCCTCTCTGGGGCAGAGCTGCCAGGGCTAGGAAAAGTTCCTAATAGTGCCATATCATCTATGCCCACAGCTGCCAGCTCCCCTGCATACCTGGTGCCTCCAGGATCCCTGCAACCCCATCAGCTGTGCCAGCTCCAACCCCGTCCTCACTAATGATGATGATGAAAGTTGCTCAGTCGTGTCCGACTCTTTGCGACCCCATGAACTATATAGTCCATGGAATTCTCCAGGCCAGGATACTGGAGTGGATAGCCTTTCCCTTCTCCAGGGGATCTTCCCAACCCAGGGATCGAACCCAGGTCTCCTACATTGCAGGTGGATTCTTTACCAGCTGAGCCAGAAGGGAAGTCCTCACTAAGGCAGACCTACAAATCTAAGACAGCCTCAGGAACAACTCCTGTGGATGATCCACAAGCATGTGGGAAGGAAACCACAACTGAACTCCAGGGGCAGTATGGCTAAGGAAGAAGATCAAAAACCTTTCCATCAGCTGTACAAGCTGTAGATTAAATCCACAAAATCAACCAGGCAGACTCTGTGTCTAAGGAATATATTGAAGGACAATGACAGTTTCCACAAAAAAACTGGTTCTGGATGTTTTTCTTCTTTCTTTTTCCACTGCTGAGGTTGTTGATTTTATTATTACTATTAACTCTCTTTAAGCTTTTGAGAACTTTTTTTTAAAGCACACTTTTTATTTCCTTTATATACTTATACCTATACATTGGCTATTTGCGGCTCTATAGGGTTTTTTTTTCACTTAAATTTTTTTGTTTGTTTTTTGTTTGTTTCTTTTATTGTTCTTTTCCTGCTGCGGCTATTCTTCAATACATATACTTTTTACACACTTCTATTTAACTTTGCTTTTCTGGTTTTCTTCTTTTCATCCTTTTCTTTCTCTATTTCACCATGTTTGTCAGTTTGTTTTGTTTTCTTTGCTTTATTCCCCAGTTGGCACTCTGCTTTGGTCTTGTTTTCTGGTTTGTGTTTTAGTTAGTTTTGTTTTTAGTTGTTCGATACCATTTTTGGTTTCCTTTGCCAGCTCTCTGGACTGCTTTGGTTTTGTTTGTGTGTGTATATGTCTGTTCCTTTGTTTTTGCTGCTTTTTGTCTGATTTTGTATCTACCATTTGTCTAAGGTTTCTTGCTTTGTTTTGTTTTTTGTTTTTTCTATGCTTGTTTTATTCCACTTTAACGCCACAACAAATGGCTTGTGGAATCTCAGTTCCCTGACTAGAGATTAGGCATGAGCCTTTGAAGTGGGAGTGTCCAGTCCAAAATACTAGACTGCCAAAGAACTCCTGATGCCAGGGAGTATTAATTAGTGAGAACTCCCACAAGAGCCTCCATCTGTATCCAAGACCCAGCATCACCCAACTGCTGGCAGCATCCTGTGCAGGATGCCTCACCCAAACAACAAGTAAGACAAAAACATAAATTCGATCATCAGCAGACACCCCAAAACATACCTCCTCACACAACCCTGCCCAGTAGAGGGGGAAAACTCATCTCTCCCCATCAGAATGCAAGCACCAGTCCCTTCCAATACAAAGCCTACACAAACTACTGGACTCAACACACCCACCAAAGCCAAAAACCAAAAGGAAGAATACAGCTCTAAACCTGGGAAAAGAAGACCTCAATCACAGTAAGCTGGGGATAAAGTTAAAAGACAGAAAAATGTTGTGCAAATGAAGAAACAAAGTAAAAACTCACAATATCAAATAAATGAAGAGGAAACAGGCAAACTACCTGAAAAAGAATTCAGAGTAATGATAGTAAAGATGATCCAAAACCTCAAAAACAAACTGGAGGAAATGAAAGAATCAATTAACACATTTAACAAGGACCTAGAAGAAATAAAGAATAAACAAACAGAGACAAACAACACAATTACTGAAGTTAAAAATTTTCTAGAAGGATTAATAGCAGAATAACTGAGATAGAAGAATGGATACGTGAACTGGAAGATAGAATGGTGGAAATAACTGCTGAACAGCAGAATACAGGAAAAAGAATAAAAAGAATTGAGGATAATCTCAGAGACCTCTGGGACAATATTAAACACTCCAACATCTGGATTAGAGGAGTCCCATAAAACAAAGAGAAAAAGAAAGTGTCTAAGAAAATTTATGAAGAGATTATAGTTGAAAACTTCCTAACATGGGAAAGGAAATTAGTCAATCAAGTCCAAGAAGCACAGAGAGTCCCATACAGGATAAATGCAAGGAGAAACACACTGAGACACATACGAATCAAATCAACAAATATTAAACACAAAGAATGAATATTAAAAGCAGCAAGGGAAAAGCAACAAGTAACATACAAGGGAAGCCCCATACGATTAACAGCTGATCTTTCAGCACAAACTCTGCAAGCCAGAAGGGAATGGCAGGATATATTTAAAGTACTGAAAAGGAAAAATCTACCACCAGATTATTCAACCTGGCAAGATGTGGGGTGGGAGGTGGGAGGGGGGTTCATGTTTGGGAGTTCGTGTAAAAAAATAAATAAATACAAAAAAAAAAAAAACTTACCCATAAAATATTTAAATGGAAATATCATGTGTTACTTTTTTAAAAATTAAAGTATAAATGACTTATAAAAAAAAAATTGGTGGAGAAACCAAAAATTTGCAGTCAAGCAAAAGTTAAGAGAATGTAGTACCACTAAACCAGCTTTACAACAAGTGTTAAAGGGACTTCTATAGGCAGAAAAGATTTACAAAAATAAACTCAAAACCATAAAGAAAAATACCAATAGGAACACATATATCAATAATTACTTTAAATGTAAATGGATTAAACACTCCAACCAAAAGACACAGACTGGCTGAAT
>SJYX01003268.1:306896-330580 GCA_006410675.1 Oreotragus oreotragus
AAACCACTTCAGTATTCTTGCCTTGAGAACCCCATGAACAGTATGAAAAGGCAAAATGATAGGATACTGAAAAAGGAACTCCCCAGGTCAGTAGCTGCCCAATATGCTACTGGAGATCAGTGGAGAAATAACTCCAGAAAGAATGAAGAGATGGAGCCAAAGCAAAAACAATCCCCAGCTGTGGATGTGACTGGTGATAGACACAAGGTCCAATGCTGTAAAGAGCAGTATTGCATAGGAACCTGGAATTCAGGTCCATGAATCAAGGCAAATTGGATGTGGTCAAACAAGAGATGGCAAGAGTGAATGTCAACATTCTAGGAATCAGAGAAATAAAGTGGACTGGAATGGGTGAATTTAACTCAGATAACCATTATATCTACTACTGCAGGCAGGAATCCCTCAGAAGAAATGGAGTAGCCATCATGGTAAACAAAAAAGTCTGAAATCCAGTACTTGGATGCAATCTCAAAAATGACAGAATGGTCTGGGAGTTCATGTAAAAAAATAAATTAAAAAAAAAAAATGACAGAATGATCTCTGTTTATCTCCAAGGTAAACCATTCAATATTACAGTAATCCAAGTCTGTGCCCCAACCAGTGCTGCTCTCAATATGCCAGCAAATCCACAAAACTCAGCACAGGCCCCAGGACTGGAAAGAATCAGTTTTCATTCCAATCCTTAAGAAAGGCAATGCCAAAGAATGTTCACACTACTGCACAATTGCATTCATCTCACACTAGCAAAGTAATGCTCAAAATTCTCCAAGTCAGGGTTCAACAGTACGTGAACCATGAACTTCCAGATGTTCAAATTGGGTTTAGAAAAGGCAGAGGAACCAGAGATCAAATTGCCAACATCTGTTGGATCATCAATAAGCAAGAGAGTTACAGAAAAACATCTATTTCTGCTTTGTTGACTATGCCAAAGCCTTTGACTGTATGGATCAAAACAGACTGTGGAAATTCGCAAAGAGATGGGAATACCAGACCACCTTACCTTCCTCCTGAGAAATATGTATGCAGGTCAAGAAGCAATAGTTAGAATTGGACATGGAACAACAGATTGGTTCCAAATCAAGAAAGGAGTATGTCAAGGCTGTATATTGTCACCCTGCTTACTTATCTTATATGCAGAGTACATCATGTGAAATACCAGGCTGAATGAAGCACAAGCTGGAATCAAGATGGCCAGGAGAAACAGCAATAACCTCAGATATGCAGATGACACCAGCTTTATGGCAGAAAGTGAAGAAGAACTTAAGAACCTCTTGATGAAAGTGAAAGAGGAGTGAAAAAGTTGGCTTAA
The DNA here is from genome assembly GCA_006410675.1 of Oreotragus oreotragus. Classification (NCBI taxonomy): domain Eukaryota; kingdom Metazoa; phylum Chordata; class Mammalia; order Artiodactyla; family Bovidae; genus Oreotragus; species Oreotragus oreotragus. The sequence goes on from SJYX01003268.1 coordinate 308,206, forward strand.
AACTCAACATTCAGAAAACTAAGATCACGGCATCTGTTCCCATCATTTCATGGCAAATAGACGGGGAAACAGTGGAAACAGTGTCAGACTGTTGGTGACTGTTGGTGACACACTGGATGGTGACTGCAGCTGTGAAATTCAGAGTCACTTGCTCCTTGGTAAAAAGGCTATGACCAACCTAGACAGCATATTAAAAAGCAGAGATGTTACTTTGCTGACAAAGGTCTATCTAGTCAAAGCTATGGTTTTCTCCAGTAGTCATGTACAGATATGAGAGTTGGACTATAAAGAATGCTGAGCGCTGAAGAACTGATGCTTTTGAACTGTGGTATTGGAGAAGACTTGTGAAAGTCCCTTGGACTGCAAGGAGATCCAACCAGTCAATCCTAAAGGAAAACAATCCTGAATATTCATTGCAAGGACTGATGCTGAAGCTGAAACTCCAATACTTTGGCCACCTGATGCAAAAACTGACTCATTGGAAAAGATCCTGATGCTGGGAGGGATTGGGGGCAGGAGGAGAAGGGGACGACAGAGGATGAGATGGCTGGATGGCATCACCGACACTATGGACATGAGTTTGAGTAAACTCCAGGAGTTTGTGATGGACAGGGAGGCCTGGTGTGCTGGAGTCCATGGGGTCGCAAAGAGTCGGACACAACTGAGCAACTAAACTGAACTGAATGGTGCTGGCACTTTACCAGTTTGAGTGACAGGAAGAACCCTTACCTCCTTTAAAGTCCCTTTACCTTACACCATTTATAGTTGTCTTAAATATTATCTCTATAAACACTGAGCCCCACATTCAGTTCAGTTCAGTTCAATCGCTCAGTCGTGTCTGATTCTTTGCGACCCCATGAATCGCAGCATGCCAGGCCTCCCTGTCCATCACCAACTCCCGGAGTTCACTCAGACTCACGTCCATCGAGTCCGTGATGCCATCCAGCCATCTCATCCTCTGTCGTCCCCTTCTCCTCCTGCCCCCAGTCCCTCCCAGCATCACATTAGATAGTGTCATAATTTTTACTTCAATCATCAAAACTAATTTGGAAAACTCAAGAGGGGAAGTCTATTGTATTTATCTACATTTTTGTTCTTTTCTGTATCTATCTACGTTGTTCTTTTCTGATGTTCCAAGATTCCTCTTTTGTTATTTCCTTTCTGTCTGAGGAACTCCCTTAGCCATTCTTTTATGGTAGATCTGCTAGCAGCAAATTCTCTTAGTTTTCCTTCATCTGAGAATATCTTGATTTTCCCTATGTTCCTGAAGCATATTTTCATGGGCCTGACACAATTCTGGGTTGGAAGTCATTGTTTTCAGCATTTGAAACAATACAGTACCACTTCCTTCTAGTCGCCATGGTTTCTGGTGAGAAATCTGCTGAAATTTTAATTGTTTTTTCCCCCAAGGTTTCTGCATTGTTTCTCTTTAGCTACTTTCAAGGTTTTTTTAATCTGTCTTTAGCTTTTAGACATTTGACTCTGATTTGACATGGATTTCTTCAGGTTTACCTTTGAGTTCACTCAGTTTCTTATTGTACATTCAGGGGTTTTCTGTTTGTTTGTTTGTTTGGCCAAATTTAAGAATCTTTCAGCCATTATTTCTCCAAAAATTTTCAGTCCCATGTCTTCTCCTTTCCTGGGACTCTGATGGCAGAAATTTTAGAACTCTGTTAGAGGCCCACATGTCTCTGAAGTTCTGTTCTTTTTTCCACCACTTTATTTTCTCAGTATTATTTCAATTGGATCATATATTTCATCCTATCTTTTTTTAAAATATGGAACACTTCGCAAATTTGCACATCATCCTTGTTGAGGGGCTGTGCTAATCTTCCCTGTATCATTCCAATTTTAGTATATATGTTGCTAAAGCAAGCACTATATCATTCTATCTTTAAGTTAACTGATTTAATTGATTCTTTCCCCTATCCTCTCCATCCTACTCTTAGGCCAGTTTTTGAGGGTTTTGTTGTTGTTACTGCACATTTAGGTATAAAATTTTTCAGAGTTCTTTATAGCTTCTATTTCTTTGCTGAGACGTCCTATTTTTTCATTTGTTTCAAGCATATTCATAACTGGCAATGTTTTGTGTCTCACCCAACAAGTATAGAAGCCTTGGCTCCTCACTTGGCCTTCTCTGCAAGCACCCTACTAATGGAGGCATAGACGGAGCTACCTCATTACAGCATGGCAAGAACAGAAGTCTAGGCCCTCCTCATGACCTGTGCTGACACAGATGGGCTGGGGCCATCATTTTCTGCTGTGCAGTCTGGCTGAAGTAGAGCAGTTATTGTCCAAATGCTTTCTGTCTTGCCAGGCTATATCTTTCTGTCCCTTTGACCTCAGAGAGCAGGCTTCGTTGAGTCCTTTACTTTGTCGGCTTCTATCTCTCTACCTTTCAGAGTCTTCTTGTGTTCATTTTATACACAACTTCCCGGAGTTTTAGTTGTACTTAACAGGAGGAATAGGAAAAAGTACATCTACTCCATCTTTTCAGAAGCAGGGTGGAAGGTTCTTTTTAAATATAATCAAATCTATTTTACATTCCTACTAGCAATGCAAAATGGTTGCATTTTCTCCATGTCCATACCAACACTTGTCTTCTGTTTTATCACAGTCATTCTGATAAGCATGAAGTGATATCTCATTGTGATTTCTATTTGCATTTCCTTTCTGATTACTGATACTAAGCCTCTCTCCAAGTGCTTACTAGACATTTATCTATCTTCTTTGGATAAAGGTCCACTCAGGTCTTTTACTTATTTTTGAATTGGGTGGTTTGGAGGGTTTGTTATTTAATTTTAGGAGTTCTCCATATACTTTGTTATCAAATAGGTGTTTGCAAATATTTTCTCCCACTTTTTCACTTTGTTGGTATTCTTTGATGCATAACTTTTTAACTTTGATGAAATCTCATTTGGCCATTTGTTTTCTTTTTTTTGCCTTTAGTGTCATATCCAAGAAATTATTACCAAATCCAGTGTCATGAAAATGTCCCCTATGTTGTCATCTAAGAGTCCTATAGCTGGGAGCTCCCTAGGGCCCTAGTGTTAGGATTCTGCCCTTTCACTGCTGGGGTCCAGGCTAAGAGTCCTATAGCTGGGAGCCTCCTAGTGCTCTAGGGTTAGGGTTCTGCCCTTTCACTGCTGGGGTCCAGGTTCAGTTTCTGGTCAGGGAACTGAGATCCTGCAAGCCACATGGACAAAGAAATAAAATTGTTTTACAGCTTTAGTTCTTACACTTAGGTGTTTTATCCAGTTTAACTTAATTTTTGCATATGGTATTAGATAAGGGTACAGTTCATTCTTTTTCACGTTGATATCTAGTTTTCCCAGCACCATTTCACAGCGCTATTGAAAAGACTGCTCTTCTCTATTAAATGGTCTTGGCAACATTGTCAAAAATTACTTTTTTAAAAGAGTGAAATCATGAATTCATAAAATATAAAATAAGCAAATACAAAGTATTTAATTCATTGATTAATGACAAATCAATAAGATGTTTAACCATGCTTAAAGGAGCATTCAAAAGATAGAGACATACATAGAGCATAAAATGAATCTACACATAGATAGAAATAAAGTTGACATTTTGGGGGGTATATTAGTTTCTTATTGCTGCAATCACAAATTTACTGGCTTAAAACAACAAATTTATTACCTTACAATTCTAGAGGTCAGAAATCTAAAATGGGTGTTCTGGTCTGTTTCCTGCCTTTTCCAGCTTCAAGAGATTGCCTTCATTCTTTGACTCACGACTGCATCACTCCAACCTCAGCTTCCATTGTCACATCTCCGTCTCTAACACTGACCTTACTGGTAAAAGGATCCTTGTGATTACATTGGACCCTTCTGGATAATTCAGGAGACTCTCCTCATCTCAAGATCATTAACTTATCATATTTGCAAAACCCTTTTGGCCATGTAAAGTAACATATTCACAGGTTACAAGGATTAGGACGTGGACATTTTTCAGGGAGCGTTATTCTGCCTACAAAAATGGGGGGGTCAATTATTCCTTCCATCATAAATAATTAATTTACATATATAAGATTAAAATCATTTGCACTGGGGACTTCCCTGGCATTCCAGTGGTTAAGATTTTGCCTTCCAATGCAGGTGGTCAGGGAGTGAAGATCTCACATGTCTCATGGCCAAAAAAACAAAACATAAAACAGAAGCAAGATTGTAACAAATTCAATAAAGACTATTTTTTAATGGTCCACATCAAAAAAAGAAAGAAATCACTTGCATTGCTATTGGTTATTTACAATTTGCGTGTGTGTATGTTCACTCGCTCAGTCCTATCTAACTCTTCATGACCCATGGATTGTAGCCTGTCTGGTTCCTCTGTCCATGGGATTTTCCCAGCAAGAATACTGGAGCAGGTTGCCATTTTCTCCTCCAGGGGATTGTCCCAACCCAGGGATCAAACCCATATCTCCTGCACCTTACGCACTGCAGGTGGATTCTTTACCACTGAGCTACTGGAGAAGCCCCATTTACAATTTACAAAATTATAAAATAGCACAAAGGTGCAGACCCAGGAGGGGATAATCCAGAAAGTAGTGTTTAGTTTTCCGTTCTACTCCAAAGCATAGTTTTCCATTAAAGATACCTCAGAATCCTTTTGACCCATTTCAAAGTCTTTCACAGTTTTTACTGATTCTCTAACCTGTTTCATTCCCTTATTGCTGTTTCAGGTTCTTTCCTCATTGATAACCTCTATATGCCTTATTGTGCTTTCTGCTCTACTCTCTTTCAAGCTCCTTTTAATTTAGTGTTCGTTTCTGATTTTGTATTTTCTTCTTTTTCTCTCTTGATTTCTACCAAGACCTGATAGCTCATTATCTTCCTTTTATTTAGCTACTTCTTTCCTAAGGTCTTAAATTTCTGCTGTGTGGTCTTTCTTCAAAGATGCAACTACTTCACTGAGCTATTATTTTGTGTGTGTTTGTGGCTAATGCCTTTATTTTTTTAATTTAAATTTATTTATTTTAATTGGAGGCTAATTACTTTACAATATTGTATTGGTTTTGCCTTATATATATTTAAAGGTTCGGTTCAGTTCAGTTCAGTCGCTCAGTCGTGTCCAACTCTTTGCGACCCCATGAATCGCAGCACGCCAGGCCTCCCTGTCCATCACCAACTCCCAGAGTTCACTCAGACTCATGTCCATCGAGTCAGTGATGCCATCCAGCCATCTCATCCTCTGTCGTCCCCTTCTCCTCCCGCCCCCAATCCCTCCCAGCATCAGGGTCTTTTCCAATGAGTCAACTCTTCGCATGAGGTGGCCAAAGTACTGGAGTTTCAGCTTTAGCATCATTCCTTCCAAAGAAATCCCAGGGCTGATCTCCTTCAGGATGGATTGGTTGGATTGGAAGGTTAGGGTACAATTTTCCCCCACCTTTAGCAACATTTTTCTGGTGTATTTTCTTCATATGCAGAATAATTCTGTTTTTCCTTTTCACTATTTTTCTTATGATCTTCTTATAAATGTGCTGTAATACCTATTATGTTACTGATATTTCGGTGAGTTCTGTTTTCTTGGACCAGCTGTTAGTGGGCAATCCTGTATGTTGGTAGTACTGGGGCTCCAGGACCCCCTCCTCTGTGACTACAAAGGACAGTTTCTTTCACCTACTCTCTGCAGAGCCAGGCCGCCAGTGTAGAAGGGATCCCCAAAGCTCACAAATACATGACAGCTAAACAACGCACTCCTAGACCCAAAAATGGGTCAAAGCAGGAGCCAAAAGGAAAACCAGAAAATACTCTGAGATGCATAAAAATGAAGACACAACACACCACGACTTATGGCATGCAACTGAACAGTGCTTAGAGGAAACCTAGTTATTATCACCTTTATTAACAGAGAAGAAAGAGCCTGCCAATAGCCTAATGGTCTACCTCAAAACACTGGAAAAAGGAGAGCAAACTAAACTACAGAAGGATTTCTTCCCAACCTCTAAGCATCTTCAGTTCCTTTATCAGTAACTGCTGTCTCCAAGGAACACTGAGTCTGCCTTCCAGGGACCCACTCTTTTCCTAAAGCAGTTATTGCTAGGTTGGCCACATCTAGACGCCCTCCAGGCCCACCTGCATCTTCTCTCAACCTCCTCCAGCTCATTTTCAATCTTTGTTACAGCAGCTCCTCCTCGGGGTAAGACCTTCCCCTTCTAGAAAGCTCTTGTTAGACTCTCCCCCACTCGCCCTTCTTCTCGGCCAGTCCTAGTGATCAAGTGTGAGAGCTTTGACTGCAGTTAAATGTAACTCTGGCTTGGAGCTTTCCCCTGTCGCCTAGAATCACCAGAGGTGCCGTTCCATGTTGTTATTGAGATATGGAGGAAAGTTCAGCGTACTCAGTGTTCTTCTACAGGGTTTTTAGGACAGAAAGTGTGAAGGTCTGTAACTACACTGCTGCCAAACTGCTGCCTGAGTCCTTCCCAGGTGTCCGAGGGGTTTTCTCACCAGATAACTCAGTCTCGATCATGGCTCCTGTGAGAGGGCACAGGGAGCTATCCCAGCCAATGGTAGTGGGGGAGCCCTAGGCTATACCACCATGGCTCTCACCAAGGAATAGAGGCTGCTGCTCCCTAGCATGCACATTGAATTCCACATTTACGCTGGGATTATTAAGCCGGAGTGCAGTCCTGCAGTTCAGCTCTGATGCTAACAATCAAGAGCGAGCATCAGGCTCCACAGGGTAAAGCACAGTAAGTAAACGTGTTGTCAGTCTGTGCTCACTCTGCCCCTCCAGGCTTACAACAGGATATAGCATCAAAACGGCACTGTCTGCAAAAGCCCCTCTGCGCAGGGCTCACGGCCATCTTTCCTCCTCACCCTCCCTCTTGCCACGGGCTGCGTCTGCTCCTCTCTCCTCCCACAGTACCAGCCTCTTAGCCTCAAATTCCTGTACACAATCCCAAATGAGTCTCCAGGACAACCTCTGCTCAGCTAAGAACTCACTAAGGTGAACCCTAAGCAAAGCGCCAAGAACCCTTGCTCTCTGCTCTCAGCAGCGTGGAGAGAAAGCTTTGACCCCCTCCTCCCTGAACACAGGGCCCCGGCCACAGGGGTAGGCGAGGGTAAGGCGTTTCCGCCCGCCAGACCAGAGACAAGATGGCCATCCTCCCCGGGGCTCTGCTGCCTGTGCTGCTGCTCGCCCAGCCTGAATTCTTGGGTGCTTGCTCTGGACTCACTCGCCATGCATAAGCTGGTTGGGATTCTGTAGGACAAGGCTCCATATGCCCGCCTCTTGTCTCTTGCCTGCCAAGTCCCCATCTGTGGAATCCTCAGAGTCTGCCCTTCTCTTCCTGTGTGACTTTCACAGTCTCCTTGGGTGTTCCCACCCAGTTCTATGGCTTTGCATCCTACCCAAATGCTGGAAAACCCCCATTTCCTGCCCAGGTCCCTCGTGCATCTGAGTGAAGACACAGGAACTCTTTAACTATGGTTTCCTCTGGGGAGAAGTTCCAGAAGTTTGGGATGGGAGGAATACCATTTTCCCTTTACTCATTTCCTACTACTTGAATATTTCAGATTCTGTAGTTTTCTATCCATGAAGGTTAGTATTCTGTACCAACTTTGCTTAGATGTGAAAGTGAAAAAGTGAAGTCGCTCAGTCATGTCCGACTCTTTGCAACCCCATGGACTGTAGCCTACCACACTCCTCCATCCATGGGATTTTCCAAGCAAGAGTACTAGAGTGGGTTGCCATTTCCTTTTCCAGAGCATCTTCCCAACCCAGGGATTGAACCCAGGTCTCCCACATTGTAAGCAGACACTTTACTGTCTGAGCCACCTGGGAAGTCCTACACTCCTCCTAGAGACTAAGTAAAGGAGATTATCCTTGGTAACCTGGATGGGCCTCATCCAGTCAGATGAGAGTCTTCAAGGCAAAACTGAGGATTCCCTGAGGAAGAAACACTGTCAGCTCCTCATTGACAGGCCCAGCCCACCCTTCCTCACAGCCTGCCCTGCGGATTTTCAACTAGCCTCAGCAGCCCTACACATAAGCCTTGCAATAAATCAACCTCTCTCTCTCTTTAATATCTTTCTGATTTTGTTTCTCTGGCAGAACCCTGACTGATACAGTGCCTAATACCATTAATTAAACTGAAACTCATTACTCTTGCTGCCTCTGCCCCACCATCAAGCCCACCCAGGCACACTGCCATGATCCTATCCTGATGGGACTGCATGGCCTGCCTGGCAGCTCCCCAAGTCAGAAGCCCTGGGGTGTGAACTGACTCCTCCTTGCTGCTCCTCCTCTACTCAGTCAGCTGGGGGGAAGGAGAGAGCGGGGCAGTATAATTCTCTAGAGTCTGTGCCCAGCCCTCCAACCCCACTCCAATCTCTTCTCCCTCTGGATCTGGCAGCAGTTGCCTCCCTGGACTCCCTGCACCCATGACAACTTCACCTTCCTTATTCACTCACCAGCCAGAGTCATCTGGGAAACCCACTTCCCCTATCTGAAGGGCTCTGCACATGCAGCATGGGGGCCCACATCCCCAAGCCAGTGGGCTCTGCCCACCTCTCACCATGCCTCCTCCTTCAGCTCCTCCAGCCTCGGTTCCAACCTGGGTGGGCCTCCCTCTCTCACCTCTGCACCTTGCCTCCACTTCCCCCACCTCCCCAACTACCCCAGTGAGCCAAGCCCAGGTTGCCGAGCCTTGGACTATCATCTGGCTGTTTGCCTGCCTTCCTGAATCCGGAGCACATTCAGCCCCTGGTGGCAAGGGTTTGGGCTGACCTCACTCACTTCCTGTTTCAGAGTCAAGAACCACAGTAAGTGCTGAAAAACATGTCTAACCACAGAGTCATCACGTGGACTAATTTACTCGCTCTTTCCTTCTTTCCTTTCCCTTTTGCTGCTGGTGATATGGAACCGAAGAAACGCATTTAATTAGCTTAGGGGGTTACTAAAGGGAATTTCATTCTATGTTTATGACTTAACTGCAGATGATTTAGGACAAAAAATATTTTGCCCCTGAAGAAAACTAAATAAATTGCTTCGACTCATTTGGGGGCTTAAATTGAGTTTAACCCTTTTGTTTTCCAGTAGCACTTGATACTAAAATACGTTCTGTTCAGTGATTCTTCAGTATGTCCTAGAAGAAAATGTGACTTCGGGGCCACTTTTTCAGAGCCTTAAGCCGTTGGAAGAACTCCACGCCCCGGCAGCCCCTGCGGTTGTTGCCATCGTGACTGTTTTGGATAGAGCCCATCCAAAGCATCTTCATTTCCCAAACAGAGTCATGTCCCTTACCTCAAGCCTTTGTCTCCATCCCTGCCACGAAACTCTTCTAAGTGTTAACTTGGACATAAGCCTGGTTCACCAAGACTTACCCTCGAGGCAGAGCCCAGAGTCGGGTGTCCTTGATGGGCAAAGCCCACAGGGTCCCGGGCCTGTGAAGCTGCCTGGTCCCCAACACCAGGGGGCTGAAGACACAGCGTCAGGAAACATGGCTGACAGGAACGCCAGCAGCACTTGCCGAGAGAGCATGCGTGAACTTGCGCCTGACTTTAACGTCCTTCTCTACTCAAAGTCCTTCCTTTCCCTTCCGTGACCCCGAATTCCTAGTAATCCTGTGATACTGTGTCCTCACTGAAAAGTTATGGACAATGATTGAGCAGACATTTCTGTCAGCAAGTAGCTGCAACACATACAATCTTCTAACGGTAAATTTAACCTTTACCTTTGCAGATTCAACCCCTTGCAGATTGAACCCAGGCCCCCTGTGGTGGAAGGGCAGAGTCCTAACCGCTGGACAACCAGGAAATTCCCTAAAGTTAATTAAATGAAGAGATCAGATGAAACGAAGATGGACAGACTCTGAATTCCAGCAACCTGTGTGCCGATGACTTCTGGGAGGAGAATCCCGTGGCCCTTTTGGGGGACCCTCTCTGCCATGGAATGCGGCCTCCCACCACCCTTGGCAGGAAGCTCAGGTCTCAGAATCGGCCTCTCCTCGGAGTTCCAGCCTCCTTCCAGAGAGGTCCATCTCCCGGTACTTTTCCACCCTCACGTTCTGAATTCCTGCCATTGCGTTGCTCAGAGACAAAGTCACACTTTGCATAAGCTCAGAACTTGCAGGTCTCTCACACAGAAACCAGACTCACAAAGGGAGTAACCAAAGAAATTCTAAAGCTCCGGGAACTACGAGGAGCGGAGAGGGCGGCTGCCACCGGCAAAGCAGTTGAGCCCGCGCGGAGTGGGAGTGAACCAGCAGCCTGGCGGGTCGCTGCGGGCCTCGGGAGCCCACTGCCATGGAAACCGCACGCAGCATCGCGGCGCCTCGCACCCTCACCAAGCCGGTGCCAGTGTGCACCCTCACCAAGCCGGTGCCAGTGTTCCGCGAGGCCACTCGGTGGGTAGAAAACAGCTGAAAGAAACCTTGGGAAGCACGCCTTCTTCTCGTGCATGTGACACGCTCTCTTCTTATGTCTGGAAGGAGGGATTGCCCCAGCGGGACCGCCTCTCCCTGGGAAATAATATCAAAAGAACAGTAGATAAGAAACCTCGGCTCAAAGGCAGCAGCTGCTCTGTGAGCTTAAAGGGACTGGTGTTTCAATTACTGCGAGTTGAATGACAACGATGAGGACAACCCTTGAGGGGCCAAAGGGAAAGTGACCCCTCCCCTCTTCCAGTCAGAAAGCTAATAGAGACATTATCCCTTCTGGCTAAGGAATTCTCCCTCAAACCTCTGCATGTGAGGTAACACACAACTGGTAAATAGCAATATTACATATTTCTTACCATAGCAAGCCACAGCAGGTACGTGTAAGAATTAAAAATTGCCATCTTTAGTCTCTTCCCATCCTGAGGCCACTGGAGTTAATCTGCCTTGACATGGCTCTGACCATCTTCTCCCTCTGTTGTGAAACTTTCAATGGCTGCTTGTTGCCTGAAGGAAAAATCCAAATCTTTTGGTGTCTGGCAGCCCAAATTCTCCACAATCTGTCCCTGAGCTTCCCTCACACTACTCAGCAGCTTGAACCTGGACCCCAGCCACCTGTATTCCACATCATCCCTTAAATATTCCGGGTTTCCTTCAACAATTCATCTGGTACACCACACAGTAAATGTAACACTCTGTCTACTTATAAGTGTCTATAAGAAACTTCTGCTAAAAGAGACTTGCACAATACTGGAGAAAAAAGACAACACTGTGAGGGAAAGGGGGAAATCTGCGAGTATTGTTTGGTACTGGAAGACAAGAAAGGATTAGACACGGTCTCACCCTTACAAATAGCTGAGAAAAGAGAAGCGAAAGGCAGAGGAGAAAAGGAAAGATATGCCCATCTGAATGCAGAGTTCCAAAGAACAGCAAGGAGAGATAAGAAACCCTTCCCAGGGATCAATGCAAAGAAATAGAGGAAAACGATAGAATGGGAAAGACTAGAGGCCTCTTCAAGAAAATTAGACATATCAAGGAAATATTTCATGCAAAGATGGGCACAATAAAGGACAGAAATGGTATGGACCTAACAGAAGCAGAAGATATTAAGAAGAGTTGGCAACCAATATAGTATACTAACACATATATATGGAATTTAGAAAGATGGTAATGAGGACCCTGTATGCAAGACAGCAAAAGAGACACAGATGTGTAGAGCGGACTTTTGGACTCTGAGGGAGAAGGAGAGGGAGAGGGTGGGATGATTTGGGAGAATAGCACTGAAATATGTATACTATCATGTAAGAAACAAATCGCCAGTCTATGTTCGATGCAGGATGCTCACATATATATATGGAATTTAGAAAGATGGTAATGAGGACCCTGTATGCAAGACAGCAAAAGAGACACAGATGTGTAGAGCGGACTTTTGGACTCTGAGGGAGAAGGAGAGGGAGAGGGTGGGATGATTTGGGAGAATAGCACTGAAATATGTATACTATCATGTAAGAAACAAATCGCCAGTCTATGTTCGATGCAGGATGCTTGGGGCTGGTGCATGGGGATGATCCGGAGGGATGATGTGGGGTGGGAGGTGGGAGGGGGGTTCATGTTTGGGAGGTCATGTACACCCATGGTGGATTCATGTCAAAGTATGCCGAATCCAATACAGTACTGTAAAGTAAAATAAAGTTAAAAAAAAAAAAAGAGGTGGTAAGAATATACGGAAGAACTATACAAAAAAAGATCTTAATGACCCAGATAACCACGATGATGTGACCACTCACCTAGAGCCAGAAGTCAAGTGGGCCTTGTTCATCACTATGAACAAAGCTAGTGGAGGTGATGGAATCCCAGCTGAGCTATTTCAAATCCTAAAAGATGATACTGTGAAAGTACTACACTCAATATGCTAGCAAATTTGGAAAACTCAGCAGTGGCCACAGGACTGGAAAAGGTGAGTTTTCATTCCAATCCCAAAGAAAGGCAATGCCAAAGAATCTTCAAACTATTGCACAATTGCACTCATCTCACATGCTAGCAAAGTAATGCTCAAAATTCTTCAAGCTAAGCTTCAACAGTATGTGAACTGAGAAATTCCAGATGTTCAAACTGGATTTAGAAAAGACAGAGGAATCAGAGATCAAATTGCCATCATCCCTTGGATCATAGAAAAAGCAAGAGAATTCCAGAAAAACATCTACTTCTGCTTCACTAACTACGCTAAAATCTTTGACTGTGTGGATCACAGCAAACTGTGGAAATTTCTTAGAAGAGCTGGGAATACCAGACCACCTTACCTGCCTCCTGAGAAACCTGTATGCAGATCAAGCAGCAACAGTTAGAACCAGACATGGAACAATGGACTGGTCCCAAGTTGGGAAAGGAGTACATCAAGACTGTATATTGTCTCCCTGTTTATAACTTATATGAAGAGCACATCATGCAAAATGCCAGGCTGGATAAAGCACAAGCTGGAATCAAGATTACCAAGAAAATATCAATAACCTCAGATATGCAGATGACACCACCCTTATGGCAGAAAGTGAAAAGGAACTAAACAGCCTCTTGATGAAAGTGAAAGCAGAGAGTGAAAAAGCGAGCTTAAAAGTCAACATTCAAAAAATGAAATCATGGCATCCGGTCCCATCATTTTGTGGCAAACAGATGGGGAAACAATGGAAACAGTGACAGATTTTATTTTCCTGGGCTCCAAAATCACTGCAGATAGTGACTACTGCTGCTGCTGCTGCTAAGTCACTTCAGTCGTGTCCGACTCTGTGTGACCCCATAGACGGCAGCCCACCAGGCTCCCCCATCCCTGGGATTCTCCAGGCAAGAATACCGGAGTGGGTTGCCATTTCCTTCTCCAATGCATGAAAGAGAAAAGTGAAAGTGAAGTCGCTCAGTCTGTCCGACTGTTAGTGACCCCATGGACTGCAGCCCACCAGGCTACTCCGTCCGTTGGATTTTCCAGGCAAGAGTACTGGGGTGGGGTGCCATTGCCTTCCCCGGATAGTGACTGCAGCCATGAAATTAAAAGATGCCTGTTCCTTGGAAGCAAAAATATGGCCAACTTAGACAGCAAATTAAAAAGCAGAGACATTACTTTGCCGACAAAGGTCCATCTATTCCAAAGCTATGGCTTTTCCAGTAGTCATGTATGGATGTGAGAGTTGGACCATAAAGAAAGCTGAGCACTGAAGAATTGATGCTTTTGAACTGCCGTGTTGGAGAAGACTCTTGAGAGTCCCTTAGACTGCAAGGAGATCCAGCCAGTCAATCCTGAAGGAAATCAGTCCTGAATATTCATTGGAAAGACTGACGCTGAAGCTGAAATTCCAATACTTTGGCCACCTAATGCGAAGAACTGACTCACTGGAAAAGACCCTGATGCTGGGAAAGATTGAAGGCAGGAGTTGAAGGGAACGACGGAGGATGAGATGGTCAGATGGCATCACCAACTCAATGGACACGAGTCTGAGCAAGTTCCAGGAGTTGGTGATGGACAGGGAAACCTGGTGTTGCAAAGACTTGGACACGACAGCGCGACTTAACTGAGAAGACGAGAAAGGATCAGACATAGTCTAACCCGGGAGAAAGAGGTGCTCTCAGACATTGTCGAGAGAGGCAAAGATGTAAAGGGGCAGCTCCAAAGGGACAACTGGCAACATCTACCAAGAGTATACACGAAAGTACATTTTAATGCAGCAGTATCACTTCTGGAAACCTATTCTGCAAATACTCCTGCATACATAGAAATGACAGACACAAGATTATTAATTGGGGTGTTCATTGGAATGGCAAAAGATTGAAAACTTCCCAAGTGTCCCTCAATAGGGGAGTCATTAATGTACTATGATGCATCAACCAAGGGGACTACCTAGAGCTGTGAAAGAAAATGAGGGAGATCTTTATGAACCAATATGGAAAGATCTCCAGGGGATATTGGTAAATGCATTGCATGTCACCCTTGTTAAGGAGAGAAAAATCTAAATATGTATCCATACATAATGCATAAGGAAACACTAGTAGAAACAAGAATCTAATGAAAAAAAAAAAAAAGTCACCTAGAAGAGTGGGAGATGAGGAAAGAGTGTGAATGGGGATAACTTTTCATGTCATTTTGATTTTTGAACCCTATAAGTTATCTCCTGTTTGAAATTAGGCATGATTTTTAAAGGATTATACCTATGCAAACAAAACATTTTTAAATTCAAGAACCACAAAAATGTGTCAAGTTGGGCTTCACTTGCTAGATGATCCATGAAATCTACAGATTTTGCATTTTCCTCCCTTGAGGGAAAGCATTTTGCCCTATTTGTGTCTCTAGGTCCAAACTCATAGTAGGCATTCACAAGTATTTATTGGTTAGATGGCAGCTGTTTGTAGAAACTGACAGCCACAGATAATACGCGAAATAAGGTACCAGTGCACACGATCAGGACTGTTCACTTTATTTAACAAGAATCACCATAGTGATGAGAGACAAGTGAGAAAGATGGCTCTGCGGTTGCTAACAGCAGCAGCCTGCGGCCGGCAGGCCCTCTGAACAAAACCTGGGCTGTAGCCAACGAGGGGCTCATCGCTGGCTAGAACTTATGCTTGGGGGGGATTTACTGTAAGGGTTTATTCATTTTAACAGCAAATGCTGAAAATGTTCAAGTATATATTATCCCTTAAAATGTATAGCTAAAATATAGGAGATTTAGGTCTCTTGCCATTTTTCCTTTGCTGATTTAAAAAAAAAAAAAAACAGGAAATGAAATCTGGTTTATATATAATTTGTCACACATGTAATATATCCAACTTTGTAAGCACTCCAAGTTTTCATTAACTCTGCTGAAATATATTTACACTAAGAAATCTCTCAGCCCTAGTGTCTCTAGTTTCAAACTTCCAAACTGAGTTGCTTTGCTAAAAATGCAGATCAGATCCAGATGGAAGATCAAGCACCCCCATGTGACCTCCTTCCTAATCAAAATCCTATAAATGACAGAAAAGACTCATTTAATTAACAGAAGCAAAAAACAAGAGAGGGGAGAAAAGGAAAGGAAAAAGAAGTACATAATGGTAACCAAGAACCTCCAAGCTCTTGAGAAAAATCAACACCATGATAAAATCAGACATAGCATAGAAGAACTACAACCGCTCATTAGAGGACACAAAGACATCATAGGACTTCCGTGGTAAAGACTCTGCCTGCCAGTGCACGAGACCCAGATTCAACCCCTGGTCTGGGAAGAAGCCACATGCCTTGGAGCAGGCCCATGGACCACAGCTGTTTAGCCTGTGCTCTAGAGCTTGGAAACAACAAGCAAAGCCACCACAATAAGAAGCCTGCATATTGCAGGGTGGAAAGAGTAGCCCCACACTCTCCACAGCTAGAGAAAACCCCCCACAGCAACGAAGACCCAGCACAGTCATAAATAAATTAATTAAAGTATGTCTTTTAAAAAATTATAATAACTAGAATTTCTATTTTTAGAGAGATGCAGGGATGTTTTACCCATTAAAAATTAATTGCAAATATTTAGCAAAAACTGAAGTTTAACTTCAAAAATAAGGCGTTATCAGAATAACCCAGGTCAGGGAAACTAGTGACATGAAGATCAAAACAAGGAATTCTCCTAAAGCTAAGTTAGAAGGACAAAGAAATAGAAAACATGAGTCATGAGATATGGAGGGTAGACCCAGAACTTCCACTGTGTGTGTAACAGGAGTTCCAAAAGGAAAGAACAGCTTAAATGGAAGTGAAGAAATAATGGGATGGTGGGTGGCAATTCCAGAGCTGAAGAAAGTTATTAGTCTTCAGCCTAATAGGGTTCATTGAGGGCTAAGCAGAGGGAATGAAAAATAAAATTGAATTTCAAAAATCTAGACATACTGTGGTAAAATTTTGGAACACCAAAGGTAAAAGGAAAGTCCTACTAGCTTCAAAAGAGAGAAAATAGGTTATCCCAATACAATGAAAAATAGCTTGACGTCAGTTCAGTTCAGTTGCTCAGTCATGTCCAACTCTTTGCAACTCCATGAACTGCAGTAAGCCAGGCCTCCCTGTCCATCACCAACTCCCAGAGCCTACCTAAACTCATGTCCATTGAGCTGGTGATGCCAGCCAACCATCTCATCTTCTGTCATCCCGTTCTCCTCCTGTGTTCAATATTTCTCAGCATCAGGGTCTTTCCAAATGAGTCACCTCTTCGCATCAGGTGGCCAAAGTATTGGAGTTTCAGCTTCAATATCAGTCTTTCCAATGAAAATTCGGGACTGATTTCCTTTAGGATGGACTGGTTGAATCTCCCTGAAGTCCAAAGGACTCTCAAGAGTCTTCTCCAACACCACAGTTCAAAAGCATCAATTCTTTGGTGCTCAGCTTTCTTTATAGTCCATACTCTCACATCCCTACATGACTACTGGGAAAAATCATAGACCTGACTAGATAGACTTTTGTTGGCAAAGTAATGTCTCTGCTTTTTAACACGCTGTGTCTAGGTTGGTCATAACTTTCCTTCCAAGGAGTAAGCGTCTTTTTATTTCATGACTGCAGTCACCATCTGCAATGATTTTGGAGCCCAAGAAAAAAAAGTCTGACACTGTTTCCACTGTTTCCCTATCTATTTCCCATGAAGTGATGGGACCAGATGCCATGATCTTAGTTTTCTGAATGTTGAGCTTTAAGTCAACTTTTTCACTTTCCTCTTTCACTTTCATCAAGAAGCTCTTTAGTTCTCCTTCACTTTCTGCCATAAGAGTGGTGTCATCTGCATATCTGAGGTTATTGATATTTCTCCCGGCAATCTTGATTCCAGCTTGTGCTTCTTCCAGCCCAGCTTTTTTCATGATGTACTCTGCATATAAGTTAAATAAGCACGGTGACAATATACAGCTTTGACGTACTCCTTTTCCTATTTGGAACCAGTCTGTTGTTCCATGTCCACTTTTAACTGTTGCTTCCTGACCTGCATACAGGTTTCTCAAGAGGCAAGTCAAGTAGTCTAGAATTCCCATCTCTTTCAGAATTTTCCACTGCTTATTGTGATCCACACAGTCAAAAGCTTTGGTATAGTCAAAGGCTTTGGCATAGTCAATAAAGCAGAAATAGATGTTTTTCTAGAACTCTCTTGCTTTTTCTATGATCCAAGGGGTATTGGCAATTTGATCTCTGATTCCTCTGCCTTTTGTAAATCCAGCTTGAACATCTGAAAGTTCATGGTTCAGGTACTGCTGAAGCCTGGCTTGAAGAATTTTGAGCATTACTTTGCTAGCATGTGAGATGAGTGCAACTGTGCAGTAGCTTGAGCATTCTTTGGCATTGCCTTTCTTTGGGATTGGAATGAAAACTGACCTTTTCCAGTCCTGTGGCCACTGCTGAGTTTCCCAAATTTGCTGCCATATTGAGTGCAGCACTTTCACATTGAGTACACATTGAGTGCAGTTTGACATCAGACACCTCCATTACCCTAAATGCTAGAAGACAGTAGGGAAATTTCTGTAATAATCTGAAAGAAAAAGCGTTTTTAACCTAGAATTTAATACCCAGCCAAACTAGCATTCAAGTGGAATGCTAAATAAAGACATCTTCATGCATGTGTCAGTTCATACCAGGTAAAACTTGCCCCAAGGAATCAAAGAAAGTGGAAGATATAGAACCCTATAAATAATGGAGGAAGAGGTAAAGTAAAAACTTAAAGTTGGTGCACTAGTTTTAACAAAAAGTTAAATTTCAATATGGAATTAAAATCTCAGTGAGCTCAGTGTGGTAAGGAACTGGTTGCGGGGTTAATGGGAACAGCTAGGAGAGAAAGACGTGAAATTATTCTCAAAGTGTATATACTGTCTGACTACAAGAACAGATCTTTTTTAACAAAACATCTTATTATAACTGCCATATTCTATAAAAATAACTCAAATATGTATTTTTAATAAATTGCTCAGATTCACTAAATAGTTGGGCTAGTAAACCAGTGTTGCTTTTTATTAAGCTAATGAATGTGTTTATAAAGTGTCATTGAATTAACTCAGGCCAGAAGCAAGGTGAGGAGTACAACTAAGACACTGATTTAAACTGTCACATATACTTTTCAGTAAATCAGATCATACTAGGTGGAGAGCTACCTGAGATGGTACAGAAATCATATATGATCAGCAACTGTACAGAAAAAGTTGTATCCTGACAGGTTCTCTTAAAGAGCGTTGAGTTGCTGAGCATGAAAAATTTCCAAAATCACTAATAAATACATTATTAATATATCAGCATCTTAAGCTTAAAAGAAACCTCTCCTTTATCCCTTTAAATCCAATAAAGAAGCTTCTCTTAACTTATAACAACAGGATGCAAGGAGTGGTAGCCTGAACCATCTCTCCAGTTGTTCCCCTCCCCCTGCACCCACGCTCTCATCACAGGCTCCATGTGAGAGGCACTTCCCCACCCCTTTGGACTTTCCCATTGACTTTGGGCTCACTCAATGATATAACAAAGGTCCGTCTAGTCAAGGCTATGGTTTTTCCAGTAGTCATGTATGGATGTGAGAGTTGGACTGTGAAGAAAGCTGAGCCCCGAAAAATTGATGCTTTTGAACTGTGGTGTTGGAGAAGACTCTTGAGAGTCCCTTGGACTGCAAGGAGATCCAACCAATCCANTCACCACTGTCTTGATAAACACATTTCTCCCACTGTCCAAAAGCAGAGCGTTCCTATGAAACCTTTTGTAAAACTACAAAAGGGCAATAAAGCTGAAAGTGATTACCTCAGGATGCATCTTGCTAAAGGACACACGAAATACATCTAGACAAAGCACAGATGCTCACAGCCATGGTTGACAGCTTCAGCAGCTCCTTGCTGAGGTGCCAAGCGGTTCCCAGGGAGGGAGCTGGGCGGGGCACTCTATGTTTGGGATTCAGCTGCCTCCACACAGACTCAGCTTCCTCCACACAGACTCATCTGGCTAGCAAAAAAAGCTGAATGTTGTTTTAGCTTCTTGCCTTTTTTGTAAAAGCAAAAGTCTTCTTCAGACTTCTTTCAGTTCAAAGCAAAAACAGGTCTTTTTTCAACTGAATGAGGATACTTGCTTCACACTATTGTGTTAGTTCCTGCCGTGTAACAACTTGAATCAGCCATAAGTATGTGTACATATATTTGTGTATGTGTATATACATAGCCCCTCCTTCGTGAGCCTCTCACCCCTCTATGTCATCGCAGAGCGCCAAGTTGGGCTCCCTGTGTTATAGAGCAGCTTCCCACTAGCTATCTGTTTTACACATGGTATTTTTGCCTGGAAAATTCCAAGGACGGAGGAGCCTGGCGGGCTACAGAACATGGGGTGGCAGAGAATCAGACACAACTGAGCATACTATGCACACACAGAGTATATATTTCAATGCTACTCTCCCAACTGGTCCTGCCCTCTCTTTCCCCTTCTGTGTCCACAAGTCCTTTCTCCACATGTTCCTCTCTATTCCTGCCCTCAAAATAGGTTAAAAACAGGTCTTTTAAGGTAAGTCTTTGTAAAAGTGAAGTGGTGTAAAGCAGGGATACCTGTGTCTGTAAACCATTTTATAGTGTTTGATACCATTCCTGATTTTATTTTAAAGCTGAAGACGCAAAAGAAGTTTAAACTTCATGAAATTAAAAAAAAGTCTCCCCACAAATCTATAACAAGAACTAATGCCATAGTCTAAAGCAATCAATCAGTAATAATAGGAGCAAAAGACAAAGACATAAATCTTAAAAAGGGGGGGGAAAAACTGACACTGTTTTGCAAAAGATGTGATTGCCTACCTAGAAAATTCAAGCGGGTCAATTGATAGGTGAATAATTAATAAAAGAATAAAGTGACTCTGAGGGAGAGGGAAATTTGGGAGAATGGCATTGAAACATGTATACTGTCATGTAAGAAATGAATTGCCAGTCTATGTTCGATACAGGATACAGGATGCTTGGGGCTGGTGCGCAGGGATGATCCAGAGAGATGATATGGGGTGGGAGGTGGGACGGGGGTTCAGGATTGGGAACTCATGTACACCCGTGGCGGATTCATGTCAATATATGGCAAAACCAATACAGTATTGTAAAGTAAAATAAAGTAAAAATAAAAAAATTTTTAATAAATAAATAATCAAAGTTTTATGTTTCAAGTAAGTGGAGGAAAGATAGACTATTGAATAAACAGTGTTTGAATAAATGGCTAACATTTAGGGGAGAAGTTAAGTTCCTGTATTATATCAGACACCAAAATAAATTCCATCCAGATCAATATATCAATATAAAGAATAAAATTGTAATACTACTAAAGTAAAATATAGGAGTAAGTGTTTAGAATCTTGAGATGGTGGCAGTGGGGAGTTAAAAAAACCACAAAGACGTAAAATAAAAGAATAATATAAGTTCCAGAAAGAGAAATCCAAGAAAACTAAGCAGACAGGTTTATCAAAGAAATAATGTGAAACCATTCCCAGAAAAGTAGAATACAAGTTTTCAGATTAAAAGTGCCCACTAGGTAGAAGAATGACCTTTCAAACTGTAATTCAAAATCCACTGGGGATGAAATATGCAACATGATGATTAGTTTACACTGCTGTGTAATCTATTTGAGAGCTGACAAAAGTTTTCATCACAAGAAAAATATTTTTTTCCTTTTTTTCTTGTATCTATAAAAGATGATGTATGGTTAGTAAACTTATCATGTTAGTTATTTTGCAATATATGTAAGTCAAGTTATCACACTGCATACCTTAAATTTATTCAATGGACTATGTCAATTATATTTCAATAAAACTGAAATTAAAAATAAATCAATAAAATTGGAATTTTAAAAATTAAATCCAGTGGCCACACAGCCCTAATTCCTGCTAACTTAGCAAACCAAGGCTGCAGACTTGCTCCCAAGAATGGAGAAGGAAACATGAATACCAGGAAATAACCATTCCCCCAAAATAATAATCCCCAAGAAAGCTCTGAAAAGACTAAAACGTAAGTAAAGGCAGAAGTTGCAATGGGAAGGCATGTTGGAGTAGAGCTTTTTACTCCATCCCCCAGAACCCAACCCACCCATTTCCTTGGGACACCATGTCCCCCTAGAAACCTGTGGTTAAACCATGGGTGTTACAGATTGTGAGGTGGTATCAGAGCAGTGTAAAACTCTGTTGAGATGAAAGCTGATGAAGAGATACTATTGCACCATAAAAATGAATGAAAAATTTCCAGCAGTATTGAGATATTATTGATACATAACATTGTTTTAGTTTAAGGTATACAATACAATGGCTTGAAATATGTATGCAAAATCAACTTAATTTGTTCTCTAGTTATGGAGAAAGCCACAACTGGAAGAAATTTTAAGAGAAATAATAAATTAATAACACATTCTCAGAAACTGATAGAACTGTAGGGAGTAATAGCTAGATCAATAATTTTAACATCTCTCTTGGAACCAATATACACAGTAGATAAAACAATAAGCAGAGATATGAAACGCCACATTTCAGTTCAGTCGCTCAGTCATGTCTGACTCTTTGCAACCCCATGAATCGCAGCACGCCAGGCCTCCCTGTCTATCACCATTCCCAGACTTCACTCAAACTCATGTCCATCAGGTTGGTGATGCCATCTAGCCATCTCATCCTCGGTCGTCCCCTTCTCCTCCTGCCCCCAATCCCTCCCAGCATCAGAGTCTTTTCCAATGAGTCAACTCTTCTCATGAGGTGGCCAAAGTACTGGAGTTTCAGCTTTAGTATCAGTCCTTCCAATGAACAGCCAGGACTGATCTCCTTTAGGATGGACTCATTGGATCTCCTTGCAGTCCAAGGGACTCTCAAGAGTCTCCTCCAACACCACAGTTCAAAAGTATCAATTCTTTGGCACTCAGCTTTCTTCACAGTCCAACTCTCACATCCATACATGACCACAGGAAAAACCATAGCCTTGACTAGACGGACCTTAGTCGGCAAAGTAATGTCTCTGCTTTTGAATATACTA
>SJYX01003268.1:331908-367894 GCA_006410675.1 Oreotragus oreotragus
TCTTCTGTGTATTCTTGCCACCTCTTCTTAATATCTTCTGCTTCTGTTAGGTCCATATCATTTCTGCCCTTTATTGAGCCCATCTTTGCATGAAATGTTCCCTTGGTATCTTTAATTTTCTGAAGAGATCTCTAGTCTTTCCCATTCTATTGTTTTCCTCTATTTCTTTGCATTGATAGCTGAGGAAGGCTTTCTTATCTCTTCTTGCTAGTCTTTGGAACTCTGCATTCAGATGCTTATATCTTTCCTTTTCTCCTTTGCTTTTCACTTCTCTTCTTTTCACAGCTATTTGTAAAAGACAGCCATTTTGCTTTTTTGCATTTCTTTTCCATAGGGATGGTCTTGATCCCTGTCTCCTGTACAATGTCACGAACCTCCATCCGTAGTTCATCAGGCACTCTATCTATCAGATCTAGTCTCTTAAATCTATTTCTCACTTCCACTGCATAATCATAAGGGATTTGATTTAGGTCAGACCTACAAAATGCTTTTTAAATTTATATGTATGTGTCTGTATCCACAATAAACAGAATTATGTAATTACATATGTAATTATGTAATTCAGAGCATTTATAATAATTAAACATATGAATGCACCTTAAAGTACACTTTAATAATTCCAAAAATTGAATATCATAACACCTGTTTTCCAACCATAACAGAAATGAAAAGAAAGAGAGAGAAGAGTAAGGGAGAGAGAGAAGAAGGGAGGGATCTTGGAAGGAAAAGAGGAAAGGAAAAAGAAAGAAAGAAAGAAAGAAAATTATGTATGCCTACATAACCCTTCCAGCTATTTCAAATCCTAAAAGATGATGCTGTGAAAGTGCTGTACTCAATATGTCAGCAAATTTGGAAAACTCAGTCAGTTTTCACTTCAATCCCAAAGAAAGGCAATAACAGTGTTCAAATTACTGTACAATTGCACTCATTTCACATGCTAACAAGGTTATTCTCAAAATCCTTCAAGTTAGTCTTCAGCAGTACGTGAACCAAGAACTTCCAGATATACAAGCTGGATTTCAGAAAGGTTCAGTTTTCACTTCAATTCCAAAGAAAGGCAATAACAGTGTTCAAATTACTGTACAATTGCACTCATTTCACATGCTAACAAGGTTATTCTCAAAATCCTTCAAGTTAGTCTTCAGCAGTACGTGAACCAAGAACTTCCAGATATACAAGCTGGATTTCAGAAAGGCAGAGAAACCAGAAATCAAACTACCAGCATCCATTGAATCACAGAAAAAGCAATTCCTTTCCTTTTGGAATGGAATTTAAAAAAAATTTTTTTTCTACTTCTGCTTCACTGACTACACTAAAGTTTTTGACTGTGTGGATCACAACAAACTGTGGAAAATTTTTAAAGATATGAGGATACCAGATCACTTTACCTGCCTCATAAGAAGTGAAAGTCATTCAGTCATGTCGAACTCTTTGCGATCCCATGTACTACACAGTGCATGGAATTCTCCAGGACAGAATACTGGAGTGAGCAGCCTTTCTCTTCTCCAGCGGATTTTCCCAACCCAAGGATCGAACCCAGGTCTCCTGCATTGCAGGCGGATTCTTTACCAGCTGAGCCACAAAGGAAGCCCCCTCCTAAGAAACCTGTATACAAGACAAGAAGCAACAGCTAGAACAGATATGGAACAATGGACTGGTTCAAAATTGGGAAAGGAGGAGTATGACAAAGCTGTATATTGTCATCCTGCTTACTTAACATATATGCAGAGTACATCATGCAAAATGTGGTCTGAATGAATCACAAGCTGGAATAGAAATTGCTGGGAGAAATAACAGCTTCAGATATGCAGATACCACTGTAATGGCAGAAAGCAAAGAGGAACTAAAGAGCCTCTTGATGAAGGTAAAAGGGGAAAGTGAAAAAGTCTGGCTTAAAACTCAATATTCAAAAAATGAAGATCACGTCGTCTGGTCCCATCACGTCACAGCACATAGATGGGGAAACAATGGACACAGTGACAAATTTTATTTTCTTAGGCTCCAAAATCACTGCAGATAGTGACTGCAGCCACGAAGTTAAAAGACGCTTACTTCTTGGAAGAAAAGCTATGACAAACCTACACAGCATATTCAAAAGCAGAGACATCACTTTGACAACAAAGGTCCACATAGTCAAAGCTATGGTTTTTCCAGTAGTCCTGTACGGATGTGAGCTGGACCATAAAGAAGACTGAGCACAGAAGAATCGATGCTTTTGAACTGTGGTGCTGGAGAAGACTCTTGGGAGTCCCTGGGACTGCAAGGAGATCCAACCAGTCCATCCCAAAGGAAATCAGTCCTGAATATTCATTGGAGGGACTGATGCTGAAGTTGAAGCTCCAGTACTTTGGCCACCTGATCCGAAGGGCAGACTCATTGGAAAAGACTCTGATGCTGGGAAAGATTGAAGGCAGGAGTAGAAGGGGGTGGACAGAGGATGGTGAGATGGTTGGATGACATCAAGTGACTCAATGGACATGAGTTTGAANCTGAAGTTGAAGCTCCAGTACTTTGGCCACCTGATCCGAAGGGCAGACTCATTGGAAAAGACTCTGATGCTGGGAAAGATTGAAGGCAGGAGTAGAAGGGGGTGGACAGAGGATGGTGAGATGGTTGGATGACATCAAGTGACTCAATGGACATGAGTTTGAAGCTCCGGGACATAGTGAAGGACAGGGACGCCTGGCGTGCTGTAGTTCATAGGGTTGCCGAGACTCGACTCGGACACGACTTAGTGAATGAACAGCAACAGGAATAGATTGACGCAACTTGTCAAATCCTGGATTGTTAGAAACCCAAATCCATTTTAGACCACTCTGTGTGTGTGTTAGATGCTCAGTCGCGACCGACTCTTTGCGACCCCATGGACTGTAGCCCACTAGACTCCTTTGTCCATGGGATTCTCCAGGCAAGAATACTGGAGTGGGTTGCCACTTCCTTCTCCAAAAAGGCTGATGAAAGTGTGTAAAATCAAGATGATAACTGTACTTAGCAGCACAGTCGCAATGAAGCATCACTGAGATCTGAGGGTTTAGACCACTCAGTTCAGTTCATTTCAGTCACTCAGTCGTGTCCGACTCTTTGTGACCCCATGAATCGCAGCACGCCTGGCCTCCCTGTCCAGCACCAACTCCCGGAGTTCACTCAGACTCATGTCCATCGAGTCAGTGATGCCATCCAGCCATCTCATCCTCAGTCGTCCCCTTCTCCTCCTGCCCCCAGTCCCTCCCAGCATCAGAGTCTTTTCCAATGAGTCAACTCTTCGCATGAGGTGGCCAAAGTATCGGAGTTTCAGCTTTAGCATCATTCCTTCCAAAGAAATCCCAGGGTTGATCGCCTTCAGAATGGACTGGTTGGATCCCTTTGCAGTCCAAGGGACTCTCAAGAGTCTTTTCCAACACCACAGTTCAAAAGCATCAATTCTTCGGCACTCAGTCTTCTTCACAGTCCAACTCTCACATCCATACATGACCACAGGAAAAACCATAGCCTTGACTAGATGGACCTTAGTCGGCAAAGTAATGTCTCTGCTTTTGAATATGCTATCTAGGTTGGTCATAACTTTTCTTCCAAGGAGTAAGCGTCTTCTAATTTCATGGCTGCAATCACCATCTGCAGTGATTTTGGAGCCCCAAAAAATAAAGTCTGATCCTGTTTCCACTGTTTCCCCTTCTGTTTGCCATGAAGTCATGGGACTGGATGCCATGATCTTAGTTTTCTGAATGTTGAGCTTTAAGCCAACTTTTTCACTCTCCTCTTTCACTTTCATCAAGAGGCTTTTTAGTTCCTCTTCACTTTCTGCCATAAGGGTGGTGTCATCTGCATATCTGAGGTTATTGATATTTCTCCCGGCAATCTTGATTCCAGCTTGTGTTTCTTCCAGTCCAGTGTTTCTCATGATGTACTCGGCATATAAGTTAAATAAGCAGGGTTACAATATGCAGCCTTGACGTACTTCTTTTCCTATTTGGAACCAGTCTGTTGTTCCATGTCCAGTTCTAACTGTTGCTTCCTGGCCTGCATCCAGGTTTCTCAAGAGGCAGGTCAGGTGGTCTGGTATTCCCATCTCTTTCAGAATTTTCCACAGTTTGTTGTGATCCACACAGTCAAAGGCTTTGGCATAGTCAATAAAGCAGAAATACATGTTTTTCTGGAACTCTCTGGCTTTTTCCACGATCCAGCAGATGTTGGCAATTTGATCTCTGGTTCCTCTGCCTTTTCTAAAACCAGCTTGAACATCAGGAAGTTCACGGTTCACGTATTGCAGAAGCCTGACTTGGAGAATTTTGAGCATTACTTTACTAGCGTGTGAGATGAGTGCAATTGTGGGGTAGTTTGAGCATTCTTTTGCATTGCCTTTCTTTGGAATTGTAATGAAAACTGACCTTTTCCAGTCCTGTGGCCACGGCTGTTTTCCAAATTTAGACCACTAGATGGAGCCAAACAGATACTTGTTACAAAGTCGTGTGTGTCTGCTAGCATAAATTTAAAAGTCTTCATGATGTTCCCTACCAGAAAGTAGAAAAGCCTTCACCTCTCCGCAGAGCAGAGCTTCCAGACTAATAAGGCTACTCCACAGTTAGCTGTTCAGAGATGCTGATATGTTTGGCCCAGGGGTGACCCAGTGAAGTCTGAGGAAGCAAGACTCCCCAGGTGCTACTTCTGCAGCAAGAAGTCTTCCATTCATTTACAGCGCAGTGTTCTACCACAGACATTATCATGTTCTGAGTGATTCGTGATATGAAAAAAGTTAGGCAGCACAGCTTTAGGAATGAGAATCTCTCAAACTGATAAAGGAGTACAAAGGCCATAGAGTTTGATGACCTGGAGCAGCCATCTTCCTGAAATTTACTGAAAAAGTAAATATCCATCCTGAGCTCTCCATTTTAAACACAATTTGCATATGTAATTAAATAATATCATACATTCCTTTCAAACATACTTAGTGAACATTCAATCTGTGTCTTCTCTGCCATACAGAAGTGAGTGTTATTGTCAGGTGGCCCCTTTTTCAAGGAGCTCCCACTGTAGAGAGAAGCCAGGCAGACAAAGCAAATACTATCATACAGTAATAAATACACTGTGCAGCTAGCACATAAAATGAAGTTCGGGTTCACCCAGTACGTCACTTAGGAATACTTTCAGCTGCAAGATGAAAGGAAGCCATTTCCTGTGGCTTAAACAGAGTTATTTCCCCTCGTGCTTGTCGCTTTATGATGCCGAAATGGCATAGCTCCAGGCATCGTGTCCACATTCAAGGCAGGGGAAAAAAGGAAAAGGAAGTGGGTCCGCAGCTGGTGAATACACAGGCAGACCTGGTAAATGTTATATGGCTTCCCACTTATCAGGAAAAGCAAAAGACTTCCCCAAAGCCCCAGTACACTAGTCAGAGTTCATTGGCCAAAATTATGCTACACGGCACGCCTAGCTGCCAGGGAGGTAATAATCAGCAGTATCCCAGCTAGGGTTGAGCCCATTAACAAAATCAGCATTTATTTAGCGAAAAAAAGAACATCTATACTGACAAACAAAAAAATGAAACAAAAGGAAAGCTTTTTCTCCCTTAGCAAATTGGCCCACATCTCTAAAGGCTGATAATATCTAGTGTTGGCAAGATGGAGGAAAGCGAACATTTTCATAACTCGTTGGTAGAAGTGTACAGTCTTCATCTGGCCACCCACTACAAATCAAGAATTTGTTTGTTTGCTTTTGGCCGGTGTTAGTTCTTTGTTGTTGCGTACCAGCTACTCGCTAGTTGCAGTGCTCGGCCTTCTCATGCAGAGGCTTCTCTTGTTGCAGAACACAAGCCCCAAGGTGTACAAGCTTCCTTAGTTACACAGTGTGGCCTCAGTAGTCGTGATGCATGGGTTTAGTTGCCCCAAGGCATGCGAGATCTTCCCAGACCAGGGAGCGAACCTGGGTCCCGTGCATTGGCAGGTGGATTCTTAACCACTGGACTACCGGGGAAGTCCCAAAATCTTTTCGTAATGAAACGTTTTGACCCAAAAATTCCACTCCCAGAAAGTTACTTAGGAGACAAGTACACAAAGATATGCACGCATGTTAAGTCACTTCGATCTTGTCTGACTCTGCGATCCTGTGGACTTAGCCAGCCAGGCTACAGTCCATGGATTCTCCAGGCAGGAATACAGGTGTAGGTTGCCATGCCCTCCGCCAGGGGATCTTCTCCCAACGCAGGGCTCAAACCTGTGTCTCTTATGTCTCCTGCATTGTAGGGCAGGTTCCTTACCACCAGGACCACGTTGGCTCAGTAAAGAATCTGCCTGCCGACGCAGGAGATGTAGCTTCAATCCCTGGGTCAGGAAGATCCCTTGGAGAAAGAAATGGCAACTCACTCCAGTGTTCTTGCCTGGGAAATAAATCCCGTGAACAGAGGAGCCTAGGGGGCTACAGTCCATGGGATCTCAAAAGAGCTGGACACAACTTGGTGATTAAACAACACTTTATTTTTACATTAATACAAGATTAGTTTCCTAGAATAACTGTCTTGCATAATAAGAAAGACATATTTGATACTCTGCTCCTAGTCCCTAAAACAGAGCTCCTAAAACTTGTAATTTCCTGAGTGAAAGAGAGATGGGAACATCTTTTTTGTTATTTCTAAAAAGCCTGTTTCAACCATACCTGAGTTTATGCTAATGAGGTGACTCTTGGAGGATAAAGACTGGTTGCCAGAGGAACCAACGTTGTCATTAGAGAGTCAGAAATTTCATGCCTACCCCACCCCCACCTCCTGGGAGAGGTAAGGGGCTAGAGATTGAGTTCAATCACCAATGGTTAATAATCAGTCATACCTATCTAACTGAACTTCAACTAAAACCCTAAGCAGCAGGATTCACATCAAGGTGCTGACAGAGTAATGCACACAGAGAGAGCATGGAAGCTCCAAACCTCTTTCCATGTACGTTGCCCCGTGCATCTCTTTCACTTCATTTCCATTGGTTTCTTAGCTACATCCTTACCACAGAGAGGAGAGTTAAGTAAGACACTGTCCTGAATTCCAGGAGTCATTCCAGCAAGTTATGAAACCTGAGGAGGGGTTAGTGGGAACGGCTTACTGATAGCCAGTCGGTTAGAAGTACCTGTGTCACCAAACAAGGGCTTCTGTGCCCGCAGCACAGACAGCCAAACCTTAGCAGCAGGTGTCTGCAGGAAAGTGAGAGTGTATTTGCAGGGCATCAAGCAAGGGAGTGGAAGACAAGCCCAAGATCTACTCCAACCCAATCTTCGGGTTGGGAGTGTTTTTTAAAGGGAAGAACATTATTTTGTGACCGTTCTTAATCCTAATTTCAGAGGTCAGGATATCTCCAGTTTAAGATTCTCTAGCCATGTGTGGTCCATGGCTCAGGGGTCTGTGAGCTCATATTGCCCTGGAGAAACAACCTGAGTTTTTACACGAATGATGATGTCTACAATAGCAATTTGAGTACTTCAACGATGTTGTTGACAAGAGCAATTTTAGTCATCCGACTCTGGTTGACTAGGGTTCAGTCAGCATAGGACTGAGGTCAGAGGGGACAAGAAAGGAAATAAAGTTTTGAATAGATTAATCATAAACTCGGTAAAGGAACTCAGTTTTAGGGGGACTTCCCTGGTGGCTCAGAGGTTAAAGCGTTTGCCTGCAATGTGGGAGACCTGGGTTCGATCCCTGGGTCGGGAAGATCCCCTGGAGAAGGAAATGGCAACCCACTCCAGTATTCTTGCCTGGAGAATCCCATGGGCGGAGGAGCCAGGTGGGCTACGGCAAAGAGTCGGACATGACTGAGCGACTTCACTTTCAGTTTCACTGGAGGCCTAGATTTGCCTCTGAATGAGGGGACAGTCTTTTTTTATCTTTTTTTAATGGAAGGATAATTGCTTTACAGAATTTTCTTGCTTTCTGTCAAGCATCAACATGAATTAGCCATAGGAGGGGACAGTCTTGTGGGACTGAGGCCTCGCCCTGTGGGATCCACACTAACTCCAGACAGTGTCAGAAGTACTGTGAGGAGGAAAACAAGTTTTCCTTTCAGTTGGTTACCCTTTAAACTGTCACACTTTGATGCCATCTCAGCAACGAGTACTTACATATCGTTCAGTTACAACCAACCACTACAAGTTCTACGATTCAACTTATCATCGTCGGGTATTTTACCCAAGTCCCTGTAGTTACAAGGCCATTCAGAGAAGCTGAAGTCTTTAAAATGTTAAACTATTTACTAATGGGTATATTAGTATTACCACTTATAAAATCCATCCCTGCTCAAAGCTCACTTCCTGCTGAACCCCAAAGTACCATATCTCAGGTACTGAGCCAACGGCTAGCCAGTCTCTGGCTGGTTGTCAGATGTCTACAATGCAAGTCAATTGTACAGTGAAGCTATAAATCTGCACACAATGCAAGATTTCATGGAGTAAACAAAAGTGATACTAAAGTCCCAGCCAATCCCACACAAAGCCACCGACATATAAGATCAGCAGAAAAGAAAATTAATGCTGCTGATCCAATAGGAGCTTCAAAATAGAATGGTTGGGAAGAAATCGTAAATTTAAAACATATGAAAAGTGAAGAGTGAGCTTAGATGGGCAAAATGGCTTGTTTTTTCCTATGAGATATCCCACCAAAATATCCAGAAGGATGAACAGCATGATGAACAGGATAATTACTTTACCACTTTGGGCCAACTGGCTTGAATTCTATGTACATGCAAAGAGATACAAGTAAAATGAAAAAGTAGCCAAAATAGGGTGTGGTTTAATCTACCTCAGGATTAAAGGGGCTTTGAGGAAAAATATGAAGCTTAAATATTTTTGGACCCTCTTTCTCACTCCACTGTGAATCAGATGTGAAATAAATAATGCTATATAATGTCAGAAAAATTGTGCAAAGAAAATTAGCACTTATTCATTCTTTACTCATTATACAAACTAGTACATGGTTGCAAACATTTTAAATTCTGTTAAGTATAAGATAAAATAAACTTATTTTTGTTTTTATTATCAAATTAAAATCTCAGTCAAGACTTTTTTTTAATTGAAGGATAATTGCTTTACAAAATGTTATTGTTTTCTGTCATACCTCAATATGAATCAACCATAGGTATACATATATCCCCTCCCTCTTGAACCTCCCATCTCACTCCCCATCCCACCCCTCTAGGTTGATAAAGAGCCCGTTTGAGTTTCCTGAGCCATACAGCACATTCCTGTTGGCTATTTTACATACGGTAATGTAAGTTTCCATGTTACTCTTTCCATACATCTCACCCTCTCCTCTCCTCTCCCCATGTTGTAAGTCTATTCTCTATGTCTGTTTCTCCATTGCTGCCCTGTAAATAAATTCCTCAGTACCATTTTTCCAGATTCCATATATGTGCATTAGAATACGATTTTTATCTTTCTCTTTCTGACTCACTTCACTGTGTATAATAGGTTCTAGGTTCATCCACCTCATCAGAACTAACTTAAATGCATTCATTTTTATGGCTGAGTAATATTCCATTGTGTATATCTACCACAACTTCTTTATCCATTCATCTGTCGATGGGCATCTAGCTTGTATCCATGTTCTAGCTATTGAAAATAGTGCTGCAGTGAACCATGGGATACATGTGTCTTTTTCAACCTTGGTTTCCTCAGGGTATATACCTAGGAGTGGGATTGCTGGGTCATATGGTGGTTTTATTCCTACCTTTTAAAGGAATCTCCATACCCTCTTCCATAGTGGCTGTATTAATTCACATTCCCATCAACAGTGCAACAGCCTTCCCTTTTCTCCACATCCTTTCCAGCATTTATTGTTTGTAGACTTTTTGATGAGGGCCATTCTGACTGGTGTGAAGTGATATCTCATTGTGGTTTTGATTTGCATTTCTCTAATAATGAGCTATGTTGAGCATCTTTTCATGTGTTTGTTAGCCATCTGTATGTCTCCTTTGGAGAAGTGTCTGTTTAGGTCTTTTTTCCCCACTGTTTGACTGAGTTGTTTTCCTGATATTGAGTTGTATGAGCTGCTTGTATATTTTGGAAATTAATCCTTTGTCAGTTGTTTTATTTGCTATTGTTTTCTCCCTTTCCAAGGGTTGTCTTCTCACCTTGCTTATAGTTTCCTTTGCTGAGCAAACGCTTTTAAGTTTAATCAGGTCCCACTTGTTTACTTTTGTTTTTATTTCCTAGGAGGTGGGTCAGAGAGGATCTTGCTTTCATTTATGTCATCAAGTGTTCTATGTTTTCCTCTAAGAGTTTTCTAGTTTTTGGTCTTACATTTAGGTCTTTAATCCATTTTGAGTCTATCTTTGTGTATGGTGTTAGGAACTATTCTAATTTCATTCTTTCACATGTAGCTGTCCAGTTTTCCCAGCATCATTTGTTGAAGAGGCTGTCTTTGCCCCATTGTATATTCTTGCCTCCTTTGTCAAAAATAAGGTACCCATAGGTGCATGGATTTATTTCTCAGCTTTCTATCTTGTTCCATTGGTCTATATTTCTGTTTTTTGTGCCAGTACCATACTGTCTTGATGACTATAGCTTTGTAGTATAATCTGAAGTCAGGAAGGTTGATTCCTCCAGCTCCATTCTTCTTTCTCCAGACTGCTTTGGCTATTCGGGGTCTTTTCTGTTTCCATATGAATTGTGAAATTTTTTGTTCTAGTTCTGTGAAAAATGCCATTGGTAATTTAATAGGGATCGCATTGAATCTGTAGATCAAATTTGGTGGTATAGTCATTTTCACAATACTGATTCTTCCTATCCAGGAACATGGAATATCTCTCCATCTGTTTATGTCATCTTGGATTTCTTTCATCAATGTCTTATAATTTTCTCTGTATAGTTCTTTTGTCTCCTTAGGTAAGTTTATTCCTAGATATTTAATTCTTTTTATTGCAGTGGTGAATGGGATTGATTCCTTAATTGCTCTTCCTGATTTTTCATTGTTACTATATAGAAATGCAAGTGATTTCTGTGTATTGATTTTGTATCCTGAAACTTTGCTAAATTCACTGATTAGCTCTACTAATTTTCCGATACTACCTTTTGGGTTCTTTATGTACAGTATCATGTCATCTGCAAACAGTGAGAGCTTTACTTCTTTTCTGATATGGGTTCCTTTTATTTCTTTTCTTCTCTGATTGCTGTAGCTAAGACTTCTGGAACTATGTTGAATAACAGTGATCAAAGTGGACAGCCTTGTCTTGTTCCTTATCTTACGGGGAATGTTTTCAGTTTTTCACCATTGATAATAATGTTTGCTGTAGGCTTATCATATATGGCCTTTACTGTGTTGAGGCAGGTTCCTTCTATGTCCTTTTTTTTTGAAGAGTTCTAATCATAAATGGGTGCTGAATTTTGTCAAAGGCTTTTTCTGCATCTATTGAGATTTCATTTTTCGCTTTCATGCATTGGAGAAGGAAATGGCAACCCTATGGGGTCACACAGAGTCAGACATGAAACGACTTAGCAGCAGCAGCAGCAGCATTGAGATTATCATGTGGTTTTCATCTTTCAATTTGTTAACATGGTATATCACATTTCATTTTTCGCTTTCATGCATTGGAGAAGGAAATGGCAACCCTATGGGGTCACACAGAGTCAGACATGAAACGACTTAGCAGCAGCAGCAGCAGCATTGAGATTATCATGTGGTTTTCATCTTTCAATTTGTTAACATGGTATATCACATTCATTGATTTGTATATATTGAAGAATTCTTGCATTTCTGAAAATAAACCCAACTTGATCATGGTGTCTGAGCTTTTTGATGTGCTGCTGAGTTCTGTTTGCTAAAATTTTGTTGAGGATTTTTGCATCTATGTTCATCTCAGTCAAGACTTTTTTGAGGGTTTTTCACTCTTTTTTTTCTGGCATGCCATGTAGCTTTCAGGATCTTAGATCCCCAAACAGGGATTGAACCCAGGTCCACAGCAGTGAAAGTGCAGAGTCCTAACCACTGGACTGTCAAGGAATTCCCTAGGATTTTTCAGTCTTTATGACATGTTGGTTCCCATTTCGTATGGATTCACTTTTTTATATATCTTTTTACTTTTTATTATGAAAAGTCAGACATTCAAAAAGTAGAATAATAACTCTCTTACACTCATTACCTAGATTTCAAAACTGTCAAGATCTTGCCACGTTCACACCAAATACTTTCTTGACGTTCTAGAAAGAAGCCTTTCAGAAGGTCATCCCAGTCTCATCAGGGTTGCGTGTTCTACCAGATCACGCCAGATGCTGCCCATTGCAGGAGTGTCTCACTGTTTGCCACAGACGCTGTTTCTCTTCTTCCTTTCCCCCCTGCATTTCCTATAACCCAGTCATGTGATCTTCACAGCAAGTGCTCAGCAGCTGCCTGTGACTCCTGTACCATCACAGGCCACTGTCCAGAACGTTTACAGCTAAGGGTTCTATCAGACAGTGCTGCTCAAAAAGCATATTTTGCTTTAGGTAAATACTTTTGGCAGAAGACCACAGCCAATGGCATACTGTGTTATTTAGAAAAATGATTTGACCTTAATTGGCCATTCTTGGCACAGGGTACCAATTATGTCCAGATAGTGAGGCTCGCTTAGATTATAAAGTGCCAATCAAAGTGCACAAATTATACACACATGAGACACAATTAGTAAAGCACTGTCTACTGATAGGCCAATTTCAATCCACTGGAGCCGCCAGGATCCATCTCTCTGGCTCTCACTTCAGACTCAGGCAAATCACCCAACCACCATGGGATGCTGCATAGCTCGATATCTAGTCCACGCCAAGGAGAAAATGAGCAGTCTGCAAACTGCAGCCTCCTGCCACAGGGAAGGAAAGGGAGGTTTGAAAACAGGAAGGAAAGGATCAGCCCTGGGTCTTGGAAGTCCTTGACTGAGCTGGAACAGATGCAGAAAGTAAAGCCCCAAGGCACAAGGAAATGTCCTGGCGAGTGACTACAAACCAGGCAAGAATGCACTCAGGCAGGGGCACTGGGCAAAGAAATGCAGGGCCTGATGTGAGAGATGGAGTCTAAGAAATGTGATGAGAATCCTCCAAAAGACTTTTTTTAAGTGAGAATGACTGCAGTGGGCACAGGATGGATCAGGCTCAGGAAGAGGGAGCAGACGCATGAAACCCAAGCCACGAGAAGTAAGTCAGAGAAGGGAGGAAAAGGTCCAGGCCTAACCACAAAAAAGGCATTTGTTAAAAATGTTGGGGTGCATTTCTGGGCATATATTCAGAACAGACAAAAATTCTAATTTGCAAAGACACATGAACCAAGTCACGGAAACAACTTAAGTGCCCATCAACAGATGAATGAATAAAGAAGATGTGGTATGCATGTGTATGTGAACATGTACATGCTTTGTGTTTAGTCACTCAGCTGTGTCCGACTATTTGTAACCCCGTGGACTGCAGCACACCAGGCTTCCCTGTTCATCTCCAAGTCCTGGAGGCTGCTCAAACTCATGTCCATTGTGTCGGTGATGTCATCTGATCATCTCATCCTCTGTTGTCCCCTTCTCTTCCTGCCTTCAATCTTTCCCAGCATCAGGATCTTTTCCAGTGAGTCAGTTCTTCCCATTAGGTGGCCAAAGCATTGGAGCTTCTGCTTCAGCATCAGTCCTTCCAATGAATATTTAATGATTTCCTTTAGGATTGACTGGTTTGATCTCCTTGCTATCCAAGGGACTCTCAAGAATCTTCTCCAACACCACAGTTCAAAAGCATCAGTTCTTTGGTACTCAGCTTTCTTTATGGTCCAAATCCCAAATCCATACATGACTACTGGAAAAACCATAGCTTTGACTAGACAGACCTCTGTCAGCCAAGTAATGTCTCTTCTTTTTAATACACTGGCTAGGTTGGTCATAACTTTTCTTCCAAGGAGCAAGTGTTTTTTAATTTCATGGCTGCACTCACCATCTGCAGTGAGTTTGGAGCCCAAGAAAACAAAATTTCTCACTGATTCCATTATTTCCCCAACTATTTGCCATGACATGATGGAACTAGATGTCATGATCTTAGTTTTCTGAATGTTGAGTTTTAAGCCAACTTTTTCACTCTCCCTTTTCACTGTCATCAAGAGGCTCTTCAGTTGTCATAACTTTTCTTCCAAGGAGCAAGTGTTTTTTAATTTCATGGCTGCACTCACCATCTGCAGTGAGTTTGGAGCCCAAGAAAACAAAATTTCTCACTGATTCCATTATTTCCCCAACTATTTGCCATGACATGATGGAACTAGATGTCATGATCTTAGTTTTCTGAATGTTGAGTTTTAAGCCAACTTTTTCACTCTCCCTTTTCACTGTCATCAAGAGGCTCTTCAGTTCTTCACTTTCTGCCATAAAAGTGGTGTCATCTGCATATCTGAGGTTATTGATATTTCTACTGGCAATCTTGATTCCAATTTGTGCTTCATCCAGCCTGGCATTTCGCATGATGTACTCTGCATATAAGTTAAATAAGCAGGGTGACAATATACAACCTTGATGTACTCCTTTCCCAGTTTGGAACCAGTCTGTTGTACAGTTCTAACTGTTGCTTCTTGACCTGCACACAGATTTCTCAAAGGCAGGTAAGATGGTCTGGCATTCCCATCTCTTTAAGAATTTTCCACAGTTTGTTGTGACCCACACAGTCAAAGGCTTTGGCATAGTCAATAAGGCAGAAGTAGAAGCAGAAGATATTAAGAAGAGGTGGCAATAATATACAGTAAAACTATAGAAAAAAAAAGATCTTATTTAAAAAAAGATAACCACCATGATGTGATCACTCACCTAATGCCAGATATCCTAGAGTACGAAGTCAAGTGGGCCTTAGGAAGCATGACTACGAACAAAGCTAGTGGAGGTGATGGAATTCCAGTGGAGTTATTTCAAATCCTGAAAGATGATGCTCTGAAAGTACTGCACTCAACATGCCAGCAAATCTGGAAAACTCAGCAGTGGCCACAGGACTGAAAAAGATGAGTTTTCA
Organism: Oreotragus oreotragus; assembly: GCA_006410675.1. NCBI lineage: Eukaryota > Metazoa > Chordata > Mammalia > Artiodactyla > Bovidae > Oreotragus > Oreotragus oreotragus. The sequence continues at coordinate 346,864 of SJYX01003268.1, forward strand.
TTCCAATCTCAAAGAAAGGCAATGCCAAAGAATGCTCAAACTACCGTACAATTGCACTCATCNTAGTGGAGGTGATGGAATTCCAGTGGAGTTATTTCAAATCCTGAAAGATGATGCTCTGAAAGTACTGCACTCAACATGCCAGCAAATCTGGAAAACTCAGCAGTGGCCACAGGACTGAAAAAGATGAGTTTTCATTCCAATCTCAAAGAAAGGCAATGCCAAAGAATGCTCAAACTACCGTACAATTGCACTCATCTCACACACTTGCAAAGTAATGTTTAAAATTCTTCAAGACAAGCTTCAGCAGTAAACGAACTGAGAACTTCCAGATATTCAAGCTGGATTAGAAAAGGCAGAGGAACCAGAGACCAAGTTACCAACATTCATTGGATCATATAAAAAGCAAGCAAATTCCAGTAAAACATCTACTTCTGCTTTATTGACTACCCCAAAGCCTCTGACTGTGTGGATCACAAAAAACTGTGGAAATTTATAAAGAGATGGGAATACCAGACCAGCTTACCCAACGCCTGTGAAACCTGTATGCAGGTCAAGAAGCAACATTTAGAATTGAACATGGACAATGAACTGGTTTCAAATTGGGAAAGGAGTACATCAAGGCTGTTTACTGTCACCCTGCTTAGTTAACTTATATGTAGTGTACATCATGCAAAATGTCAGGCTGGATAAAGCACAAGCTGGAATCTAGATTGCCAGGAGAAATATCAATAACCTCAGATATGCAGATGTCATTTCTTTCTGTGGTCTTATTCTCCAACATACTATTTATATTATTACTAACTTTCCACACATTCTCTTTTTGCTGCAACTCAGAGAATCAAAATTCTGGTAAGAAGTTCTAGATTAGCTATTAAAATATTAGTCACACTCTTAAGAAGAAACTAAGTTTTAAAAAGTGTAAGTGAATAGAATTTTGTTGGGAAGAAAAAGGAGCACCAAGTCCAATATCAAAGTAATATTTTTATACATTTTACATTTATTACACCTTTCTTGAGGGTCAGCAAGCTTGTTTTCACAAAGTGACCTAGATTTCTGATATGGTATCCAAGATATGTTTTGAAATATCAGTAATGACATACTTTCTAAGACAATTTTATAAACTTTGCAATAATGTGTTTTTCCAGTAGATGTCTCAAAAATGTTCTGAAGTAGTTAAAGGAAAATTTTTTTTGTATTTATTTATTTTTTTACACGAACTCCCAAACATGAACTCCCCTCCTAAAGGAAATTTTGGCTTGCTCTAACAACACAAAGAACAGGAATTTAAGTTCAAATAATGTTAGATTAGAGAAGAGGGAAAAAATACTTGTCTAAAAATATGTTTTCAAAAAAAATCCAGTCAGCTTTAATCAGATCCTCTATCTAGTAAAAAGGTATTTTATAAAACTTTTCTAAAATATATCATAGTTATTATGAATGTTGAAAAATGTAATTAGTTGGCTATTAGAATAAACAGGCCCTGCGATATGTTATAAATATATAAAAATATTTCTTTTCATAAGTGTGCACTAACTCAATAAATTATGTAAGAGCTATTGTATTATTTTAAATATGGGGCTTCTGTAGTAAGATTGGGGGAAGGCAATGGCACCCCACCCCAGTGCTCTTGCCTGGAAAATCCAATGGACGGAGTAGCCTGGTGGGCTGCAGTCCATGGGGTCGCTAACAGTCGGACAGACTGAGCGACTTCACTTTCACTTTTCTCTTTCATGCACTGGAGAAGGAAATGGCGGCCCACTCCAGTGTTCTTGCCTGGAGAATCCCAGGGACGAGGGAGCCTGGTGGGCTGCCGTCTATGGGGTCACACAGAGTCGGACACGACTGAAGTGACTTAGCAGCAGCAGTAGTAAGATTATTTTGAAAATTATTTCAATTAATATGCCATAAAAGTGACATTTCATCACATATTAAATAATTAAATATTTAAAATTTAAATAGTTAAATATTTTGTTACAATATTTGAAACAAAAAAACTATATTTCTTATATTTTTGCATATCTAGTTCTTGGTGGTGATTAATGCCTTTCCCTGAAAAAGAACATTACCTCCTCTGCTCAATAATAGTATGATACGTTTAGTCAAAAAACACAATGTACTTTTGTTGCATCAAACTGCATTCTATTTAGCTACTAAATCTCAGTAAATGTTTACATATGTACTCAACATGATCATGCAGTGTTCAGTTGATATCAAAGGATCAGCTGGAAACCGGCCTTGTCAAACCACACAGAAAGGTGTCTGGTTCTAAGGTGCAGACAGCAAGCGTCCTATTACTGAGACGCCATTAATGACTTCCTCCATATGGCTCAAAAGCCTGGAGGGAAGAAAAACTCAAAAATAACACCTGTCTAATTAAAAGAAAAAAAGGAAAACCACCTAATAAAGGAATGGTTGCTCTTGACACTTGCTGACCTTGCTTCTCTTAAGCCCTAATCCACCAAGATCAGAGATTCTAGTGCAAGGGAAAAAAGAGTAATTATATTTGGAAAAGAGAAAAAAGAAATACAATTTTTAAAATATATTGAACTTTTTAAAAATCAGAAGAACATAAAGATCTGGGTAGAATTATTCTAAATAAATGTCCTTCTGTCTCAGCACCAATCTCTTAGAAAGGATCAAGAAAAAAAGACTTAGAAATTTGTACCTATGGAACAAAACAAAGGTCTCTGCTTAAATGGAAGATAAGATGATTGCCTGGAAAACCTAGAATCGTGGCAGTCCTGTGGTAGAGAATACATAAGGAAGACAGAAAGATTGCTAAATGAAAAAATAAAAGAGCATCGATCAACCAGGAATTTTATCACAGGAGAGTAACTGACTCCACTCTCAGAGATCCTATCAGTGCTTCTCCACCATCTAAATCCCGAGAAATAAATTGGGATGAATGCAAGTATTGAACTCCAGTCAATAAACAGAGCTAAGAAAAGATAACAAACTACTGAATTTGTTAAACAGGCATTTCAGGTTTTTAACAGCCTTGGCAGAGACCCCATCCAATGAATTTCACAGAAAAGAGGTTCATACAACAATTGGATCTCAAAGATCTTTTGTGGTGCTCAATGGTTGTTTCTTTTACTTAAGAGTAAAATTCTTCATCCATTTCCTCCTAAAACAATTAATTAAAAATAACTCTAGCTAAGAGCAAATGTGAAGTTTTATGCACACACACACACATGCAATCACATTAGTTTTTGTCATTCAATATTGAAAGGGTTTCTTTCCACTTACATTTTCTTTCACATCAGTCTTTTTAAAACTTTAAAAAATATTTTAAAAACTCCTAGATTTCTTAAGAATCTCCATACCATCTTCCATAGTGGCTGGAAACTCAAACAGGGCTCTGTATCAGCCTATAGGGGTGGGGTAGGAAAAGCAACTGAATTCCAGAAGATCATCTACTTCATTGACTACGCTAAAGCTTTTTTTCTGTGTGGATCACAACAAACTGTCAGAAATTCTTAAAGAAATGGGAATACCAGACCCCTTACCTGCCTTTTAAGAAAGCTGTATGCAGGTCAAGGAGCAACAGTTAGAACCAGACATGGAATAACAAACTGGTTCAAAATTGGGAACGGAGTGTCATGGCTGTATATATCACCCTGCTTATTTAACTTATATGCAGAGTACATCATAAAAAATGCCAGGCTGGACAAAGCTCAAGCTGGAATCAAGACTGATGGGAGAACTATCAATAACCTCAGAAATGCAGGTGACACTACCCTACTGGCAGAAAGTGAAGAGGAACTAAATAAAAAGTTGTGGTACATATACACAATGGAATATTACTCAGCCATAAAGAAGAATGCATTTGAGTCCATTCTATGCCAGGCTGGACAAAGCTCAAGCTGGAATCAAGACTGATGGGAGAACTATCAATAACCTCAGAAATGCAGGTGACACTACCCTACTGGCAGAAAGTGAAGAGGAACTAAATAAAAAGTTGTGGTACATATACACAATGGAATATTACTCAGCCATAAAGAAGAATGCATTTGAGTCCATTCTAATGAGGTGGATGAACCTAGAACCTATTATACAGAGTGAAGTAAGTCAGAAAGACAAAGATAAATATCGTATTCTAACACATATATATGGAATCTACAAAAATGGTACTGAAGAATTTATTTCCAGGTCAGCAATGGAGAAACAGACATAGAGAATAGACTTATGGACATGGGCAGAGGGGAGGAGAGGGTGAGATGTATGGAAAGAGTAACGTGGAAACTTACATTACCATATGTAAAATAGAGAGCCAAGGGGAATTTACTGTATGACTCAGGAAACTCAAACAGGGGTTCTGTATAAACCTGGGACTTCTCTGTAGCTCAAATGGTAAAGAATCTGCCTGTGATGCGAGACCAGAGTTTGATCCCTGGGTTGAAAAGTTCCTTTGGAGAAGGGAATGGCAATCCACTCCTGTATTCTTGCCTGGAGAATTCCATGGACAGAGAAGCCCGGCAGGCTACAGTCCATGGGGTCACAAAGAGTCAGACACGACTGAGTGGCTAACACACACACACACACACACACACACACATCAACCCAGAGGGGTGGGATGGGGAGGGAAATGGGAGGGAGGTTCAAAAGGGAGGGGATATATGCATACCTATGGCTGATTCATGTTCAAGTTTGACACACAACAAAATTCTATAAAGCAATTGTCCTTCAATTAAAAAAAATAAATTTTTTAAAAATTAAAGAGCCTTTTGCCCAGGGTGAAAGAGGAGAGTTGGCTCTTTCTCTTTTTAATCAAAAATGTTGGCCTAAAACTCGACATTCAAAAAACTAAGACCATGGCATCAAGTCCTATCACTTGCTGCTGCTGCTGCTAAGTCACTTCAGTCGTGTCCGACTCTGTGTGACCCCATAGACGGCAGCCCACCAGGCTCCCCCATCCCTGGGATTCTCCAGGCAAGAATACTGGAGTGGGTTGCCATTTCCTTCTCCAATGCATGAAAGAGAAAAGTGAAAGTGAAGTCGCTCAGTCTGTCCGACTGTTAGCGACCCCATGGACTGCAGCCCACCAGGCTACACCGTCCATTGGATTTTCCAGGCAAGAGTACTGGGGTGGGGTGCCACTGCCTTCCCCGTCAAGTCCTATCACTTAATGGCAAATATATGAGGAAAAAATGGAAACAGTGAGACTATTTTTTTGGGCTCCAAAACAACTGCAGATGGTGACTGCAGCCATGAAATTAAAAATGCCTGCTCCTTGAAAGAAGAGTTACTACTAACCTAGAGAAAGTATTAAAAAGCGGAACCATCACTTTGCTGACAGCGGGCCATATAGTCAAGGCTGTGGTTTTTCCAATAGTCATGTATGGTTGTGACAGTTGGACCATAAAGAAGGCTGAGTGCTGAAGAATTTATGGTTTTGAACTGTGGTGTTGGAGAAGACTTCTGAGAGTCTTTTGGACAGCAAGGTTATCAAACCAATCAGAACATTCATGGAAAGGACTGATGCTGAAGCTCCGACGGGAACAGCTGACTCACTGGAAAAAGACTCTGATGCTGGGAAAAATTGAGAGGAGAAGAAGGAGGAGACAGAGGATGAGATGGTTAGATGGCATCGAGTGACTCAATGAACAAGAGTTTGAGCAAACCAGAGGAGTCAGTAAAGGACAGGGAAACCTAATGTCCTGCAGTCCCTAGGGTTGCAAAAAGTCAGACACGACTGAGCGAAAGCAACCGGACCTTCCGCTTCCCATCCCACCACAGTGTGTTCAAAACAACACTGCCAAGTTGTCAGTTTTCAGTTACTTAATTTTTTTTTTTAAGTCCTGCCTTCCTGCCTTAACTGTTGCAGAGTTTCCTTATCCGCTCTTTTAGGGCTTGTTCTGAAAACTACCGCAGAATAACGGCTAAGCAAAGCAAAACGCGAAATGAACATTTAAATGAGGGAATTCTGTCACAAAGAAAACTACGGCCTTTGGGGCTCTGTTATAGGAGGCGCCACGAAAAAGGGAGAAAACCCAAGAGGAACTCCAACGGAAACAAGTCCCCCCAGCTGATGAGAACGTGGATGCTTACTTTACGACTTGCGCCTTCCCGAGCTTTTCTAAACGGAAAGAAAGGCGAGTGGAACCGTAAAGAGGAAGAAACCCGAGCGCGAACGCGAAAACGAGCGGCGAGGACGTAAAGGCGCCTCGCGCGCGCCCGCCAGCGCCCGGTCCGCCGCCCCCCGCGGGCACGTGACACGGCCAAAATGGCTGACGGGGCCGACGGCGGCCGGCCGGAGCAGGAGCCGGGGCCGGAGCCGGGAGAAGAGTTTGAGATCGTGGACCGGAGCCAGGTGCCGGGCCCAGGCGAACTGCGGAGGGCGGCGAAATCGCGGGCGGCGACGGAAGGCTGGTCCGCACCCATCCTGACCCTGGCGCGGAGGGCCACCGGCACCCTGTCGGCCAGCTGCGGGAGCGCGCTGCGCGCGGCCGCGAGCCTGGGCGGCGCGGACGGCGGCGCGGAAGACGCGATGCGCGCAGGTAGGCTCCAGCCGGGCGCGCGGCGTGAGCTTCCCCTCAGACAGGTGGTTGTTTTGCCGCGGGTGCCAGGCTGGCAAGACTGTTTAACTGACTCAGCTTGTTAGGTTGTTAACACGCGTAACTACTCGTCAGTTTTCTTTACACCGTGTGCCCGAGTCAAGATAAATCCCTGGGCGTGGGTGGCCTGAGATTGGAGCAGTTTCACTTCCTATGGTGTGCCCTAGGCAGCATTCTTATTCTCATTGGTGAACTTTATACTAAAAAAATGGACGGATTTAAGTTTAGTCCTTATTTATTTTTAAAAGACTTACTTAGGAAATGGAAATGTACTTTTCTCTGCTTTAAATCTCAAACTTCCATCCCAGCTCACATCTCCAGTTGTTGATGGCGCATACCGACTCACCGCGGAGTCAGAACACCAGATGGAGTTTAGAGGGTGAGGGTTCCGGTTCAGTTCAGTTCAGCTCAGTCGCTCAGTCGTGTAGGACTCCTTGCAACCCCATGGACTGCAGCACGCCAAGCCTCCCTGTCCATCACCAGCTCCAGAGCATACTCAAACCGATGTCCATCGTGTTGGTGATGGCATCCAACCATCTTTTCCTCTGACGTCCCCTTCTCCTCCCACCTTCCGTCTTTCCCAGCATCAGGGTCTTTTCCATTGAGTCGGTTCTTCACATCAACATGGCCGAAGTATTGGAGTTTCAGTTTTAGCATCAGTCCTTCGAATGAATTTTCAAGAATAATTTCCTTTAGGATTGAATGGTTTGATCTCCTTACAGTCCAAGGGGACTCCCAAGAGTCTTAAACACCACAGTTCAAAAGCATCAGTTCTTCGGCGCTCAGCTTTCTTTATAGTCCAGCTCTCACATCCGTATATGACTACTGGAAAAACCATAGCTTTGACTAGACTGACCTTTGTCAGTAAAGTAATGTCTCTGCTTTTTAATGTGCTGTCTAGGTTGGTCATAGCTTTCCTTCCAAGGAGTAAGCGTCTTTTAATTTCGTAGCTGTAGTCACCATCTGCAGTGATTTTGGAGCCCATAAAAATAGTCTTTCACTGTTTCCATTGTTTCCCCATCTATTTGCCATGAAGTGATGGGACTGGATGCCATGATCTTAGTTAAACCAACTTTTTCACTCTCCTCTTTCATCAAGAGGCTCTTTAGTTCTTCTTCACTTTCTGCTATAAGGGTGGTGTCATCTGCCTTTCTGAGGCTATTGATATTTCTCCCAGCAATCTTGATTCCAGCTTGTGCTTCATCCAGCCTGATATTTTGTATGATGTACTCTACATATAAGTTAAATAAGCATGGTGACAGTATACACCCTTGACATACTCCTTTCCCAATTTGGAACCAATCTGTTGTTTCATGTCCAGTTCTAACTGTTGCTTCTTGACCTGCATACAGATTTCTCATGAAGAAGGTCAGGTGGTCTGGTGGTACTCCCATCTCTTTTAAGAATTTTCCACAGTTTGTTGTGATCCACATAGTCAAAGTCTTTGGCATAGTCTATAAAGCAGAAGTAGATGTTTTTCTGGAACTCTCTTGTTTTTTCAGTGATCCAACAGATGTTGGCAATTTGACCTCTGGTTCATCTGCCTTTTCTAAATCCAGCTTGAACATCTGCAAGTGCTTGGTTCAAGTACTGTTGAAGCCTGGCTTGGAGAATTTTGAGCGTTACTTTACTAGCGTGTGTGATGAGTGCAATTGTACAGTAGTTTGAACATTCTCTGGCATTGCCTTTCTTTGGGATTGGAATGAAGACTGACCTTTTCCAGTCCTGTGGCCACAGCTGAGTTTTCCAGATTTGCTGGCATCTTGAGTGCAGCACTTTCACAGTATCATCTTTAAGGATTTGAAATAGCTCAACTGGAATTCCACCACCTCCACTAGCTTTGTTCATAGTGATGCTTCCTAAGGGCTACTTGACTTCGCACTCCAGGATATCTGACTCTAGGTGAGTGATCACACCATTGTGGTTATCTGGGTCATGAAGATCTTTTTGTACAGTTCTTCTGTGTATTCTTGCCACCTCTTCTTAATATCTTCTGCTTCTGTTAGGTCCATACCATTTCTGTCCTTTATTGTGTTCATCTTTGCATGTATGTTCCCTTAGTATCTCTAATTTTCTTGAAGAGATCTCTAGTCTTTCCCATTCTAATTCCAGGTGACCACTACAACCAACGAGCTGTATGATACAGGGAAGTCATCACATTTTCCAGTCTGTAAAATAGGAATTTTGTGATTCACAAAGTTCTTATAGCCTTCAATAATCTCTTATGGTCAACTCTTTTAAGCCTTTGTCATCTAGAATATTTCAGCACATGAGTAAGTAAGAATGGAAACATTAAATGATTGACAGAATGTGACTTAGAAAGTCCTGTAAAGCCAAATATTTAGAGCTCTGCCAACCAATACAGTAGCCACTACTCACATGTGATGTTTAACGGTTAAAAATTCAGTTCCTCAGTCACAACAGCCACATTTTAAGTGCTCAGTTATCTACATGTAGCTAGAGGCTACTGTATTGGATTGTGAACTGAGAACATTTCATCACAGTGCTATGGGGCAGAGCTCACTAAAGACTGTGACATACTCCCTAAGAAGTATTATAGTGTGCCTGTGAGGTTTCTTGATTCCATCCTATCTGATGTATATTTGATGTAGAAAGCACAGATAGTGAATTGTGATAGTTTCAATGGCTAAGAAAGATTGATAAAGTTTAAAATCTCACTTGTTTTGAGATAGGAAACTATATCTCTCTGGCAATAGAAAGTAGGACTAGAAGGTAATGAAGGAACCTATTTAACTCAGAAATCTAGTTCCCACTAAATTGCCACCTTTACACATGTTTTGACTATATGCGCACCCACTGGTGTTCAGAGAGTCAAGGCCCAAGGTCTTCTTAGAAGCTTGTTAGTAAGCAAATAATGTTAGCTGTTTGGTGAGGAAATGAGCTAGTTCCTAGAACTGTGCCTAGCACAGAATAATATTTGTTGAACAAATATTTGAAAAATACTTTTCTATTTATGGTAATGCTATAAATAATAAGCAGCACTTATATCATGCTTCCTAGGTGACAGATATTAGTCTTAAATCTGTACATATATTAGTTCACTTCATCTTGACAGTAATCTTAGGTGATAGCTGAACTGGCTTCATGATGTTCATGAAGTGCAGGCTTTAATCAGTATGATTGCACAGGGCCAGGCCCTCAGAAGTACCCACAATAGAAACTCTTATCTTTAAATTTGTATTAAGTGAAGTCGGATGGGACAAAGGAACAGGTGTGGGGCCTTGGAGCTGGGCTCCTGTGTGGTCCCATCTCTCACTGTCTCCTTGGGACAGGTTCTCTGCCCCTCTGGTCCACTTGAACTTCCCTCGGGCTTCTCCCTACTGCGTGACCATGCTGCCTCAGGGAGGGTTGATGTCATGCCGTTTGACTCTCAGGGCGGGGCCAGGTGTCCACTGGCCTGCCTCAGGCTGCTAACACCACAGCACATTAGGCAGGAACTGGGCAGGGACTTCTCACCCACCCAACGGTATGGGGACTGCATCCCTGCAGGAAATTGCAGTCCCTTAGGGCCATGGGAGAAGGCCATGAGAGCTCCACTACACAAAGTAATATGCCTCCTTCCAACATGAAGTACAATGCCTTTTTCACTGGAAAAGGCAATGGCACCCCACTCTTGCCTGGAGAATGCCATGGACGGAGGAGCCTGGTGGGCTGCAGTCCATGGGGTCACGAAGAGTCAGACAGGACTGAGCGACTTCCCTTTCAGTTTTCACTTTCATGCATTGGAGAAGGAAATGGCAGCCCACTCCAGTGTTCTTGCCTGGAGAATCACAGGGACGGGGGAGCCTAGTGGGCTGCCGTCTATGGGATCACACAGAGTCAGACATGACTGAAGCGACTTAGCAGTAGCAGCAGGGCCATGGGAAGGAGTGGTGGACTTCGTGCCTCCACTCATGTAGCCTGCCCCATGTGATAGATACCATTATTATTCCTTGTTTATAAAGAGGGAGGCTGAATTAAAAAGTAAATTGACCAAGTTACTTAGAAATGGCAGAGCCAGAACTTGAACCAAGACAAGCTACCTCTCAAGCCAGTGCTTAGTTACATCACCTCAATGCCTTGATGTTTTAAAATAATGTTGTAATATGCTATAATATACATATGGATTTTTTAGTCATTTAAGTAAACAGCTGCCACTGAAATCTGGCAAAAGTTGTGAGCATGGCTTACTGAGGGCGAAAGGGTGGGGAACAGCTGGCATGAGCTATGTGACCAGTTTCCCAATGGTAAGCCAGATTTGAAGTCATCAGATAGAGCAGGAGTGGGAATGGGGAAAAGGAACTGAACCCCAGCTAACATGCTCTGCAGAGGCCTCAGAAAAGCAGGTCAGAAGATAGTGGTCACCACTCCAGCCAGGGCTGGCTCATTTCTTTTCCTTTGATCTGCTTATCTCTTTTCCTTTGATCTGCTTATCTGCTTACAAAGGTCAGAGAGTGTTCAGAGGGAGCGGTAAGGGAGCAGAGACTGACTGTGAGCAGCACTCTAGCCAGATAGCTTTTGTGGTGATTTAAGATGCTGTGGAGTGTCATGAAATGACTTGTATTAAAATGTTAACCCACATGGGTCTAGTAGCACAGCTTGCCATAGTGCTTGCATTCTCTGTAGTTGTTTGGTTTGGGGGTATTCTTTTTCTAAAGGATGAATAACACAACTCAGTGAAGAAGTCACTCTTTAATTTTAAAAGTATTTAGACATATATTTGCCATTAGGGGACTTCCCTGGTGGCTCAGACGGTAAAGTGTCTGTTTACAATGCGGGAGACCCGGGTTCGATCCCTGGGTTGGGAAGATCCCCTGGAGAAGGAAATGGCAATCCACTCCAGGACTATTGCCTGGAAAATCCCATGGACAGAGGAGCTACAGCCCATGGGGTCGCAAAGAGTCGGACACGACTGAGCGACTTCACTTCACTTCACTTTGCCATTAGGTAAGTGGGATTATATTATGCCTTTCTTTGTTGTCTTCCAATGGCAAATTTTATTTTCCATGTGTGAGAGCTCCACTGCACAAAGTAATATGCCTCCTTCCAAAATGAAGTACAGTGCCTTTTTCATTTCATATTACTGAACTCCTTAAGTTACCATTGAGATGATAAGTGAAAATTCTGGAAAATTACAAAAGTGTAAAATGGTTTTCTTGTCAGTACAGTGTAACACCATATTGTATTATAAGATATTTTGAGACACCAAAGGGCTAATCAAAACTAAAACTCAAATTTATAAAGACTCTAGTTACTTCTCTTTAATTCAGAACCCAATAAAAAAATTCTGTAGAGCCCACTCTCCTGAATATGTATTCTCTATACCAAGGTTACAACACACTGGCATCCCTTTGAGATGTTTGTGCTGGTAGCTGCATTTTTTTTCCCCATCCTGCACAGTGTAAAAGCATTTAGGTTTTTTTTTTAGCCAATTACCAGGTTTTCTATTAAAAATCCAGATCCCAGTTTCTTCTAACTCCCATCTGGCATACATGATCAGTTAGCATTCCTCTAGCAAGGTGTCTTTATGTCTTCTCCAGCTTTTCCTCTCACTGGGTCATACAGGCTCAGCCCCTCTGTAACAGTCAAGGTCGAGATCCCTGATCAGACCATTTACTTGGCAATTCAATAAGTGTAGAATTTTATGATATTCTGTGTGCTGTGTTGAACTATTATTAATGAAGCTTAGAGATGTAAATAGCTTAGCCAAGGTCACAAAGCTAGTAATATGGAGAAAGGAAACAACTTAAAGATCCTTCCAATCAAATTTTCCTTGACTCTAAATTGCACTCGAATGGGAATTGGTGACTAACCTAACTGGGGAATGGATGAGATGGCTGCAAAATACTACTGTGTTCCCAGGAATGACTGTAGGAGCCACTTCCTGAAACACTAGTCTTCACATTTTTTGTTCACATGACCGCCTTAAAAAAACTTCAACTTTTAAAGGTGATACATAAAATTCATCATAATTTTCAATAAACGTTTTGGTTTATTGTAAAAATTGACTTTTTAAAATAAAACCACTGTATCATTGTTTTAAGTGTATCAAGTGATCAATACCTTAACAACTTGATAACTCTGCCATCTATCTTGTTAATAAATAATAGTTATTTACTATTTGTAAATTTTATACTTTTCCCATTTATTCCTTGAATTTCCAATCCACTTAATGTATGTTTTAAAATTTTTTATTGGTCATCCTAGCATACATCTCAGAAAAAATTTGTAAATTAATTGAAATATAATAAACTTTTCTTGTGACTAAAGCTCTGAGTGTATAAAAATTTTTTTCTTCTATAATGAGTTACCATTAAAATTATTAGTAATCCTAAGTTGATTCAGTTCAGTTCAGCCGCTCAGTCATGTCCGACTCTTTGCAACCCTGTGAATCGCAGCATGCCAGGCCTCCCTGTCCATCACCAACTGCCGGAGTTCACTCAGACTCATGTCCATCGAGTCCGTGATGCCATCCAGCCATCTCATCCTCTCTCGTCCCCTTCTCCTCCTGCCCCCAATCCCTCCCAGCATCAGAGTCTTTTCCAATGAGTCAACTCTTCACATGAGGTGGCCAAAGTACTGGAGTTTCAGCTTTAGCATCATTCCTTCCAAAGAAATACCAGGGCTGATCTCCTTCAGAATGGACTGGTTGGATCTCCTTGCAGTCCAGGGGACTCTCAAGAGTCTTCTCCAACACCACAGTTCAAAAGCATCAATTCTTCGGTGCTCAGCCTTCTTCACAGTCCAACTCTCGCATCCATACATGACTACTGGAAAGGGATACAAAATTACTTATAATTTTATAAGTAATTATATATAATTTTTTATTGGAATTCTCATAATGAACTGAATGGTGTCTTTTTTAATTAAAAAAATGCAGATGAATATACATGATTTACTGATGTAAATGTGATGGAACTCAGCATCAATTTTTGGTTTTTTAATAGATGTGATCCTTGAGAACTCTAACTCATATAAATAAAAAACAGAACTGAACAGGTTGGTTTGTTTTCCCCCACTGGTAAATTCTACCAAACATTTAAAAAATTTTTATTTAAGTACAGTTGATTTACAATCTTATGTTAATTTCTCCTGTACAATAAAGTAACTCAGATATGAAATGGACAGCTTTGTTATAGTAATGTTACTCAGGTCTTTGAACTCCTTCTAAACTATATGCCCCAAATTGCATTGATCTAAAAACATTTGTTTTGATCAAAAAATTTTTTGTTCAGATTTTCATTTTGTTAGAATGAAAATCACCTTTCTTGCAAATATTAAAGATATTTCTCTTTCTGGGAAGTTCTCCAAAAAAGGCTTTACCAAGACCTATCAAATGATAATTATGCCTTATAATTCTTTCACTTTTTTTAACCTAGACACTCAAAATGGTTGGAGACATCTAAACATTGCTTATATCATTACATCTTGCCAGTACATTGTGTTTTGACAAAAAGACTTTAGGAAATTCCCTGGTGGTCCAGTAGTTTGGACTAAGCGTTTCCACCACAGGGCACACGTGTTTGATCCCTGATCAGGGAACTAGGGTTTCATATGCCAAGATGTGGCCAGAATTAATAAAAAAGAGTTAGTGTACATGTTCTTCAAGGGCTGCAGTTTGGCTCATTTATTTTAGAGAACATGTCCATCAAGTTAATGGCACATCCAAGGAATAAGTATTGAGACCAACCAAAAACAATTACATATATTTTTACTTGTAGATAAATTTTTAAAAAAAACTTTCTAAATTCAGGATACCCAGCAAATGGGTAGAAACCACTCCTCTCCCCCAAGATCATGTTTCTTTAACTAAGTTCAGCAAATGAAAGACTGGAATAGTTTTTAGTGATTTGATTAATCATCAAAGGAAGCTTCACCCCTATCTGGTATGTGGTACTTTCTGTACCTCAGGTCAGTGCCTCAGGAGGAAGATATGGGACAAGGAGTGAACTGTGATTCTTCTGTAAAGTGGGTAAAGAAAGAGTGCCTGTGAACCTTGAGGATATAAAAATCAATTTCCTCAAAATATCTGGACCTGCCTAGCCCTCTGCAGGACTTCCTGCATATTTATTCCCATTCGAAGACCACTAGACTTCATTTATAACTTAGGGATTGGTATCTTCTTTAAGGATCAGTTCAGTTCAGACACTCAGTTGAGTCTGACTCTGCATCGCCATGGACTGCAGCACGGCAGGCTTCTCTGTCCATCACCAACTCCCGGAGCTTGCTCAAACTCATGTCCGTTGAGTTGGTGATGCCATTCAACCATCTCATCCTCTGTCGTCCCCTCCTCCTCCTGCCTTCAATCTTTCCTGGCGCCAGGGTTTTTTTTCAATGAGTCAGTTCTTTGAATCAGGTGGCCAAAGTACTGGTGTTTCAGCTTCAACATCAGTCCTTCCAATGAACATTCAGGACTGATTTCCTTTAGGATTGACTGGTTTGATCTCCTTGCAGTCCAAGGGAGTCTCAAGAGTCTTCTCCAGCACCACAGTTCAAAAGCATCAATTCTTTGGTGCTCAGCTTTCTTTATAGTCCAACTCTCACATCCATACATGACTACATAAAGACCATAGCTTTGACTAGATGAACCTTTGTTGGTAAAGTAATGTCTCTTCTTTTTAATATGCTGTCTAGATTGGTCATAGCTTTTCTTCCAAGGAGTTTTTATGGCTGCAGTCACCATCTGCAGTGATTCTGGAGCCATGAAAATAAAGTCTCTCACTGTTTCCATTACCTCCCCATCTATTTGCCATAAAGTGATGGGACCAGATGCCATGATCTTAGTTTTTTGAATGTTAAGTTTGAAGCCAGCTTTTTCACGCTCCTCTTTCATCAAGAGGCTCTTTAGTTCTTCTTCGCTTTCTGCCATAAAGGTGGTGTCATCTGCATATCTGAGGTTATAGATAATTCTTCTGAAAATCTTGATTCCAGCTTGTGATTCATCCAGCCCAACATTTCACATGACGTACTCTGCATAGAAGTTAAATACACACAGTGACAATATACAGGCTTGACATACTCCTTTCCCAATCTGGAACCAGTCTGTTGTTCCATGTCTGGTTCTAACTGTTGCTTCTTGACCTGCATACAGATTTCTCAGGAGGCAGGTCAAGTAGTCTGGTATTCCCATCTCTTGAAGAGTTTTCCACAGTTGGTTGTAATCCACACAGTCAAAGGCTTTAGTGCAGTCGATAAAGCAGAAGTAGATGTTTTTTTCTGGAACTCTGTTGCTTTTACGATTATTCAACAGATATTGGCAATTTGACCTCTGGTTCCTCTGCCTTTTCTAAATCCACTTGAACATCTGCAAGTGCTTGGTTCATGTACTGTTGAAGCCTGGCTTGGAGAATTTTGAGCATTACTTTACTAACGTGTGAGATGAGTGCAATTGTGCAGTAGTGTGAACATTTTTTGGCATTGCCTTTCCTTCGGATTGGAATGAAAACTGACCTTTTCCAGTCCTGTGGCCACTGCCTAGTTTTCCAAATTTGCTAACGTATTGAGTGCCACACTTTCACAACATCATCTTTTAGGATTTGAAATAGTTCAGCTGGAATCTCATCACCTCCACTAGCTTTGTTCGTAGTGATGCTTCCTAAGGCCCACTTGACTTCACACTCCAGGATGTCTGCCTCTAGGTGAGTGATCACACCATCATGGTTATCTGGGTCATTAAGATATTTTCCGTGTATTTCTTCTGTGTATTCTTGCTACCTCTTCTTAATTTCTGCTCCTGTTAGGTCTATACCATTTCTGTCCTTAATTGTGTCCATCTTTGCATGAAATGTTCCCTTGGTATCTCTAATTTTCTTGAAGAGATCTCTGGTCTGTCCCATTCTATTGTTTTCCTCTATTTCTCTGCATTGATCACTTAGGAAGCCTTTCTTATCTCTCCTTGCTAATCTTTGGAACTGCATTCAGATGGATATATCATTCCTTTTCTCCTTTGCCTTTCACTTCTCTTCTTTTCTCAGCTATTTGTAAGGCCTCCTTGGACAACCATTTTGCCTTTTTGCATGTTTTTCCTTGGGGATGGTTTTGATCACCTCCTCCTGTACAGCGTCATGAACCTCCATCCATAGTTCTTCAGGCACTCTATCAGATCTAATCCCGTGAATCTATTTGTCACTTCCACTGTATAATCAGGGGCTTCCCAGGTGGCTCAGTGGTAAAGAATCTGCCTGCCAAGCAGGAGACCTGGGTTCGATCCCTGGGTTGTGAAGATCCCCTGGAGAAGGGACCGGCTACCCGCTCCAGTATTCTGGCCTGGAGAATTCCATGGACAGTCCATGGGGTCACAAAGAGTTGGACGCGACTGAATGACTTTCACTGTATAATCATAAGGGATTTGATTTAGGTCATACCTGAATGGTCTAGTGGTTTTCCCTACTTTCTTCAATTTAAGTCTGAATTTGGCAATAAGGAGTTCATGATTTGACCCACAGTCAGCTCCCAGTCTTGTTTTTCCTGACTGTATAGAGTTTCTCCATCTTTCACTGCAAATAATATAATCAGTCTGATTTCATTTTTGACCCCCTGGTGATGTCCACATGTAGAGTCGTCTCTTGTGTTGTTGGAAGAGGGTGTTTGCTATGACCAGTGCATTCTCTTGGCAAAACTCTGTGAGCCTTTGCCCTGCTTCATTTTGTATTCCAAGGCCAACCTTGCCTGTTACTCCAGGTATCTCTTGACTTCCTTCTTTTTCATTCCAGTCCCCTATGACGAAAAGGACATCTTTTTTTGGTGTTAGTTCTAGAAGGTCTTGTAGGTCATCATAAAACCGTTCAACTTCAGCTTCTTCAGCATTAGTGGTTGGGGCATCAACTTGGATTACTGTGATATTGAATGGTTTGCCTTGGAAACGAACAGAGATCATTCTGCCTTTTTGAGATTGCACCCAATCACCCATCTCATTAAACTTTTCAAACTTATAAATAATACATAGGAGTCTCTCAATATTTAAAATATACCATCCCCACCCAGATGCTTTACTTAAAATCCATTTGTCTTCTTCCAAAACCAAGATGAAATATTTAGACCAGTTTTTTTCCCAATAGCTGTCTTCTTGGGTTTTGCTGAGAATGTAGAATTATCAGTCCCAGGCTGTCTTGAGTCTCATTCATATTTACTTAATACTTGTATTATAAATTCACAGTCATAGTATCATTCTTTTCAATTTAGCTATATACATATATGCTCTTTTAACTATATATCCATATTAATTATTGCTGATGAAAGAAAGCAGGTAAACAAAGGATTAATATCCACAATACACAGACCCATAAAACAAAAGCAAACAAATCAAGAAAGTTAAAAGATTTAACAGGCAAGTCATAGAAATAATACTAAGAAATAATAAACATGAAAGTCTGCTTAACATATATGATGAACAACTGGTAAACAACCATATACTCCCCGCCCCATCCTCCAATCCAAGGGGCAAACATTTAAAAGACCAAAAGGTGGCACTGGTGCAGAGAGAGGGGTGCACCAACCAGGGCTTATTTTCCTGCTGGAACTAGGTTATAGTTTTGAGGGTCTATAATAGTTTTAATTTCCAGAGTGACAGATTCCTGGGCTTGAGAGGTCACTTGGTAAGAATTTGTCATGGATTGGGTTGCACGTGATGCTTTCTAAGGCCCACTTGACTTCACATTCCAAGATGTCTGGCTCTAGATTAGTGATCACATCATCATGATTATCTGGGTCGTGAAGATCTTTTTTGTACAGTTTTTCTGTGTATTCTTGCCACCTCTTCTTAATATCTTCTGCTTCTGTTAGGTCCATACCATTTCTGTCCTTTATCGAGCCCATCTTTGCATGAAATGTTCCCTTGGTATCTCTAATTTTCTTGAAGAGATCTCTAGTCTTTCCCATTCTGTTGTTTCCTCTATTTCTTTGCATTGATCGCTGAGGAAGGCTTTCTTATCTCTCCTTGCTATTCTTTGAAACTCTGCATTCAGATGCTTATATCTTTTCTTTTCTCCTTTGGTTTTCGCCTCTCTTCTTTTCACAGCTATTTGTAAAGCCTCCTCAGACAGCGATTTTGCTTTTTTGCATTTTGCTGAGGCTGAAACTCCAATACTTTGACCACCTCATGTGAAGAGTTGACTCACTTGATAAGACCCTGATGCTGGGAGGGATTGGGGGCAGGAGGAGAAGGGAACGACCAAGGATGAGATGGCTAGATGGCATCACCAACTCGATGGACATGAGTTTGCATTAACTCTGGTAGTTGTTGATGGACAGGGAGGTATAGTATGCTGTGATTCACGGAGTCGCAAAGAGTGGGACACAACTGAGCAACTGAACTGAACTGAACCCCTCTTGCAATAATTGACTGATTAATAGATATTTGAGCTATTCTAAACTGGATCGAAAACTAACTGGGTTGCTGGGTATTTTTCGACCTCAAAGGTAGAAAATACTACAGAAGAGAGAGAAAAGTTGATGGAATTGTATGAAACCTTTGGGAAATAGTTGGAGATATCCAGGTGTGAGAAAGAAACAGTAGCCAAGAATAAAGTACTACCAAGTGACATATATTAGGAAAATTCAAGAAAGAACTTTCTAGCTCTGCACTGCCTCTTCTTCTCATGGTCTGCTTCAGGCTAGTGCAGTGCAGTAAATAAGCAAATGCTTGAAGCAATGAGGTAGACTTACAGGAATGTTGCCCTTGTTCTGGAGAGCACTGGAGAAAAAAGTTTTACTTAGATTAGGTATCATCTTTTCAATTTACACCAGCTCCCCTTCCCCTACCACCTCCCTTAACATGAACTATACCATCAAAATATCCAAGGAACAGTATAGTACATTTGCATTTTTTGAAACTTTACTCTTGGCTAAGATACTTTACAATATTATTATAACCTTGATACCAAATACAGCAATAGCTTTATATTTAGCAAAATGCCTGACCCCCCAAAAAAAAAACCTGTAACAAACATTTGGGAATATAGGATAAAATATTGCCAATTTTTAAATAAATAATTGACACAGGAAAGAAGAAATTCCTTGGTACAAGGAAAACTGAATCACAGAGATATAATTGGGCATACTAATATTGCAGCTGTTCCTTATAAGTGCAGAGATTTGGACCTATGGGGAGGAAGTAGGTGTTCTTTAAAGTTTATACAGAAATAGTAGAAAAGGTTTGGTTCAGCATGAGGAAAAATTTGGGACCCTCTATAAAGCTGAAAACCCATGAGGGCTTCACTTTCAATAGAAAGAAAGACTAGAAGAATTCCACAGTACAGAAAACCAATGAGGAAACACAAAAAGTGAATGTGGGTCAGTCATGTCTGACACTTTGCAACCTCATGGACTATACGGTCCATGGAATTCTCCAGGCCAGAATACTAGAGTGGGTAGTCTTTCCTTCTCCAGGGGATCTTCCCAACCCAGGTACTGACCCCAGGTCTCCTGCATTGCAGGTTGATTCTTTACCAGCTGAGCCACAAGGGAAGCCCATGAATGCTGGAGTGGGTAGCCTATCCCTTCTCCAGGGGATCTTCCCAACCTAGGAACTGAACTGAGGTCTCCTGCATTGCAGGAGGATTCTTTACCAACTGGGCAATCAGGGAAGCTCATCACAACTAGAAATTTGGGAAGGAAAAACATAGGCACAGCTGGGATTTCAGGTTCAGTCTTCCATATACTGAGTTTAAATATACCATAGTTATTTGTCATTAGAACCTGAAATTAGCATAAAACCTTGCCAAGGCTAATGACATTGCTGGTATAATTCTTACTATAAGCATTAGCAGAGTTGCACTGGAGTCATTTCCATAAACACAATAAAACAAAGTCCATTTTACAATATTACAAAATACTTAAGGAGTATTTTTACCATGAATGACGATTCAGCAGACATAGTATGTAAGTATCATAAAACCAAATATTTTAAAAACTTAAACAATAAACTAAATAAAGACTGCACAAAATATGTTTATAAATTTCATAAACAAAATGATTTCATAAAAAGTATAAAAAACTAATTTGGATAAAGAATAGGAAGAGTTGAAAAATAAACAGAACTGCTAGAATTAAAAACTGGAAACATTTTAAAATCTTATGTATGCATTAAATATTTAATTATACACAATTGAAAGTAATGTAAACTGGAAAACAGAATTGAAGAATTAACATATAATCTGTTTCAAAATAAATGCATGAAACACATAAGAAACAAAGAGAAAAATCAAGATTCGCCATAAGGATATACAAAGTCTAAAGTCCAAAAGAGTTCATAAATGGATGTTCGGAGCAATTTTTGTGAAGTAATTCATAGAGAGTTATTTTACATATTTTTCAAAAATTGATGAAGGTCATGAATATCTAGATTAAGGAGCATAAAGAATCTTGATAAGTAAAAAGTTATAAAAGTCAAAGGAATACATTATAATGAACTTACCAAATATCAAAGGCAAAAAATATTTTAAATGAAATCAGAGGAAAACGTAGGTTATATG